>OX457050.1:33929313-34296813 GCA_949752735.1 Lumbricus terrestris
TCTGCGTCGTCCTCATTCTCAACTGTCTCATCGTCAACAAACTGCTGCTGTCACAGCGCATGCGCACCGGAAGTGGCTCGTCGGCGATGATCCGCAACCATTCGTTCCGCCAGACGACGATCATGTGTCTCAGCATTTCCTTCACCTTCCTCGTCTGCATTGCGCCGAGTATTGTCCTCATCATCGGAAAGCCATACTGGAAGTCTCCTGGAGAACAGAACGCAGCCTACGACATCTCGAAGGTGATCAACAACCAGCTCGTCTACCTGAACCACGCCATCAACTTCTGTCTCTACTGCATGACCGGGCAACGATTCCGCTCTGAACTGGCTTCCATGTTCGGCAGACCTCCTCAGAAGGACAGCTTGCAGGTCTCAACCCCCGTCACCGGTCAAATGAAACAACCGTTCACCTATTCAGAGTCGCTCTGCTGACTCCACTCTCACCGACGACGACGACGATGACGACACAAATGTCATCAGAACGTATACACGTCAACTCTGCCGGACTAGGACCTCTTTCAGACTCGGTCGTCCTTCCAGGACTAGACGCAGCGCTCGTGAATAAGCTGGTGCCCTGCGCTTGGCTTCGAGTGGCGCTTTAGAAATTAGGAGAGTACGACTACAATGTATTATTGAAACGACGATATTATTATTATTATTATTGCAGCTGCTGTAGTCGTCTTGCGAATGTTGCCTTTGCTTAAGCAGACATCTCTCCTGCAGAATCTCAATAAGCTGAAGCTACTGAATAACCTGCCGGTGAATTTGAATTGACTGTCAAGTCGCAATAACCAGTTATAAACGATACAGGTGGTTATCTTCAAGACCACCGAAGACAGACATGGACATCATCGCAAGATTCGTTCGCGTATATATATATATATATATATATATATATATATATATATATATGCCTTGTTTCCATCACGGCAGCAGCGGCAGATAGATTGCTATCAGACTAACTTGCTGCCTGTATATACATATATATATATATGTATATATATGCAGTGCCGGCGCTATGGTACCTGAGCCCCCCCCCCGCCAAAGAAAAACTTGAGGCCCCCCCCATACCTTGAGCTGTCATCTCAGCAAAATTTCTCATAATATAAGTGCTGAAAGACTTCAATAAATGTCCCATCCCAATTGTTAATTTCTTTGGAATTTCCATGCTGTAATGGTAGAAATTTAATTTAAGCTGACATCTTTACAAAAATAGCTCTTTTTATTGCTGTTAGTCGTGGTTTAGGACTTCAGAGTGTCCCTCTCCATTGTTTAAATTTATCCGATTTGCCAACTGTAATGATAGCATTTATAGGCTGTCATCTGAACAAAATTGATCATTATTGATGGGCAGTGGATGATATATACTTATGAAATATTTCTGAAATATTGGGGACACAAGGATTCCGTCCCAACCACAAATTGTGGGGCCGTGCCCCTGTCCACACCCCAAGTCTCCTCTTTGGTTGAAGGATAATGCTCTATTGGTTTGAGTAATAGGCTATATTTTTGTATGCTTTGCGTTAAAACATAATTCGGTGCGTGGTTTCAGGATTGAACAGTTATGAAAGGTATAATTACCAGCTACATTTGAGGCCCCTTGCAAACTTGAGATCAGACACATACCAAGGACATATGGGACCCTACACAGGCTGTAATGTTTTGGTCTCACGCAGGTTTTATTTTGAGGCCTCATCCAATTAGCAATTAGAATAAGTTACAATTTATAAGCGTTGTGTTTGAGAAAGTGGACGAAATTGCCTGTTTAAATGGCTTTATACTTACGCCCAAAATCATGGTATGGTATTTGCATTAGGTCTGCTATGGCAGTGCCATAGTTATGGTTAGTTGAGACATGCACCAGAACGGATCTGCACAGTCACAAAATTGATAGGCATAATGACCAGCTAAATTTGGGGACCCCTTTCAAACTCTAATGGCTTACGCCCAAAACCAGTACGATATTTGCATTAGGTCTGCAAGGGCAGTGCCACATATGGTTAGTTGAGGCATGCACCAGACCGGATCTGTACAGTCACAAATAGGCATAATGACCAGCTAAATTTGGGGCCCCTTTCAAACTCGCCCCCCCCCCATTGGGGGGTACGGGGGTGCTAGCGCCGGCACTGTCTCTGTCACTGTCGCCTATCTCTGCCGTCTACGAATGGATGTCGTGCACTTACAGTCTTACAGTACGAATATTAAATTCGTCATCATCACTTGATTTTGAATTGGTACAACTCTTAAAATCTGTAAGACTGCATACAGTTGCATTCTTAATTGAAAGTCAAACTGATGCTCAAACAACAATCTGCATAGGACGATATATGAAGTCAGAGAACGTAGGTCTACAGTATAATGAGGTAGGCCTCAGTCAGCCTATACTGTAGGTCGGGATGAATTCTAACGGTTCGACAGATTTGAAGAATTGTTGGAGACAAACGTTGCACTGTATCATAATTACTTTCTTAATTGCTAGGATTAGGTTAGACTAAATACTCTTCTGAACACATAATTAGGCCTAAGCCTATAGTCTGTTGAAACCACAGAATCGCACATGACGAATTAATAAACAATTTGCTTAAGTTATGCGCTGTTCGTCCTAAAATATGACTTTTTCATTGGAAGACAAGTAAGACAACTCTTCATATAATTCATAGGCCTAATATTGTGCAAGTGCGTATACTACTATCATTGGCTAATGTGCAAAAAGCCATCTACATGTCCGTTAGGCGTTACTCTGCTAGGTCAACGCTGCTTATTAACAATTGCATAGGCATAGACACGACATAGACACCAAGACACGACGTATCTCCTGCATGTTGTCCATATATCATGTAAGACAACGTACCGTAACTGAATGGTTACCGGTACTCAAAGCATTGTATTGTGTTGACTTCAACTCTGCTATTCACATGGGCGGAGACCTAGGGGGGGACAGTCCCCCCAATAAAAGTGTTGGGGGGACGGCCCATGCATTTGTCCCCCCCCCCAATGTTTGAGCGTCAAGACTTTTTTGGGCGGCGAAAAATAGAAAATTTCGTCGAGATTTGGCCGGATGACTAAAAAAAAAAGGTCATCAACTTTTTGGGGGGGAAAATAATTTTTTTTTCGAGATTTCGCCGGTCGTCAGAAATTTGTCGGAAAATCTCGCGTCTTTCCGTCCCCCCCAATTCTCGGCCCAGGTCTCCGCCTATGGCTATTCAATAGATGGAGAAAGGTTGTCTGTGGAGCGACCAAGCCTCCGCCTGAGGATGGCTAAAGACAAGACGATCAAACAATATTATATGCCAATACATTCTGCCCGTGTTAGGCTACACAACAGTGCAACACGTGGGGCGCGGTGGTGTAGTTGTGGCGTCGTTGCCTTGAAGCCGGAAGGTTCGAGGTTAGAATCCACCTCAAGTCGCCGCGTAGGGACCTTGCAAGTCCTTCACTCGCAATTGCTCAGCGCTTAGGCGTGAAACTCCGGTAGGCCTACAGTGCCTACAGTGTCCGCTCTGCAGTCGGGAGCGCTTCTGAGTAGTGTGCCTAAAGGGGCGCTATATCAAGTGCACATACAAACATAAAAACAAACAGATGGGCTCCGTAGCTTATAGGTCTATTTGTGAAATTCTCTTGTGCCGGTTAAGTGCGATAGGTTCAAACTTCAAAGCCTTGTCCTCAGGCATGCATCATGCACTTAGACTCAAGGCGGCGACGACTGCGCTACGTCACAGCTAGGCGCCGCCGCCGACGATCTGTGACGTACTTCGCTCATCGCTCCTCAATTTATTCGGCATCGCTTTCTTCCGCATCGCTTCTCGCGCTGCCACGCGTTCGTTAAGACACCAGATAAAAATAATATAGCGAAAGGGCAGAGACGATCGCGATGTAGATATACGTATAGCCTGTGTACAGATCTGCAGTTGCTTGTTGTGAAATGCTCGGAATCTCTTCTCAACGCTCAGTTGTTTACTGCGCCGGAAACAGCGAACGGCCTCCAACGAGGATAAACGACGGCAAAAGAGGAGATCAGCTGCGTTCAGCTTAATGTACAACGGCCTACAGTGAACAGCATCGCTAAAGTAGCTTACAGCGTGAACAAACCTACATCAAAGAATGTTCGCTTACTTTATTGTAACCTCACATAATATTTATCCAATAGAGTTTTAACTGTGAGTCTGTGATACCGTTACACAATCAATATTGGGCTTCTATATGGACGGAACGGTAGGCCTAGCCCGCAGGTCACATTTCACCCAGCGCGCGCTTCCATTGAACGATGTGCTTGGCTTTTAATTAATAAATTTCCACTTAATTTCAATGTTTCACGCACAAAATACTGGCATTATACTGCTAGCCATAATTAAAATTGACTTTAGAAATTATTGCGAATTAATTAAGAATTACAAGCGACCATCACCGAGAGTGAGAGGATAGGCTTAATTAGACTTGAGGTGGATTCGAACCTCGAACTTTCCGACTTCAAGGCAACGACGCCACCACTACACCAATGCGCCCCACACTCAGTCTCAGTGGCGTAGACAAGGGGGTTAAAACCACCCATTGGCTCCGGAAAAAGGTTATTTATATATTTAAGTAAGAAAAAATAACAAAAAAACATGGTCTCCGCCTCTCCAGCCATAACCCCCCCCCCCCCCAATCATAAATTCCTGGCTACGCCACTGCCCACACTAATACATCCACAACAACATTGTTACATCTTTAACTATGTAGCCTATTGTGTGACGTTGTTGTGAATATGGCTAATTTCGCCACACAATCATGTTGTTGACTTGCTGTTACGATGACAGCTTTGATATGATGACGATGATGAGCTCTCTGCCTGAAGGCATGCTCATTGGCTTTTATGTCTCTGGTGATGAGATGAGTGAGGTGGTTTCCCGTTGCCTTCCTCACAGACAATTGTGAGTAACTTCTCCAAGGTCGCTAGTCTTGCTACGCAGTGGCTTGAGGTAGATTTGAACCAACGACCCTTCGGTCAGAAGACGCCGAACTTACCACTACACCACTGCGTCCCACCAGCTTTGATATAATTATGGACTTTTATTGTCAGGACATCTTATAAAAGTTTCGTAACCGACTAACCGTGTTGCCAACCTCTGCATCATTTTAAAATATGTCACATAGCATTTCCGGTCAGACAGGTAGCAAGTGTTTAAATAATCAAGACAAAAAAGGTTTCACTAGAATTTCTGGCTGATTATGAGACAAACCTGCCTGATTATAGAAACCCAGTAAAGGCAGGCTACACATGACTGTGTGAAATTTGTGTATAGGCTACTATTGCACCTGGCTTTCCTACAAAAAGACTGAATTTGTTAGACAGCCTGAGTCCGTGTGTGAATAGCCTAACTCAGCCATGCAGTTGAAGTCAATGGCAAACTAAGTGATTATAAAATAATCATCACCAAAGAACATAAATATGCGTCCTCTATTGATTTACAAGCACAGACAAGAGAAGTTAAATGTGAAAACACACTGGCTGTATTGTTAGGCTTTAGTACATCATCGCATGCGTTCTGCTAATGAGAATTAATACTTGATCATCCAACAAGCATAATTTCTCATCTGAACTTGCACATCACATATTAAAGCTACAACCACTGACACCTAGTAAACCTAGTCAGCAGTTAATCAAATTAAATGCACAACTTTGTATGATGCCTCGCAAAAACTGTTACACAACAGTCAGAGGATAAAATTCAAACAGACCGATATTCATGTAATCATGATAGGAATTTCTTGGCTGTAAAAACAAACATGTGCCATATTCCTGAAATTGAACAAAGTGAAAGAAAATGCATCAGTTGATGGCACTCCACATGAGATGAGTTGAACTAAAATCTTTGCTTTGCTTATAATGACAATAACGCAGTAAAAATAAACTGCACTAAAACCGACTAAAAATTATCCATACTGTAATTCATAAAAGCTGACAGTATGAAATGAACTAAAAACTGTTTCACTGAAATCTGTCGACAGCAGAAGTGAAAGTCCAAAGCTCAACCAAACGAAATCTTAAATCTGGTTAAGCTATTCAGCAGAAGGCCGTCGTCTTCGTTGCCTACGGATGATCGACTGCAACGTCTGCAAACTGCTGACGAAGGACAACAAAGAACGAATGCCAGTCATTCGTCTCATTCAGCTTCTTCATCAGTTTACTAAGACCAGAGACGTGTGGCTGGCAATCAGTCACTGCAAGACACAAAGACACAACAACTTCACTTAATATTATATATGCAACAGATCAGCCAATCACAGGCAACTAGATAATTGTGACAAACTTGTGTTTCTTGTCTCATCTGCTGCCTAAGTTACTGGGACCATTCTCTTCTCTTGCAGCGTCCAGAACTGGTTTGAGGTTTCTGGTACTGCATTAAATTTGTTCAGAACTAATCTTAGTTTACATACTCAGTACTGCCGTGCTAAGCAAAAAGACAGTAACTCAAAAAAGGCGATTCCGCTTAAAACGACACAGAAGAAATCGGTTTAATCCAACCAGAAATGGACCCTCTAGTTCTAAAGTGGTTCAAGTCCATTTTTTGCGATTTTCACTTTAAGCCACTTTTCCACTAAATCGAGTGCGCTCTTTCCGATGGTGAATTCAGCTAAGCCGCTAAAGGACTCTATCATGGCGTATTTGCGATATATTGGTTATAGAACTGACAATAATCAACGCATACGAAATTTCATTAGCGAATCACGTCTGTTTAATTCATTCTTAATGTTCACCACTTTGATTGCAAGCTGGTGCAAGAGTGGTTCAAGTTGACTTGATTCACTATTGCGCTTAAGTTTATTAACTCATTGACACTTTATGACAAGGCATAGTGGATCAATCACACTTGATTCACTCTTCCACCAAAGGTTTGGGATGTTTCAGTCACGGTCTTCCTATTGAATTAGCACTGTAAAAAAACCTTCTTTAGAAAATTAATTTTCAGTGTAATATGATATTCTCTAAATTTTCGCAAACTTTGATAGGAACCTCGCCAAGTCGCTAATAATTTAATTAATATGGAGAAAATGACGACTTGTAAGGCAATAAGCGCGTCATTGTAAAGAATTGTTACTGTCAGCATGTAAAAATTAAAATAATTTATAGCTATTGTGGCCTGTAAAGCAGTGTAGCTGCTTTTGGATGCATTATCTAAACGTCCAACATGCAAATAATATGACCTACACCTTAACAGTTTTTTCTTATTTTGGCTTAGATGCATAATTTGTATGCATAAGATACAAATGGGCATATATACACGTTAACATATTTTACTTGTGTGGCAGAGCAGTACTTGTGTGGCAGAGCTGTACTTCTGTGGCAGAACTGTACCTGTGCGGCAGAGCTGTACTTGTCTGGCAGAGCTGTACTTGAGTGGCAAAACTGTACCTGTGTGGCAGAGCTGTACTTATGTGACAGAACTGTACTGTGTGGCAGAGCTGTTACTGTCTTTCAGAGCTGTGCTTGTGTGGCAGAGCTGTGCTTGTGTGGCAGAGTTGTACTGTCTGGTAGAGCTGTACTTGTGTGGCAGAGCAGTACTGTGTGGTAGAGCCGTACTTGCATGGCAGAGCTGCACTGTGTGGCAGAGATGTACTTGCATGGCAGAGCTTTACATGTGGCAGAGCTGTTACTGTGTTTCAGAGCTGTGCTTGTGTGGCAGAGTTGTATACTGTCTGGCCAAACTATTCTTTTGTATCAGAGCTGTACTTATGTGGCAGAGCTGTTCTTGTGTGGCAGATCTGTACTGTGTGGCAGAGCCGTAATTTCGTTGAAGAGCTGTACTTGCGTGGCAAAGGTGTACTGTGTGGCAGAACTGTGCTTGTGTGGCAGAGCTGTACTTCTGTGGCAGAGATGTACTTGGATGTCAGAGTTTTACGTGTGGCAGAGTTGTTACTGTGTTTAAGAGCTGTGCTTGTGTGGCAGAGCTGTGTTTGTGTGCTTAGGGATGTACTGTCTGGCAGACTATTCTTGTGTATCAGAGCTGTACTTGTGTGGCAGAGCTGTACTTGTTTGGCAGAGCTGTACTTGCGTGGCAGATCTGTGCTGTGTGGCAGATCCGTTATTTCGTGGCAGAGCTGTACTTGCGTGGCAAAGGTGTACTGTGTGGCAGAGCTGTACTTCTGTGGCAGAGCTGTGCCTGCAAGGCAGAGCTGCACTTGAGTGGCAAAACTGTACTTGTGTGGCAGAGGTGTACTTGTGTGGCAGAGCTGTTGCTGTCTATCAGAGCTGTACTTGTGTGGCGGAGCTGTATTTGTGTGGCAGAGTTGTACTGTCTGGTAGAGCTATCCTTGTGTGGCAGAGCAGTACTGTGTGGCAGAGCCGTACTTGCATTGCAGAGCTGTACTTGCATGGCAAAGCTGTACTGTGTGGCAGAGCTGTATTTGTGTAGCAGAGCTGTACTTGCGTGGCAGAGCTGTACTTGCATGGCAGAGCTGTACTGGCGTGGCAAAGCTGTAATGTGTGGCAGAGCAGTATTTGCGTGGCAGAACTGTGCTTGTGTCGCAGAGCTGTACTGTGTGGTGGAGCTGTACTTGTGTACTTGTGTAACAGAGATGCACTGTGTGGCAGAGGTGTATTAGTGTGGCAGAGCTGTACTGTTTGGCAGAGATGTACTTTTGTGGCAGTGATTTACTTAGGGGACAGAGCAGTGCTTTTGCGACAGAGCCATTATTTCGTGACAGAGCTGTACTTGCGTGGCAGAGCTGTTCTTGTGTGGCAGAGCTTCACTTGTTTGGCAGAGCTATTCTTGTGTGGCAGAGCTGTACTTGTGTGGCAGAGCTTCACTTGTTTGGCAGAGCTATTCTTGTGTGGCAGAGCTGTACTTGTGTGGCAGAGCTTCACTTGTTTGGCAGAGCTATTCTTGTGTGGCAGAGCTGTACTTGTGTGGCAGAGCTGTACTTTGTATGGCAGAGATGTACTTGTGTGGCAGAGTTGGAATGTCTTGCAGCAGCGTCGAGTACAAACTGTGGAGGAGACAGTCAAACCTACGTGTGCTTGCAAAATGTTGGTTACATAATAAAAAAAAGTGTCACGTTGAAAGTTTTGTTCCATAAACCTAGAATTATATTTGTGCATTTTATGCTTTCCAATATTAATAATTATAAGATAGGCCTAAAATAATAGTTTGCACGTATTTTTCAACATTTATTCAGAGATTAGCCTAAGTGGATCATGTCGGATTGATTCACATGTACAATATCGTAAGTTGTAAAACATTCAGTTCATAAACGGATCAAGTCAAGTTGATTCACTTTGAAGTAAAAATTACGAATATTCTTGTCAATTCATTACTGGCCCACGCTATAAAAATGCTATTTTCTCCAAAGTTCACTAATATTTACTGACGGCATTATCCATGCCGATTATATGCATTATAACAGTTTATAATATCAATCTTTCGTTCCTAAACGTTTTCATTTCGATTTGAACTAGGCCAACTAGAGTAGGCCAAAACTTCAAAGTCGATTTTCTCGAAACAGCAAAATTGTCGATGAACCGCTTTTGAACTAGGGGGCTCAAATAATACTTCAATCTTTCTGAATTTTTGCAGTCATATCTAAACTTGTGAATTTAGGAAATGAACTAGTTTTTAGTGAAATTTGATTAAAAATTGTATAAAAATGAGTTACTGTCTTTTTGCTTAGTATCGAAGCATTGAATATCGGTCTACTTAGAATCGTCATATTCGTTTCTAAACATAGGCTACATATCAAGGGGTTTCCAAAGCGCCAGGAACTCTTAAATTATGGCAAAAGATTGCGTAAACTTGTAGTGAATTCCTCCTATCTTTGGGTCAGCCATTTTGTAAAATGGCTGCCATTGAAACGATGGGGAAATTTGCGAAGGCCCCATTGTTGGAATAGATCCATTGCCCTAAAATGCATACATTGTTTATACACCAATAGGCCTATAATGATTATAAGCAACTTTTAAGCTAAAATATTAACATATTCCTATTTTGGTCGCCATTTTGAAAAATGGCTGCCATTGACACCATGGGGAACTTTGTTATAATCCTATTGGTATATTTGCTCTTAAATGCGTATGCTTGAACACTAAGATGACGATTCCAAGTGAACTGAAAGCCGAGCTGTTGACAAATCCACCTTTTTGGGTCGGCCATTTTGGAAAATGGCCGCTATTGAGGCCATGGGGAAATTTGGGATGGTTTCATTGGAATCATTGACCTTAAATGTGATTGTTTTAACACCAAGATGGTGATTCTAAGTGAATTTGACCTTTTGAGATATTGAAATATCTGTATGTCGGTCGGCCATCAAAATACATGGGATACTAAGAAAGATTTTCCATAGCTGGGCGGCTGTCATGTGCGAAAGCATTTGTCAAAGCCATAAGTCATTAAGTCCAGATGCAGACTGAAATTGACATGATGTCAATTTCATTATGATACACCATTTCTTGATGCCTTAAACATGGGTGATAAATGATTACTAACTAATATTAATGATAATAATTATACTCCTACTATTATTAAACAAGTTTCTGCTGCCGGTGGACCTAGATTTTAGAACTCTCATTCTGCTCACTCACTTATTAGATACTGGAGCAGCAGAAGATGTAAGCTACAATCATGTGTGTATGGCTTTTGTGCACATACAGACTGTACACTCATCATACATGAGGCAAAGGTAAAATGGTTGTAATAATTATATGATTCGTTATTGAATGATGATGATAAAACACTAGAAAGCTGACAATCAGATTTTTTAAAGAAAATTTTGAAAAAATTGCGACACGCAGTTAATAAAACTTGAATGGATGCTAAAAAGACAAAATACCAGAACTCATTCATTTTGCAATTAATCTCTGCTCATTTGAGGAACAAGATATTTAACTTGTCCAGAACTGATTTCCAACGTTTGAAGAAGCGTAACACACCAAAACTGCAATGGAACATACCAGAAATTGTCCGCTGTTCGTTCATCTTTACTGAAATTGAAAAAACTCTTTCTGGATTTCTGCTGTCAATGTTTGTCAACTGAAACTCTACATGAGTACCTGAAAGAAAACAATCAAATAACAACATTTTCAGAGCAACTGTCTAACTTTATATTTGCACCATTTGATATCCTTAGACCAAAAAAATAATGTTGTGTTTCCGGTAACCCAACTGACCCCACTTTTATTGCCCGCGACTCAGATAATTTTGTGAAAAGCTTTTATAATTTGCATTGACATAATACAGCAGCATTGACTTCGGTGTAGGAGGTGTAGAGTTGGGTCTTATAATTTTAGCACTCACTAAAGCAGACGCAAGGCATATAATGGCCCGTTAATTAGAGCAATCTGTAGTTTCTCACAGTCAGTTTGACAAGGCAGACGGTTGTATGGGAGAGTAATAGATCTGAAAGGAGTGGCTTTCTAACGGTAGCTCCTTGTAGGTATTCCCTCCTATAGTCTAGCCGGTAACAAGTGATGGTTATTATACACAGCAGCTGTCATCTGCTTCAAGTTGATTGTTCAACTAGCTGTTTGTCCCTGATAAGACAGTTCATTTTTGCTCACTGTGCCTTCCTACGCTCACTAGGCTCTCTTGGGCTCACTGTGCCCTATTTTCCTCTGCTTCTTTCTGCTCTCTTTTGCTAACTGTGTTCTTGTGCTCACTGTGCTTTCTTGTGCTCACAGTGCTCTTTTCTGCTAACAATGCTCTCTTCTGCTCACTGAGCAGTTCTCTTTGGTGAAGGAATTAACATACTGAGTAACAAGAGAAATCTTGTGACCTCTACGGGTGACTGACTACTTCCTGTCTGCCAGTCTCCAGAGACCTCTAGCAGCTCTCACTACAGCTGTACAACGTTCATCATGAACACCTCCACCTCTCTTTTCCCTCATTTCCACAGCCACACTTGCAGACTATTCTGTTTGATCATCGTTTTGTGTATTAAATTGCGAGCACCCCTGAAATGGCAATATATAAATGCTGAATCACGATTGGCTCATTTTAAAAGATGACAACTGTTGAATTTGTTTGGTAATCTGGTAGTAGCTTCCACCAAAATGATGTCATACAAGTGATTGGCTTACATGTACTGCTGTTGATGTTTTTCATTCGAAAACCGAGTCGCTCCTGGTAGAAGTCGGCTTCTTCTTGGTTCAACTTCATCTCTTCAGCTGTCAACTTCAGCTTCTTGGCTATTTCTGTGTGAATAGCATAAATAGCAACACACTGATGGAAATAAATCTCAAAGTAACAAGGACATCAAGTCATAGATCTCTCACATTTCACAGAAATTATGAAATTCACTGACAGACAGATGAAAACAAAAAGAACAATGCAGTAAAACAATGCTTATCACAAGTACTGGTGACCAGTGACCACACAGCTTTCGCCAAATCAGCCAGCCATCCTTAATGGGTCAGTTAATGAGTATCTATCACAGGTGAAAGAATACAAAAAACGTCCAGTTGCTTTACTACAATGACCAAGCTTGTACTGCAAACAAAAGACCATTCAACTTTAAATTTAGAATTTCCAAATGTATAAGATCTGGAGCAATACTTTTAACTGCAACATTCAATTTATTCAATGCAATACAGAACGGGTTAATTCATCATAATTCATATATATCAATAAAGAGAAATTGTGAATCATACATTCATAAGGGAATCAGGAAATGTGAATCACGTACTCTGCCGCAGTGACTCTACATCTGATCTGAGGTCATGCAGCAATGTGTCCTGCTGTTCACACTGATGCTGGCAGCTGTCCAGGTCCTCAGTCATTTCCTTGTGTTGTAACGTCAGACTCTGAATCTCAGCTTCAGCTCGTTTTATCTCTATGAAATGCAGATTGCATCTCACAAAATTAAAATCAGTGGGACCTGAATAATTCTTGAATTATAGAGCACGAGTGACCCACCAGATGCCAATGATATGACACTGCCATGCAAAGCAATGCTACGCACTGAAATGCCTCCACATTTGTGCCTCTTGGACTATAGTAACTATAGTGAGAGCAATTTCAATCATTTTGACCAGTGTGAAATGTGCAAAGCATAAACTGACTGTGCATAAACCCAAGATATAACCAGGTAACATTGCAAACAATCAGTCCACTAAGACAGAGGAGCAGAGTAGTCTATATTGGAGCAGTCTATATTGAATAAGCAGTTTTAATGAGGAAAGTCTTAAGTTGAGAATGAAACGACGAATAACTAGGCAGAATTATAAAGACACTCAGATGACCTCGTCATATAATGGTTAAGTTTTACCGTATTTTTTGACAATTTTTGATTGTATTGCGCTTCAATGCTATATAAACTAAGAGCTCCAGTTTGAAATAAATCTTTGCTGAATAGGAATACAAATTTGCAAAGATACATTGGGTTCTGTATTCACATAATATATTCATGTATTAGCTATGGCTCCAAACTGCACACTGCACAGCTCTGAAGAATCTCAGCAAGTTTGACTTAGACAAGAAGAAGAAGAGGTTAAAGGGTAGAGGAACTTCAAGACAAAAGCATAAATTTGTTGTATTGTATTGTATTTAAACATTTATAAAGAATAGAATAGAATAAATTGTTAGGGACATAGCACCTGTAAAATTCAGCATATGTCATGTATTCATGAATGAATAGTTGTATACATACAACTACACAACTATAACACCAAAAAATTTACAGAGTCACTGAAATTCAGAGAAATTAAAATAATGCAGAAGTTACACGTAACTAAAAACAATGTTTTTAAGATATGGATCTAACAGACAATCTTAAAACTGCAATGCCTGCACTTAGAAGAAAAGCAGACCCTTAAGTCCTTTGCAGCTATGTTGTCTTTGAAGAATTTCCCCAAAATTAGTTCAAAAAACATTTAACATCTGTTGAAATGTGTTCTGTTTCATTCTGCATGTTCAACAATTGTCTGTCTTGTTTATGTTTGCCTCACAGTTCATAAAAAATCTGTAAAAAATACAAAAATTATAACATCAAAATTAAAACAAAGGGCAAAGGGACAAAAATTGGAATTTAATCCAAAAATGATCCTTTATTACTTCAAAAAATGCGACATTGACATTTAAAATGGCAGTATTTCAATCCCAAAACACTCATCATTGTCAAACACAGCCTGTTTCTTTAAAGAGAATTTACAAATTTGCCTGGCTGATTTCTATTTATTTTTAAACATTGCTGATGAACATTCAGGGTGAACTCCTCATTACCCCACACAAACTGCACTTAAACAGCATCGTGCTATCTGTTATTTGCCCCATGGTATGGAATTGGCATGCACTGTCTACACGCCTTATGTGTAGGGTTTGCTCAGATGTGCTTTATCGCAGCCTTAAAGCCATACTTTTCAGCTGAGGCTGGGTCGGGAGCATTCCTGAGTAACCTTGAATAGGGCCCCCAGAAATTCGCGATCTTGCGCAGCGCAAATTTTGCGCAAATTTCCAGGTTTAGCGCAACAGCGCAAAAATTGGCAATTCACGCGATTTTAGCGCAAATTTTGACAAAATCTTGCTAATTTATCTAAATTGGGCTTTGCTTGACTTAAAATCACTGCGGCCCATGACAGTTCAACATAGCAACGACAACTGATGTGCGATAATAAAAATGGCGGCCGCTGAATGGGATAAAATTATAGATGACTTTTTAGTTAAAAATTGATATTTTTGGTAGTTACGCACAAACTTATAGTATAAAAAATTCCAGAACTTCACGGCCACACAATAAAATGTTTTAGACGAAGTTTCTCAAAGCGGTCACACAGCAGTGTCGCTTGCTGTCTCGGCTTATGACAGAACAAACGCATTTAATCTATAGGTGTCAGGCGTGCACACAAAGACGGAAGGCTAGTACTCAGCACGTTGTGTGATTCATTATAATATAGGCATATATAATACCATTTTGAAGTTACATTTGTAATGAGCGTAGATTTCGGTGGGCGTAAATTTTGCAAAATTAAAATTATTTGCGATCGTCTGGTTATAGAAACTTTATACCTGCATTTTGGCTTGATTGTCTAATTTCTAGAACGCCAAAGCTTGGTGCGCGGACGATTGATCACCAGACGATTGATCACCGGACGATTGATCACTGCGGACGTTTGATCATCGACCGATTGATCACCGGACGATTGATCACCGGACGATTGATCACCGGTCTAATGGTCATTGCAATTTATTAACTAGGGATGAAAGATAAATATAGTAATTACCGCTAGTAAAGATAAACATACATATGACACAGACTCAATCTACTACATAATGTATTAAATTTGTAATGAAATTATAAGACGTGAAATGTGAAAATATACTGAAACGGCAAGCGTTATTAAACTGGTAACTAATCAGATAAATCTGCAACTACACGCAAATAGGCTAAGTAAGAGCATTTGTTTATCCTTTAAAAAAAAATATTTTTATACAACAACAAGAACTGAGGGTTTTTGGGTAAAGCATAAGACAAGCCAATCAGGTCTAATTTGTGGTAGCAAATTGATGGACTGCGATATGCCTTTAATCGTAAAGAACAAAGGACGTTTATTTGGATGCGTACTTAATATTCTGATGTGCTATTTGCTGTGTGCATAATTAAGAATTAACATAAGCCGACGATGTTTATCTTTAGGGCCTACTAGCGGTAATGACGACATTTCTCTTTCATCATCAGTTAATAAATTGCAGTGACCACTAGACCGGTGATCAATCGTCCGGTGATCAACCGTCCGGTGATCAACCGTCCGGTGATCAATCGTCCTAGAATCCAAAGCTTTACACTAAATGACAAAACACTGTTAGACACTTTGTTACACTGATTCAACGAAAAAAAAAAATTGATTTTTTAACTTGCGCAAAATTCGCGCAAATTTATCGTTTTTGGTGCGCATTTTTTGGCGCAAATTTCTGGGGGCCCTACTTGAAGAGCCGATATACAAATCTCCACAATGAATGAATGAATATTTAAAACAGTTCAAAAAAATAAAATTTTACCACTCGTGTTGGCAGCCACCTTCTCCTCCAGACTCTTGATGTCATTCACCAAATCTGCAATTTTACAACAACAGTGAATGCAAGTTACACCTTGCGACTCAGTCTACTTAACCAAGACTTTCTGCAGCAAGTCATTAAGTCGCTTTCACTCATAGATCTCTTAGATTAACATGAGGATGGTAGGCACTAAACCCCGGGACTTGGGTGCATATGCAGTTTACACTTTTTACATATTTTCCTGACCTAAATCCCAGATCTAAATCTGCTGTTATGCAAGAGACTTCATGGCCCAACTTCAAAGACAGACCCCAATGTAGATCTAGATATACAATCCGGTCTCTGAGCTTCTACGGCAGATTATTGTGTTCTGAGCGATAAACGCTCGAAAGCATCTGGATTTATAGATGTCTTCTTAAGTTGCAACTGCGCCTCTGACTTTTTCTACTCCGATTCATGGATGTTTTGGATGGAAATTCCGGTCTAAAAAATACACGCATCCAGCTTCCATTTCAGGTTTAAAATACATGCTTACTTTCACGGAAACCAAAATGCCCCTACATTGGGCTATTTATCGCCTTAGGCTGTTGAAAACATTGGGATATTTATCGCCGTAGGCTGTTGGATACATTGGGCTATTGATCGCCGCACGTGACAGCGCTCTATTTTGCGCTGATCCGTGGCCACCATATTGTTTACTAGCTACCGAGTCATTATAGAATTTAACTAAAAACTTCCGGTAAAACTGTATTTTAGCGTATTTTATTATCTCAAAATCGATATCATGTATTTTAGCGTATTTTATTATTTAGCATGTGTATTTGTGTATTATGTTATAAAAATCGTTGTAACGGTTCATGTTTGTATTGTATGTAGAAGTTTGCAACACAAAAAATTCGTGAGGATCTGGGGCGTTATTTGGATTTGCATGCGAATCAAATTGGAGGATTTCACGAGAATGGAGAACCGGTTGTAGTTGAGATAGATGAGAGTAAATACTTTCATAGAAAGTACCATAGAGGTACTTGGAGAGAGGGACATTGGGTCTTTGGTGGAGTAGAAAGAGTCTCCGGGAAATGTTTTTTGGTCGAGGTGCCAGACCTCAATGTTTTGCGTGTGAATTTCGCTGTCGTTGGGGTCTACGAAATGTTGATCATGAACAACAACGGAGTGCATGTAGATTCCAGTGGCTAACCTTGAGATTCCCCGCAAATCTTCGGGAAAATATTGTCTGCTTTGGCTGAACTATACCTTATTTGAAGTGCTGTTTGTCTCGGCAATGCCTTAATTGAAGTACTATTTGACAATGAGCCGAAATCACTGAACTTCTCCATCAGTTTTAATTAAATACGCTATTTTTTTTGAGTTTACGCGTTTGGAATAAAATACGCTAAAATACAGTTTTACCAAACTTCCATTTAGTTACAAATTATTGATCATCAATCCACATTCCTATTTCCTAAAGAGACCATTATGTATATATAAATTTAACAACCTCGGAAAATGCTGAAATAATTGAACAACCTAAACTACTGTTTAACCAAATGCTGATTAGCAAATGCTGATTGTTCAGAATTTTACCTACCAGCCAAATCTGCATATCAGTGGGTAAAATGCTGATTGAGGAATACAGGATTCTATTGATTGTAGAATACAGCAAAAAAGCAACGCATTTTGTTTTTTTAATACTGCTTTAGCATAGCAGCTAATAAAGAGACTGAAATCCAGTTTTAATTGACAAATATTCATCTGCCTGGTACCACTTGAGAGATTGAAGTTCAGGTATACAAAGACCAACTAGAGTAGATCATAGATGTAAAAAAGACGGAAACGGAATTTTAAAACGGAAACATTTACCTTTGGGTGACTCTCTTATTGTAGCGTTGATCCTATCCAGATCATTACAGACATTCTTCAACCCGTAATTGTTTCGTATACTAAGAAACATGTTATTTGATGCTTTCTTTAACATTTCCATTTCTTTGCTGTAATCCATTTTAAGACAGACCTGAGAGTGTCATTCGCGTACGTAGATTTTCAAGCTTGGTCAGTGATAATAATAATTATCAACCCATTCGAAAGTCAGTTAAAAATATTATCGATGGTTAAAATATGGCGCCGAAACATACGGTTGTTGTTCAAAGAAACTATAGTTTAAAGATAAAACGCTACTTAGCATGAAGTCGTTGCTGTCGTAGTTTCGGGCCTTTATGGATTCACAAAGTCATGCAGCCTAAATTCAATGTCATTTGACTCATTTCAGAGTTACTTTCAACACAGTACAAATAACAATAAATTGTTATTGTTATTTATTGTTATTGTTATACTGTTATATTCTTATATATTGCTATTGTTCTTGTTATTTATTTATTTTCACTTGTGAGTGAGTGAGTGAGTGAGTGAGTGAGTGAGTGAGTGAGTGAGTGAGTGTGAGTGAGTGAGTGAGTGAGTGAGTGAGTGAGAACTTTATTGAACCGACTGCAAACGCACTGTGGACTGTCTGTTCTGAGTGAGTGAGTGAGTGAGTGAGTGAGTGAGAACTTTATTGAACCGACTGCAAACGCACTGTGGACTGTTAGTAGTTAAGATTGATGTTCATTAAGATAACTGCATAACTGTTCACAATATTGCATTGCATTGTATTGTATATAAGCATTTATAAAGCGACTCCTACATACTAGCTATTCAGAGGTGCTCTCAGCGTGACAGCCCCGACGAAATAAAAAAAAAAGACTTCAAGTAGCAAAGGGCTGAAGTCTGAAGATGACAACCCAATATCGTAATCGTAATCGTAATCTCGAGACTTCTACAGCGCCCACAAAAGCCAAGTCGCGGGAACCAGCTTATTCACAGGCAGGCCCGGTCCTAGCTATAGGGTCTGCGGGGCCCATGGCAAAAGCGGGTCCTCGAGCATAAATTCACGCAGTTGATTTCCTGTCAATGCGGCACTGCAGTGTAGGAGAGCCGTGCACCTACGTTTACGTTGTTTCCCAAATTTCTTTGAGCTAAGAGTACTATTTTAAAATAAACCACGCTGGTATAATGTAGCCTATGTACATATCTGGCTTTCAAATGATGCCTGCATGTAAAAGTTTAACAATTTTAAAAGAAAGCGATATTATTGGAATTAAACAAATAATTACTAATATGTCCCAACTTAAGCAACTATATCCGCAAGATCGGACAACAATTTCCATAATGTCAGATTGTGAAAATTTAATAATGTGAAATGACATTAGCGAACATGAACATTTTCAATTATCAAAAAATCAAGACAGCACCAGCACCACATGTGTTAAAAATAGTTGCTAGGTAGAGTCTGACACACGTACGTGCTACGTTTTTCGCAACTCTAGACAGCGGCTTTCTCTGTCGTAAATAGCAGTAACAATTAACAGGGATGTCCCATTTTATGAGCAGTCCCATCTTAGGTGGCTTTCCCCTGCTACATTGTGTGGGCCTATTTGAGTAGTGTGAAATCATGGGCCCCGGACATAGGGGAAACAGAGGTTCTTGCCCCACCCGAAAATTGAGACCTTTAAAAGCAACTAACGCTCACGTTTTGGTTTTTTGGCAAATTTTTTTCGCCAAAGCACACAAATGATGCTAGTTATTTACAAAGTCAGCGGAAAAATTTACATTTAGAAAATAAGACACCTCTGAAAAATCCATGTTCAAAATTCTTGATTTACATTTTTAAAGCTCTCGATTAAATGTCATCACTACTATTGTGTTTTGCCCTCTCCTGCAAAAATGTGTGCGGACGTCCATGTGCAAATTTGAAGCAAAATGAGTTAATTACTGTTTTCTGGAGAAAATTCTACGTGTGGACTTAGGCTATAGGCCTAACAGTAACTATGACCCGCCATAACGAAGTCTCGTTCTGTCAAAATCACCCTGTAACATTCACGTGGCAAACTGAGTGCAAGCATAGTTGCTATATGTGTCAATATATTTTTTGTCAATATTGTCGTTGTCAATCTCGACAAAGAAAAACATTATAGCCAGCAACGCGGGGCCCTGGAAGCGCGGGGCCCAATTAAGGCGGCTGCCTCGCTCGCCTTGCCCTAAGGCCGGGCGTGTTCACAGGCGCTCAATCAAAACAAAATCGATAGGCAGCGGGTCAAGTCCGGAGAGTCAGGCAGGCATATAGATGGACGGCTAAGGTGGGTGATGTAACACTGATGTTTAGAGTTGAAATGGCGAGGGATGTGAGGATAAGAGGAAGAATCAGGATAGGATTTTTGAAAGAGCAATGGTTTCAGTTTTGAGTGAAAGACCTGTGGGGAGATAGCGAGAGCGAGTTTTGGTGAGTTCGTATGATGGGTCGGAAGTTTGCCGAAGTGCTGGCGGAAGTTTGTTCCAGAGAGGTGGAACGGCAATATGATCTTACCACGGATAGTGGGAGGTCATCAACATAGAAGGACCTACAATGGCAAAGGCACGGTGTTAGGCCATGGCAGTTCTTGCCCTTGGAACCATGAGATCTATATATTATTATATAGGCCTAGTCGAGCCGCAGACCGGAGAGGGCGGGAATTAAGAGACTGCAGACTGTGCAGAGAGGGGTTTACGCATCAAGTCACAAAGGTATTTATATAGGAACTTGTCCAGTTTGAGTTTTTGAAACTAAGAGCAGTAGGCCTACCTTGATTTGGATACGAAAAGCAACAGGAGCCCAGTGAAGAACATCAGTCATGTAGGCCTATGTAGAAATGTGGGAGTAGGCCTAGCGAAATAAACGACCAATGAGTCTGGTTGCCGAGTTCTTAACGGCCTGAAGGGAGGATAAGCAAACTTTGGGGAATTCAGCAATTAGTGAGTTGCAGTAGTCAATTCTACAGCAAATAAAAGCAGACGGTTGCGGTCTGTCAACCGGATTGTTGAATAAACGAATTTTTTTATTATTAACCATCATCTAAGAATCCAAGTATAACGCAATCGTTGACTCGATGTTCTCTGAGCTTAGAGGCATTAGGCCTATAGTGGAAACGGGAAAGTACCTAAATGTTAGGCTAAATTTAGAACAGTTAAAGTCGTTGTTGAGCGTTACGTGTTTTTGAAACAGAAATTTATAAATTTAGCCAACTTTTTGAAGGATCTTGTTGCAGCCTTTCAAATAGTGGTGGACAAAAAACGTTGCAAAATGGACGACAGAAAATCTAAAGTAAGCTGCGTGTGGTTGTCGCTTTTGAAAATGAAACAAAAATGGTTGAAACACCAATGCAGAATGTGTTAATGTTATTATTTTTATCGATAGAGGAGGGATTGCGTTTTTAATTTTAAGTACTGATTTCGAAAGTCTAAACTCGACTGTTTCTATGTTTCGTATGCATTATGTATGTGTAAGTCTAAATGTCTTCGCGCACTTGTACAGGCTTTGGTCATTACTATAGTCAGGGTATAGGGCAGGATTTGGAGGCCTAGGGCCACAACTAATTTTCAAGGCCTTCTCAATCAAGAATCTACAAAGAAATTCTAGATTGCTATAAGATCCAGCACTCCAATGTCAACATGTCTCATAATCAGGGCCTAGGACAGAGGGACCACTAAGCTGCGCGGGTGCACGGCCGCGCACCTCATTTTAAAACCCCGCGCAGCAGTTTCAAATCTCCGCTCACAAATTTTGGTAGGAAGTGCATATAAACTAAGGTTTTGTTAAATTTGTTTAACTTGACGTAAGTCATTGATTTATGATCTGATATTTTCCCACCGAGTGGTCAAAATCTGTGTGCGCGGACGACTACCAAGCTGCCATCTAGCCATTCGACAGTCAATTATCCCCGGACGAATACCCCAACTAATGACTATAACCGCAATCCCTCCAGAGCCTTGTAATGGCTGGACGCAGGCTGGAAGCACGTAGCCTATGCTCCCACCTAGGTTGAATCTGAGGGACGATCTAGTCACGGCTTTGAAGAGAATAATTAATGCCCAGTGCCAGTTGTGAGCACCACTCATTGAGTCACAGACAGGAACATCTGTTAAGAGATAACTAATCACAAGGGATGCTCCAACCTCATCTTTAACTGTGTCAGTCATTAACTGGGACGTCCTGGCGACTCCTGCTATGACCCGAAGGCCGAAACCAGAAGACCAGCTTGGCACCAACCAATTTAGAGGGGATGCTTGCTGATTCTTATCAGCTGCTCTGCCGTCATAGGCGGCTGCTCCGGCTGGTAAGTTAGTTTCAACAGGTGGAGCCAAAGAACCCTCCAGTCATCCACTATAGGTGAGTGGAAAACCCTAAGCCTAGGACGATGCCGTATATTGCAGGCCTGTCTGTCAAATGGCAAACAGATCACCAGAGTTGGATTTCACTTTGGAAGTTGGTTTAATACAGGGTTATTTCTTAGTGAGTGAAATTTGTAAGCTATGTTGAAACGTAAAGCGAATGAGAGTATATGAAACAACGTTTTCAAAGAAAAGGTATTCTTCTAATTTAAAACTGATTGGCTTAGCGAGATCGTAAAGACGGAGCTCTCAGCGTCAGTAGAATAGAAACCACGAGACTTGGCCTGGCAGTTAATATCGACAGGATTAATTTTATCAACAATTATGGTCGTCGCTGAAAGATCGGAGGCAGCGATATTTTAGCGCTGAACATTATTTTGTTGCTAGATTAAGAACTACTTGTATCCTCCATCATATAGTCTCAGGAGGTAGGTTTAGTTCAGATAGGTTTAGTTCAGATTTTGCTTGGTATTATTTATCGTAGGCTATCATTAATATTTTCGTTTGTGATAAGTATTAAAACCATATATGGCCTACGTGATTTCTGCGCAATAGACTACATCTTTAATCTAAAAATGGACATTAGGCCTATTACGTTTTCATATACTAGTAGTCATAAGTCAAACACATTAACCTAAATAATTTTTAATATGAATATATATAGGCCTATATATATTGTTCTTATCCGATACCCTGTGGATATATTGTTCTTATCCGATACCCTGTGGATAGTGTAGCCTACACAGTAGGCGTGTAATTAGTGTAGTTTGGTCTGTAGATTTTTCAAACACAAATTTAATGTATCTGAAAATATGGTGCCCAGGCGGAAATTTGGGTTGCTCAAGCAACCGTCAGCTCCGCGCACGCAGTAAAAATATTAGAGGGAACGTTGCCACTGGGGCCATTTGGCCCCAGGCCTCACTTGATAAAGGGCCTCGGAATTTCGGAATTGCAGAATTATTTATTATAAATAACTCCTTAATTCAATAAATCCCCATTTCAAGCAATAATTTATTTAAATGGGAGATTACGGAATTAAGGAGTTATTCATTGAAATGTAGCGCTATACAAATTCTAATAATTTCGGGTCGAAATCATTGACATTAAATAATTGCAAACTGTAAACAAATTTTTCATAAATCTGTTATTAGTTGTAAAACTGAAAAGTTGTCAACACTCAGCAGTCTCAACTCTATTGTAACTCGTAATACTCGTAGTCATAAGTCAAACACATTAACCTAAATAATTTTTAATATGAATATATATAGGCCTATATATATTGTTCTTATCCGATACCCTGTGGATAGTGTAGCCTACACAGTACATTTATAGGCCTACATATTCTTACTTTCTTAGTCTCTTAGTGCGGTGCTGTAGCCAGGAGTTTGAGTTTGGGGCAGTGTAGAAAATGAATGGGGTGGTGGATGAATTCGAGGGGAACGAGGCCAACAAGGCATGATTAGGGGGTTTGGTTTTAACTTATGAAATTGATATTTAATCTACATTAAAATAGTTTTAACAATATCAGTCAATTTGATAAAATTGACCACAGTGTCAATTTTATTGAAAAAATAGCAAATATTCCCCCTAACTATTAGTCTATTGGATTACATAATTATAAATATTATTTTAACTTCATCTCATACAGAAAGATGAAGAGATCATTCGAAAGTGAACATGAGAAACGAAAGAAATTGGCTCGACAAAAGGAAGCTGCTTGAGCAAGCCGAAAATTTCAAATTTCTTTGCATATCCTGATAATAGTTATAGGCTCAGCCAGACATGAAGGTCTTCAAGAAATAAATTCACGGGGGAATATTTGCTACCCTTCAAGAGACTTTGACGACTGTAACAAACGTGACAGAGAATGGAGTTTTGAACCCAAAATGTAATTGTACAGCATTTAGCAATCGATAATGAATCAGATAGATCTAATTCAAATAAGTTTCTTTTAAATCCTTCAAATATTATGACTAATATATATATATATATATATATATATATATGTGTTCCTTTATTGCTTAAAAACTGCCTTATTTAGCTGTTGTTGGACCGGTAGCACTTAGGAGTAGATTATCTTGAAGGTGCGCTATGTAAAAGTCATTAATAATGTAGAGCAAAAGCTCTCATTGCATTAATGCCCTCAAATCAGCCAATAGACCATAGGTACCAGCTGATACCATCAATCAAGGACTACTTAAATTCCAGGACTGAACGCACTCTTGCTTGGGGGAGTTATAGCTTAAAATTGGTCAATTCTCAATTTGCTCTTTTTTATCACAAACAATGAACAAAGGGTTCAATTTGGATTAACTTTTCTTTATTTTATTGTCTTGAAAAAAGCTATGCTAGAGAAAAATATTGACACTCAATTCTAGGTCATTCTAGGTGATTTTAACGTCTTTTCTTGATATTTAGCAAAAATCAAGAATTTTATTGTTGTTGATTAGTCGTATGAATCATGTCAGTCGTCAGGTGATCTGCTTCTTAACTATCATCCAGTCCTTTGTTGTCACCCATCTTGACTACTGTGGCGCTCTCTATGCTGGTCTCCCGACCTGGGAACTGGAATTAATAATAAGTTGCCAATGAAACCTTGAATACCAAGAATTTCTATTATTTATGTGGTGGCAACAGAATGGGCACTTACTACCAAGCCTGAGGATATGTGCCCAAGCTTTTATGCCAATCCCACCAACAAGGATGCCCAATGAAAGATTAATACTGCGGAAGGTGCTGTACTTGATCTGATAGGAAAGTTCCATTTAATGTAAGAATATAGAGCACATAGTCTTTTTAAAAGCAAACTTGCACAACTTTTAGTAATCCTACTATTACTCATCTAATGCTACTTAAAGATGTTCAGAACTGAAGCTTGATAACTATTTTAAGACAAGTGAGTTATATTGTAAACATTTTCTACAACACTTATACATTCTTCTTTGCCATCAGTTACTATTCATATTGGCCGTTGATTGGTATGGGGCAATATGCAAACTGATGACCTGCATGTGGTTTTTACCATTTGTCATAATCGAGTTGATCGTGAGGTAGTATCTTAAAGAAATGTTTTTCAGAAGACTGGTGATGGTCAATCAAAGTCAAAATCACCTCGTACAGTCCAGCCTCGTGAGGATCAGCTGAAAAAGCGTGAGTCATCCAGACCAAAGTTCAGAGTGAGCTATGGGAGGTCAAGGTCAAGGCAAGTTATAAATAGCAAACAGCAAAGGTTTTAATGTGAATTTTTCTAAGTCACCATGTATTTAGGTATTGGCTTTCCATTTAAATATATTGTGTACCTTAGCATCTCAATAGCACTCACCATCTATTGGTTTAGGAGCTTTCTTTTGAAAGCAGTCTGCTCAACTAACTTTCCTTGCAGCTCTTCCACGGTTATTAGACTGATTGCTAAGTATGTATGCTTTGTTTGTGAAGGTAGTTGATTTGCACTGATCTTAGCACCACTGACTGAGTTCTGGTTTCAAAAGACCTATAGATGTGACATGGGATAGACCTATGTGACGTGGGATAGGTCTATGTGACATGGGATAGACCTATGTGACGTGGGATAGGTCTATGTGACATGGGGTAGGCCTATGTGACGTGGGATAGGTCTGTGTGACTTGGGATAGACCTATGTAATGAAGTCAGTTGCTACGGAATTACCCACTAACTTGTTGATTTAGCAGCTGACATAGTTGACCTAGACATTGGAACGAGCGTATTTCAATGTCAGTGTCTTGTCATGCAGGTCACCTCCGCGCGAACGGAAGCGAAGTCGACGTGAGGACGAGTCTCCTCCATCTTACCATCGCCAGTCACCAGCAGACAGAAGGCAGCGCATTTCTTCCTCACGATAGTGAGTTTCTCTTTGCCAAATGCACTCATTTATATATGTGCCCGAGTACAGGTTGCCCCAAAGTTTTAATGCTTTGAATGTGTGAAACACTTTTGGCAGCTTTGCGCTGATGTCATTCATGATGCAGTCATCCGTTCTGATGACCTTTCCAGCTTACCCCAGATCATGCATTCGTAGAGCGTGACCAAAGCAAACAACCTCGTTGTTGCCAATGATGGCCAGAATTAGCACATTGGAGGAGCATACTTTTTCCAGAAATGTGTCCAATATTTAGTTTTGTATATTTTTTATTTGTTCATGTCTATTCTGTGCACAATTGTCTAATAAATTCCTAATAATTGGTCTTGGATGTATGGCACATGTTTCGTGTTTTCTCTCTATGCCCAATTTCATGTGTATATTATATGCCTGATTGTCTAATTATTGTCCAATATGTATTTAGTTCTTGGGTGCTTGACCATTCTTCCATTTCTACACTTTACGGTATGCACTACATCAGTATGGGGGGGGAGGGGTGGTAAACCTGGTGGTTATTGTCCCAGGGTATTTGCTTACATTGAGTTTTTGTCCTGGTACCAAGTGATATATATTTAGCTTTATTTTGCATGACTTAACAATTATGATGTCTGCTGTTCAGAGTATCACAGTAGGGAACCTTATGCAGAACATTTCTTACAGTTTAACAGAACATTATTTGATGAGTAGTTTACTGTGTGTGGTACTAACAGTGGCTCAAGATTGTTCTATCTCTGCTTTTGTTAGCGAAAGTAGCTACAAAGCAAGACGCCATCACAGTCAAAGTCCATCACAAAATGACAGTCGCCAGCAATTGGACACAACATTCCAAGTGAGTTTTTGTATATTCTCTGCTTTTAAATTAAAATCTCAATGGACTTTATGGACTGAGACTGAAGAGGAAACCAGTGAGCCATGATTTTTAGGTTGGTCAATAAACTATTGAGTGCTGGACACATTTGAAAGAAGCTTTTCTGTCCAACTTTCAAGTTGACATTTTTCATTTGACCAGAACTTGTTTGCAAGTAAATTTGTTTTGTACAATTCATTCATGTAGCTGAAGTAGATTTGAATTGGATTTGAATTAGCTATTCTTACGTTTTTGCAGTTGATATGAATGTTATGAAAACAAGGGAAAACCCATCTCTTGACAAATCATAAACAGTTGATAGTATCTGCAAAGAGATATTGTAGAGAGAGGCTGAATTGAAAAGCTGTTGTTGGCAAAATGGATTTGTTTGTACATGAGGTCGTGGAATGCCACTTGAAAATGCCTCTTCTCAAAAGAGCTGTGGGACTGAAATGGATGATAGAGGATGCTGAAAGAAACATTTTCAACATAACGTTTGATGCAGACTAATGCTGGACTTCACTGTTACAACGTTATTTGTTACAATGTGACACTTTATTGTGGATTAAATGATGAGTTGCCATCAGAAGATGCCAACAGCATCAGCAATATTCGTAACACTTGAAGATGTATATTAGCTTTTCAGTCATCAGTTGCCAACAGAAACAAAAAGAATTTGATCTGAATCAATGATTTGTCTGAATTCCATTACAAGAAAGAGTGATCATGTGAATGTTGTCAGAATAAAAGTTCAGCTTCACACGTTAATATCAAACACATATTGAGAACAATGAACAAAGAACAATGTGTTCTTCTGTAAATGGAATGAAAACAGAGGCCATTGTCATAGGAATGAAACTGAATGATGGCACGACTGATGGGAGCATAACAACTCTGCTGCTTGAGAATTTTTCTTTGTAGATGATGGGTAGAGTTTGACTTCATCGGATGGAGAACATGATGGGTAGAGTTTGACTTCATCGGATGGAGAACATGGTTGTTTACTATTCGAATGTTGGAAACATCTGTATAATCCGTAATCAGGCGATGGATGACATCAGATGAAATGTTAAAATGAAGAATAGTGGCATCTAGAATGGAGATGTGAATTGTGAGCGTCATTGCTCACGTGAGAATGCTGTCATGTATATGTATGTGAAGATGAGAAGTCTTTTGAAAAACACGACTGAATTTAGATGACACATATGAAGTCTCGTTGCAGGAACTGATTAAATTGTGCTGTTTAGGAGGAGACACCCAGCCGGGTTCTGGGAGTGTTTGGACTCAGTATGTATACAGATGAGCGAGTCCTTAAAGACGTTTTCACGCAGTATGGACCAGTTGAAGACATTCAGGTTATCTTGGATCACTATTCCAATGTTTCACGTGGATTTGCATTTGTCTACATGAAGCACATGCAAGATGCAATACAGGTGAGAACAACTGACAGCTTGTATTTTAACTCTCTTTTATTCATGACGTCGCTGTAGGTTACGAAATTCATATGTACACTATTGTACAGTAAAGTGGTTTAGATGACCATTTGTTGATATGGTGTTGGTGACCTTAAAAACTACGCTAGTATCTATGTCATGAGCTAAAAGTTTAGCAGAGAAGTACCTACAGGAACTTTTGAGCAAATTCTCTGCAGCATATACAGGCAGTATATAAATAATCACAATTAAAAAATTGCAGTTGATGAGCATAACATAACAGTGTGTGTGTGCTGCACTGATCGCTCTATGATAGTGAAGTGAAGTGAAATGTACAGTAGGGTGGAGTGAAAAAAAAATTTCTTTCCTTTTTAGAAGCTAGACTATTTAAAATGTGCCAAATGTCCATAGTAACAATCCTGCCAAATGATATTATTTTCTGACAACTGCTTGATCGCCCTTCGCCCAATTGAAATAACTGGCATTGTAACCATTGAAGTAGGCCTATAAATGAAGCATTTCGACGATGCCAAAGGTATTGTCCATTATGTGCCATTAGGTCCCGTTTGCAAAATGGTGTTGGGGGAGTTTCTCACTTCCAATCGATCAGTGGGTCCCTGGACATGAAAAATCACCGAGGTGCTTGTCTGCCATGACGCCACGAATGACGTAATTGACAAATCCAATATGGTCGCCGCCGGCCATATCGGAAAATTCATATTCTTTATTTCTTGCAGTATATGCACGTGTAATACCTCTAATGGTACTGATTTAGGTGTGTAGAATTCATTTATGATATTGTTTTTGTCATCAGGGGTCATCTTGAGGTCGCAAGGTCATGGTCAATGTCATTTTTCCATCTTTTTCTTTCATTTTCCATTTCTTTCAGCTTATGAACGCGTAATACCTTTAATTGTACAAATTCATAGATGTAGAATTCATTTCTGATATTGGTTTTCATCAAAGGTCATCTCAATGTTATAGAGGTCAAGGTCAAAGACACTGAGTTTAATATTTTTCATTTATTACGGCTTATGCACGCGTAATACCTCTAATGTTACTGAATCCTCCGATTATATGTCAGCGGCATGGAGCCGTCACAGAATCTGAAAAACGGTGGTGACGTTCATCATTCGCTTATATGTTCCAACGTGGTTCGCCATAAAAGCCCAGTCATCATGCAAAGATGGAGCTAGGCACCTTCACCAGATGCTCGTCAAGTCACGATATCTCAGCCCTAAGCACAAGAAGATCGTCGACCCCGTCATTCATCGCAACGCTTATACTTCGCTCACCCGGAGAATTCCCTCTTAGCCATGATGACGGACCATCGACCACACATAGGCCTACATGTACGTGAGCTGGGCCTGCGACGAGTGATGAAGGCCAGAGCTGAAGCAGGTCCCAATGGACAAATACGGAGATTCAAGGTTCCCGCAAAACTCAACTTCAACGCCGTGGAATACTTCGACATGATCGACTGGGCAGTCTGCCCTATCTCGGAGCCTCCCGTAATCAAGGCAATGACAGACACTGAACTCAGGGATCTCATCACGATGGAGGTGACTCCAACAGTCACCTTCCCAAAATTCCCCAGCCACACGCAGGCTGTGGAAAGACACGTGAAGCTGGTGACCGAGCGTTAGCTGTTTGTGGACAGAAATCGCGAGATGGCTTCATCCGTGCACGCGTCGCTTCTCGACAGCTAATGCCGATGTCACGAAATAGAGTATCCTCCGTATTAATTGTATCCCCCCAAATTACAAAAAGTCGAAAAAACCGCTTCCGCGTGTATTTTGTTTTGCAAATTTATTTATATCTGCTTTGTCTTGAACAATGACACTAACAGGTATGTTTATTCCTACTAGATAATTTGTTTTGCCCTGTTTTTAGAGCACTTAAAACATTTAAAACACTTAAGAACACTCAGAGTCACTAAATAAATTCGAGTTCCCTTTATCCGAGCATTGCTTATGACACTTAGAACAATTAGAGTCACTTTAAATTTTGATTACAGCATAAATTTTTTTATCATGCTCATTTTTCAAAAAAGGGGATAGAATGGTTTATCCCACCGGATAGTATAGACCGGTTAATTCCATCCGGGGGATAGATTAATTCATCCTCCCGGATAGCTTTCATGGGGGATACTCCGTTTCGTGTCACCGACGTTCGAGTCAAAATGTGACTTCTCTCACTTCACCTTGTAACTGTTTGCGACTTTGAAATCAAAGATACTGTAATAATCAAGGCATCTGATTGCATTAAGATGACTATTAACTAGTTGACTACCTTACCTAGACTGTGGACTGTGGACAGTGTGGAGTGTAGATAGACTCTGTAGAGTGTAGACCCTAACCTACCTATATCGTTCTGATGTCGCTTAGTAATGCAAAATAAAAAGTTGCGAAGGGCGATCAAAACATTAATCAGAAATGTTGTAATTTTTACACAGTGTTCTATTGATCTATTGGCACCTTTTGACATATCTAGCTAATTAAAATTCAAAAAAAAAATTTTTTTGGCCATTTTCACTCCACCCTAATGTACTGGGTGCGCCAAAAAAAGGCCCCCCCTAGGTTTTTTGCCAATATCTTGACCAAAAGTAAGAATTTCCAAATGAAATTTTACGGGCTTATAGACAATTCATATTTACAAATGTTGGCAAGATTTCATCAAAATATTTCTAACACAATAAAAGTTATACCACTTTTAGTGAGGCCACCCATCGTTTTTTGACGATTCAAAACGAAGCGCAAAAAAAATTAGGTTTTTTCCCACTATCATGGCCAAAAGTAAGAATTTCGAAATGAAATTTTGCAGACTCAAAGACAATTCATATTTACACATGTATGATCGTCAGATTTCATCAAAATATTTCTAACAGAACAAAAGTTATACCACTTTTGGTGAGGTCACCCACCGTTTTTTGACGTTTCAAAAACAAAACGCAACAAAAAGCAACAAAACACGATTTGATTAAGTCTCATCTCAAATAACTGTTGTCAAATGAAATTGGTAGTGCTTCACAACTTGTGTTCAATGTGCCCACCACCAGTGCCAAAACTTCTTTTGAGTCTCTTGGCAAAGTTCTTGATTGACCTGTTGATTAATCTGACAGATTCCTTATTTACCAATTTGATTGTCATCTTGCTAAGTGACTTCTCAGTGACGCGCAGCTACGCTGGTACCCTGTTTCTGTTTTAAATAGTAATAATAATGATCATCTGGCATTATCAAGGCTATATGATACCAACTATTTGAGATGAGAAAAAAATTCGTGTTTTTGTTACTTTTTTTGTTGCGTTTCGTTATTGAATCGTCAAAAAACGGTGGGTGACCTCCCTAAAAGTGGTATAACTTTTGTTCTGTTTGAAATATTTTGATGAAATCTGACCATCATGTGCAGATATGAATTGTCTTTAAGCCTATAAAATTTCATTTCGATATTCTTACTTTTGGCCAAGATATTGGCCAGCATAATTAGATTGTTTTTTGTTACTTTTTGTTGTGTCGCGTTTTTGAATCGTCAAAAAACGGTGGGTGTCTTCAGTAAAAGTGGCATAACTTTTGTTCTGTTTGAAATATTTTTATGAAATCTGGCCATCATGTGTAAATATGAATTGTCTATAAGACTGCAATATTTCATTTCGAAATTCTTACTTTTGGTCAAGATATTGGCAAAAAACCTAGGGGGTCTTTTTTTGGCGCACCCTGTAGATGACAATATCTGAATCAACGAGCTGTCCAATGTCAACAGCTGGACCTTACTGCTTTCATATATGTCAGTGTCTGTTCATATTCATATCACTTGTGGGACCTCTCCTCTTCTGTTAACAACATTCAAATCCAGACAGACGTAACATTCTGCTTGAACCAACTCTATACTTTAGAGTTGAGTAATATTTCAACATTATAGTGCATGTAGTGAACAGCATTTTGATAAGTTCATAAAAGGTGCTTTGTAGTTTATGTGATTCTATCATGAGATGTACTTAGATCTTCAGTTTGAAGATGTGCATCTTTGTTTCAAAGTCTGCTAAATAGAAGCATGCTCAAGGTTTTCTTCCAGATGTATTGTTTTGCATGAGTCTGTGTCGTATGGCTGAACTGAGACGCCTGCATCTTCACCGACCTCATCATGTGGAGACCACTGAAATCCTATGTCCTCTACTGCTATTCCTTATGCAGGAATCTGTGGAGGATCTTCTATGGATCGAATCCTAATTCTCCTCTGCAGCTATTCATTCTATTCTGCCAACTCCTAAAAAGTGCTTCATACATCTTCCTTCCTGAAGTGTGATGGACTTTGATTCAAGTGATATGGTCAACTAATGACCTCTATCTAATGGAATGTTCTTATCAATGAGAAAATTATAATTTTCCCATTGATAAGAACATTCCATTAGCATTTCAGTTTTGGTTTGGCAGTACAAGTTAGGCGATGCTTGAGGCTGCATCTTTGAAGTACGTGCAAAGAGGGGTTCACAGGATTTAGGCGATGTGTGTGCAGGTGCATATGGTGGGGAAGGGAGTCTTGACGAAATGTACAGGGTGGGCCATAAAAAAAGACCCCCCCTAGGTTTTTTGCCAATATCTTGACCAAAAGTAAGAATTTCGACATGAAATTTTACAGTCTTAAAGACAATTCATATTTACATTTGATGGTCAGATTTCATCAAAATATTTCAAACAAACCAAAAGTTATGCCATTTTTAGGAAGGTCACCCACCGTTTTTTGACGATTCAAAAACGTAACGCAACAGAAAGTAGGTTTTTGCCAATATCTTGGCCAAAAGTAGGAATTTCGAAATGAAATTTTACAGGTTTATAGACAATTCATATTTACATATGATGGCCAGATTTCATAAAAATATTTCAGACAGAACAAAAGTTATGTCACTTTTAGTGAGGCCACCCTACGTTTTTTGACTTTTTTGAATAATCAAAAACCATAGGGTGGTCTCACTAAAAGTGATATAACTTTTGTTCTGTTTGAAATATTTTTTTATGACATCTGGTCATCATATGTAAATATGAATTGTCTATTAACCTGTAAAATTTCATTTCGAAATTCTTACTTTTGGCCAAGATATTGGCAAAAAACTACTTTTTGCTGCGCTACGTTTTTGAATCGTCAAAAAACGGGGGGTGGCCTCACTAAAAGTGGTGTAACTTTTGTTGTGTTTGAAATATTGTTATGAAATCTGGCCATCATGTGTAAATATGAATTGTCTTTAAGACTGTAAAATTTCATTTCAAAATTCTTACTTCTGGCCAAGATATTGGCAAAAAACCTAGGGGGAGTCTTTTTTTTTGGCCCACCCTGAATGTCTGATTGTGATGTCTAAATTAGCGTATTTAAAACTATTATCCTATAGTCATCCAGTGGCTGTTGAATACATTATAATCAAATTCTGTTCAGATCTAAACAGTAAACCATAACAGTTCAAAAAAAAATTAGCAAGCAAACCTGATGTTTAACGAAAGTAAATAGTAGCCAACAGTAAAATATGTTTAATAGATGACATTAGCTAAGTTTAAATTTATACGTACGCATATGGTCCACAAAATGTACGAGTTGCAATAGCGGACTAAAATAAAAAATAAAATAAAAAATTTGCATTTGGGTTGACCATGTGGAATAACCTGGATGTTCTTTTAACCAGAGACTGAATTCACCTTTTACACACCTCTGAAAGTGGAAACAGTGGAGGGGCACTATAACAAAAAACTATACACATGTCATCTGAATGGGACGCGGTGGTGGAGCAGTAAGTTTGGCGCCTTGTGACTGAAGGGTCGCAGGTTCACATCTATCTCAAACCACTGCGCAGTGACCTTGGACAAGAAGTTCACCCACAATTGTCTGTGAGGAAGGCAACGGGAAACCACCTCACTCATCTCATCCCCAGGGGCATAAAACTCATGAGCCTGCCTTCGGGCAAAGAACTCATCATTATGTCCTCTGAATTGCTTGTAGCTTCTAAAATAACTGGTTTTATCTGAGCTGCTAGTGTATGACACTTATGTGATACTGTGGCATTTATTTGTGCAGCAGGATATGCATGGAATGCTAGGTTATAATATGTGTCTTTATTCATACTTTTAGGCAAAAGAATTGGCTCCAGGTACAGAAATTGATGGTAGAAGAATTCGTGTCGACTATTCAGTTACTGACTACAGTCCAAATCTAAATGCTGCTGGAAGTGTGGGACAACCAGTGTACAGGTAGCTATATATGGAATTGTGTGGCGTGCTGTCCGATTGGTTAGGGAGATTGGCCTGTAACGTAGAGAGTATGGGTTTGATGCCAATGGTCGAAGGCAGTTGCTGTGTACGGACTAAAATAAAAAATTTGTGTTTAGAGCAAGTCATTCATACAGTTGTTATATATAATTGTATCTGCAGCAGCAGCAGCAGCTGTATTGATGATGTGCACATCTGAGCCTTGGAAGAAAAGCAATATCAAATCCAGTTGTACTGCATTTGCAAGGAATTATGACATGCAATGACTCACATTGTGTGAGCTTCCCTGTCAATCATGCAATGACAAATTATGTTGACAAAGATTCCAAGATGTTGGTCCATAAAAATCCTTACAAGGTGCTATTCAAAATGCAAGCACACAGTAGTTGACTCAGTTAAGGAAACAGGAAAGCCTTGTTTCACATTTACAGTGACTACGCTAAATTCATTGAACCTCTTGTTAATTGATGACCTCATCTGGAAATATTTATGAAAGTGGCACATTGGTTATTGCTCAGATTTCCTCAAATGGTATGATATTGTTGCTTTTGTAGCTTAGCTGGTCAACCTTTAATTCAAGTGGAAAATGGTGCAGTTTGTGGTGATTTGCTGCTGCTGCTTCTGTTGAAAACTTGCTAACATGATTCATTTGACAACCTACTTAACTAATGAGTACATTTAATAAATGGTCTTTCTGTTGACTTAGTTATAAACTGTCCTAATTGTAATTGTAATTGAATATTTATAAAGCGCCGCTCACAGATTCAGTAGCGCTCCCGACCCCAGCTAGTGTTCCCGCCATCAAATAAAATAGTCTTCAAGCATTTACGAAACAAGGGAAGATAAAGGCCAAGGAGCTCAAGACATATCTTGTGGGGAAGGCGATTCCAACAAGAAGGACCAACATAAGCAAAGCTTCTAGATTGGGCCGTAGCTCCATGCATGCGAGGGACAACAAGTAGGCCATTAGTAGCCGAGCGAAGGGCTGAGCGGCCAGGTAGAGTGGAGACCAGGTTACACAGTGCCCGAAGATATGAAGGGGCGACCCCAAGAAGAGAGTTGCGCATAAGTGTCAGAATCTTAAACTCAATGCGTTGAGGTATTGGAAGCCAGTGAAGAGTGTCCCGGATGAAGTCAGATATGTGAGAGAATTTGGGAAGACCAGCAATTAGACGGGCAGCAGCATTAAGTATTGACTGAAGTTTAGAGAGGTTAAGAGAGGAGAGACCAGCATAGACAGAGTTTCCAAAGTCAACTCTAGAGCAAATCAGTGCATGGACAAGTGCCTTGACCACTTGAGGAGAGAGTGAGTGGCGGATAGTACGCAGTTGTCGTAGATGATAGAAACATGTTCGAGAGATTCGGTTAACATGGTCAGAGAGAGAAAGGACTGGGTCCAAAATAAATCCCAGGTTCCAAACAGTTGAAGAAAATTGGATGTCAGGGAATAAGATGCTGATGTACATTGGAGTTGATATGGGAAGATTTGCCTTTGGAACGCATCAACAGGACCACAACTTTCACTTATTTCATGCCCAAGGATTGTCTAATAGTGAGTTAGCAAAATTCCAGAACAGACGCCAAACAGACTGTGTTTGGGTGAGACATAACATTGTCATTCAGACAAAACTGTTTGCTTTGAGTAAATATTTTGACATCTTTACAATGAGTAAATACTAAGTATGACTGGGAAAGCAATGCAGGTCATCATTAAAGTGTTAAGAGGCATTGTATGATGAATGCACTGAATGATGAATGCACTGAATGATGCATGCACTGAATGATGAATGCATGAATGATGAATGCACTGAATGAATGAGTGCACTGAATGATGAATGCACTGAATGATGAATGCACTGAATGAATGAGTGCACTGAATGATGAATGCACTGAATGATGAATGCATGAATGAATGACAGCTACATTTCCTATGGCTACCTGATTGACATTGTTACATGTTTTATTAATGTTTCTAGCCGGCCACACCAGAATCTGCGTGATCCATACCAGCGTTCTGCTCGACATTCGCCTCCTCCTCCTCCTCCTCCGTCCTTCATGCGCCACCATCATCTCCCTGGAAATGGATCGCGCTACGTCCGAGATCGCTCGCGTTCATACAGTCCTCGTAAGTAAATCGTTTTCTGCCATCACAGGACTTCTGTTTGGCGTCTGTTCTGCAATTTTGCTAACTTACTAATATTAGACAATCCTTGGGCATCAATAAAATGCCCTACGCACTCAATATATTATGTTAGCATTTTTTTAAACAACCATCACATCTAGATTGTCACAATTTAATTGTTAATTCCTGTGGTTATACTCAACAGGACACAGTTGTAAACCCTTTGCTAAACTGATTGGGGAGCTGGTTTCCATGGTTGTGTTCAGTGCTTTCTGGGTTTCATAGGCAGCAGTCTGACTGGTTTGTGGTCTTACATGGTCTGGCTACACAGAGTTTTACGCTGTGATTGCTATCCTACATCTTTTATACTGCTGATCGAACCTGGTCTGTGTCTTTGGCGTTTCTGCTCCTCATTTTGTTGACAACACTCGGGCAGATGTCAATGGCTAAGCAACAGATTCCATCTGCTTAGAGGAGAAAATGCATTCAATGTCAGAGGTCCTTTGTACATGAATGTCCAATCATCTCCACTTGAAACCCAATTGATGTCTATTCACTGCAGCACATGTATGTAATTGCAACCAATTGAATGCCAATGCTGCACCAAACTTCAGATTTATATAGATATCTGGATGCTGCATTGTAATCAGAAATTTTTATGATGCAACTTAAGAGAAACTCTTCAGACCATACAAATTCTCAAAACTACAAGTGAATAGAATGAATTTCAAGCACTCACGGAAGGTTTTGAGAAATATCTAGGAATCCATAATGTAGGCCTTTTATAGAAAGATTGAGAGAATGTCCAAGCGATCGATGATGTAGGGGCAGTGCTTAAAGTGCGGAAAAATAAGTGCCTGGACACCCCTTACCTTTCCAAAATAATTGCCTGGACACCCCTTACCTTTCCAAAAGAAGTGCCTGGACACCCCTTACCTTTCCAAAAGAAGCGCTGGACGCCCCTTACCTTTCCAGGCATTGCTGGCCAATAAGTGTCAAAATTTTTTAAATAAGTGCATGGACGCCGTCCATGACCGTCCAGCCACACTTTAAGCCTTTTTATGGAAGTATTTAAAGACGAAGGAATCTATGATGTAGACTTGTTATGAAAGATGTAGAGAATTTAAGGAAATAATTCATTAGATGCTGTCAGACTTCGTTTGGAAATGCCACGAAAGAGCGAAGGTTGGTGGGCCGACCATTCTACTGTCGTGATGATCTGCGACTGGCTGGCTGCAAAGAATGTCATCCTCCACAGACACAATCAGTGGTAGACCATCTACCATCGCCTAGGAATCGTTTTTTTAGGTCTACCTGTCGTCACAACTTTAATGCTACTTAATCCAGGAACTCTGAACTAGCAGCTGCCGTGGATGGTTGTTGGGCTGTGTGTCTGTCTGCAGGACACAGCCCAACCAATGGTGACTGTTCTTTATCATCTAGATAAGCACAAGTGGTGCTTGTCGAGGTACTTTGTCCAGATTCATACGTACGATTATATACATTCTTACTATAGATTAGACTTTTGTGAAAATGCATTAATTATGTAAAAATATTATATGGTTTTTTAATCACTGACCTATTTTGTATGTCATTAAATTTTTGGCAGCACTGGGCTTGGGAGTGTCTCAACGTAGATAGGTATCTTGAAGGGGCACTGTGCTCTGAAAGAGTTAGTGAATGAAATGGTCAATTTCATTGCAGGTCACTTCTAGCCAACAACGTTGGTGTCTTCGTAAAGCAGATACAAGAGAAAATGCAAATGAAAATTGCAATACCTTCAAGAGAACTTGCAGTTAGAAGTTGGCATGCATCTGTTGTTTAGTGCGTACAAAAGAACCTTGTCTTGAAAGTCGCATTATGATGACATTTTATTTTCAGTTCCAAATGTTCTAGTGAGGTTCACATCATAATAAAGTTTTTATTTTAGCAGTGTTCACATATATCAAATATAATTTTATGCATATTTTATGTTTAAATTGGAATTTCTGACATTTTCTGTGGTTGATTGCAACCACCTGGAGGCCAGCCCTTTGAAGTCAAAATCCAATAAACATTGAGTCTTAGTGGGCACCAAGCTGTTGCCCATTGGCACATTTGAATTCTTGTGGACATCTGATAAATGTGATTAACAAAAGTGCTGTGGAACAGACTATTAGCATTCAGCCCACTCACATCTGTGACAAACCCCATGCCGAAATCTTGTAAAATTTTACATTTGTTTATTATATGTGTAAAAATAGATTGAAAAGTTAAGTGAGACTGTCAGAAACTGTTTAGTTTTAGTTGGAACTTGCTGTATCAGAACATTAAAATAAAACATTATTTTGTTCATGAACTTGTATTTTAAATGGAAAAAAATGTGATTTTCATTGCTGGGTTTGCATTACCACCTGCTGGTTATAAATTCAACGATGTTCTTGCTTCCTATAATTATTCATTGGGTGAAATGCGTAGACTTTGCTCTTGCTCAGCTACTATTCTGTGGTCACCAAATGTTCGTGCTGCCCATCTGAACCATTTGTGGACAGCAAATTGAAACGTCAGTTACATCGGTAATAAAGGACGTTATTTTGTGTCCTCTTATGTGCCACAAGCACATACCCGCTACATAAATGTAAAGATAATCAGGGCTTTTTTAACGTGCAGTTGTACACAAAATGTGCAGTTCTAAATGGATTTGAGCAGTTGTAGCACTTTTGTGCAGTTAAAATTAGCAAAAAGGCCATTGTCCTCCGATTGGAAGTAATTTACCATGGAGGATGGGAAAGGAAAGAAGGGGTTGTGCAGTTCTAAAAATCCCTTAAAAACAGCCCTGAAGATAATGATTCTGTTGATAGAGAACAGAGAACTGTCAGTTAGCTTTTTAAAGGAAACAATGGCCTGGCTAAAAGGAAACAATGGCCTGGGCAAGATCCTCCTAATTTTTTAGGATGGACAGAATCAGAAAGTCAGAAGCCATAAAAAGTCATAATACAACTAATATGATAATCTTTACTTGTTGAAAACTGATAAAACAAATTCTAATGTCCAACAGTGATGTACAATAAATCATAGAAGAATCTTGACAAACTCCAATTCATATTAAATCCATATCAAGTAGACTTTTCAAAATAGATTTTGTTTCAGGGATTGCTGTTTATCTTCCTTGAAACAATAAATCGATGACAATTGGCACTTGCATCAGAAGTATGTACACACATAAACCACAGAATGTCTCTATGAATATTGTACACACATATAAACAACAGAATGTCTCTATGAATATTCGCTTGTACACAAAAATACATACACAATAGGGTTGTGGACTTTAATGATAAATTAATCGCAAAAATTTTAATCAATTAATTTTTGGCTTGTTTGATTAATTTTTTAAACTTATTTCATGATGTCAAGCAGCCATTTCTGGAGTAAGCATGGTGAAAAAGGATAATGTAAAACTTTTCAATGGAAAATTAATCAATCATTTTTGCATTTACTGATGGAAACTCAAAAATCGTGAAAAATTAATTATTTTAATTGTAACAAACAGTTCATTTGACATTTTTATACAAATAAAGTAGTAACTAACCTAGAGACTACATTTTGTATAGCTATTCACAATCACGAAACATAGACCAAATTAATCAAAACCAATTGCAATAAATTTAGGAGATTAATCAATTAAAATTATTTTAATCAGTAATATACAGAATTAAAACACAACAGGCCATTAAATTTATCTGAAAACTGGAGTGAATTGTAAAACCTCATATCAAATACTAAATCGTGGTCAGCAACTAAGATACAGTGGAGACCCATTTGTGTACATCTCATTTATACACACGGCTGCCTGACCACATGTATGCCACAGCTACTGACAATACCTATTTAACATGTTAAATGAGTTAACCTGTAGTAAGGCACTTAATGTCTACTCTACATGTGTTCCTCAAAAACTTACATAGAATCTACGAGAAGTCTGGAACAGAAGCATGTTACATAATATGACTAATGCCAACATGGAAATGGGAATACAAGTTTGATGATAATATGAATACAATGAGCTGACCTGCTGTTAAATACAATGCTCTGTGTTTTCTTTCAATTCATGTTTTTAGCAGTCGGTTGTTATTTTTCTGCCTATTTGGCAAAATAAAGATGTTAATTAATTAAAGCAGGCCTAAATTAGTACCAGCCAAATGAGGACAAGTCGACATGGTAGAAATCTTATAAACAAGCTCAACGCATGGCTGAAACTCTGTCCATCAAATAACAAGATGTGGAAAATATCGAATTCATCTGTGGAAAATGGCAGACTAAGAAAGGAAAGGAATGCGAGTCAGAAACAACATATAACGACATACATTCTTTTGGTAACATGGACAGGGAGGCTATAATATACCTAATAAATTTTAAAAATTGCTTTATTTAATTACAAAGGAGACATTTTTTTATTTAACTTTAGCGCATCTTTATACTTTTTCTTAGATTATATTCTTTGAAATTTCGATTTGTACAAAGTACCACCAACAGATACATCTGTCCTTGGGGATTAGCTGTGAATACATAATTATACTTCTTCTTCTTTAGGTTTGCTGCCTCCCGGCAGGTTTGTACAAACATGCCCAACGACGCCACTCTTCTCGGTGTTGTGCTTTCTCTTTAAGTTTTCCATATCTATCCTCCATCATCCAGTCCAAGAACTTTTCCCCAGGTCTTCCTCTTCCCTCCATTTTGCCCTCCACTATGTCTCTTTGCAAAGAGTTGCCTCTCAGTACATGTCCTATTTTTTGCCTTCTTCTGCCTTGTTCTAATTGTATTCATCAAGGATCTTTCCTCTTCCACCTTCTTCAGTACTTCTTCATTTGATTTATGCTCTGTCCAGCTGACCCTTTCCATCCTTCTCCATATCCACATCTCGAACGCTTCTATTCGTTTGACATCCTCCTTTCTCATTGTCCAGGTCTCTGCTCCGTACAGTGTGACGCTCCAGATCAGTGCCTTAATTATAATTATACAGACTTGTGTAAATCACCTAAGACATATTTCAGTTTGGCTTTTTAGCCAGTGGCTTTGGCTGCCAAAAAACATGCACAAATAGGTCTCCACTGCACTACTATAATAACATGACCGGGTGATGATACGTTTTGTATAAGTGGTCAAAGCAATTGTGTAAAAACAGACAAGGGTATCACTATGGCAACATACAGTGTTGTAATCATCATTATTATTATAATGTGTCCAGAAAGCAATACACCAGTAACTGACTGATTACCTACAATTCACCTCTGATTAATTCAAATCTTAAACATAATTGCCATTTGCCAACCATATCCTACACCTCAAATTAATCTAACTTGGCTTCAAAGCAATTCAGATGAGTCTAACGTTCAGCAAATGAATTCACCTCTGACCTTAAAACTTTAGGTATAAACCAGATCTTTGCATCAGTGAATTGAACACTGAGAAGTTTGACATATGCAGCGCATCTAAAACTTGAAAGGAAACTTTTGTACTATTTTGAATTTTATTATTGTCAGTTAAAGTTCACAAATACAATTACAGCATTTTACATGACCTTTACAGGCAATTTAATAAAATAGAATGAATGAACAGGCATCAGCATTTGAGCATTCTTCTTAAGAAACTGAAGAAAATGTCATAGCTGAAATGTAGATACGAGTTATATCAGTATGAAATTGACAGATCTATTAGAGTTTAACACCAGCTGGCATGGCACTGTACCTGTAATAAATGTTTTGTTAAACTACATAAAGAAAACGGTGGAACTTTCGTCAACAACATCTGGTTGCATTAATTAATCTGATCATGAATGATTACTGATCACTAGCAAGACCTGAAGAGCAGCTGGTCATGTGATTCAGTGCAACTCGGCAGTGACCTTTGCTGCCTGCTTTGCTTATAGTGCTAAACAACAATCACAGACTTGACTTCTGAATACTTACTGCACAGCAATGCAAAACTAGGTTTGAAATGCCAAACTAATTGTACTGGTCAAAACGAGAGCATAACACATCAGTTGGATTAACGGTTTGCAGAGATGACCAATCACATTTAGGCAAGCTGCCCCTTAACTTGGTGGTTGGCAGGATTTTGATTAAAACAGATAAGAAATGGCAACAAAAACTTTCATCTTGGTTCCAGTACTTTTAAAAACATTAAAACCACATTTTGAGCTGTCTATTAAGCTGAAAATGCAGTAGCTGCATTAAAACAACCAGTAAATGGTTAAGTGCATTTGTTCAGTGAGACATGCAACTCTCTAACATCACATCAGATCATTATGTCCATAAGTAGAGCAGTGTTCTAAAAATTGCAGGACTTTCCAAGGTCAAATCGTAGTCACCTACTTTAAAAAACTATCAAAAACGAATGTCATGTGGACTTGGCTATTAAGCGACCAGCGTGCAATAAAGTGTACGGGGGGAGGGGGACGACCAGCGTGCAGCAGTAAAGTGTACTAGGCATATGCTGTTATAATGATGTCTATAGACCTATCAAAAGCATTAGATTTTTGAAACTTTACGTCATTTAGGCCAAGGTAATATAAATAAGCAAAACGTGTCATCGGACCAATGAAAACGGACATTTGAATCAGCACATCTTAGCAGCGACCAAAATGGCAGCCCGTGCGGCCGCACTGGGAATAAACTTGCCATTTCCCTGAACTCGCCATTTCCCTGAAGAATTAGGCTAAAATGGAGTTTTGATAAATCTGACAATTAAAATCATCTGCTATTTCTGGTAATGAAAATAAAGTGCATTTGGATAGAGGAAATGACAAGTTTGACACGAGGTCACGGATGGTTTTCGGCACGTGTTGTCTAGCGCAAAGGTGGGATGGAAACATTAGCGACGGGCAAGCTATTTTAGCAAATTATTGCTAGATTTTCCGGCTTTACCTGTAATTCTGGAAAAGTGTATTGGAAGATGAGATGAAATGAGATTGCTACTAAAATCATGTATTTTTGTAAAAACTTAATAATATATGATAGGCATAATATAGCTGATTTTTCGCGTATATTCATATATTCCATTCCTTAATTCCTTCACCGATATAGACTATGGTCTAATCACTAAAAAATTTACAACTCAATCATTTATGAAAGTATCTTCATTATTTCTTTTGTGTGTTTGTCAGGCATTAATTTCTGCACATTTTCATTTCACAGGTTGCCATTAAAAATATTTTTATATATGGCCTTGAACATAAAAAATTGGGCTGAGGGTACATTGTGGGGCAGCTATGAGTTCCAACACAACTTTTTTTCCAATTCTGGACAGATGGATGGGAAGAGGAGATAAAATTTATGCTAAAGAATGATGCCTACATTATGATGAAGGTCGACAATTGACTGTGATAACACTTGTACAAAATTGTCTACAGTATAGTTGATATACGCCAAAATCGCTGGTCGTTGGGCCCTAGGTGATAAAATGTTTGCTAGTCGTTTAAACCTTGACATTAGTAACATGCTAAATTGCAAACATTTAACGACATTTTAGTGTGCACTAAAAGCGCCGTTAAAGGGTTAACTTGCACTGGTCGATGTATCGTGAAGAGTAAATATGCATTTTTTAAAGATTTCTGTTATTTGGTAAAACAAAATTAATCGACCAAATGACCGCTATCATGAATAGACACAGAAATCAAACAATCGGAATATATTATGGACAGCATTTCCCAGTGCCACTAGAAATAAGAAGTGCTCACCAATTTCCAATTATGTTAAAGACCGAAGACCAAACAGAACTGAGAGAACAGATTCCAGAATGCTGACTGAACTGGGAAACATGCCATGGACCTAAACAGCAGCGACGACGATCAACTGTCATAGCTCATCACGCAATATCGTATACCTCGTCCTCGATGGTCCAAGCTTTCGAAAGAGAGATTCAGGTGGCGAAGTGGCATCAGCTTTTGCAGGCGGAGATCGAACGTCCTTAGTCGAAGCGTCCTGTTCTGGATCTTTTGGGACATGACCAGTGGCCTGCGCTGCACCAGCATCATCTGCCGCATTCTATAACAAAGAGATTATGAATTCGTTTGAATCCTCAAACCATATGCAATCATTCAACGAAGATGAGAACACAGAAGACACTTGATTTGATCAGATCTAAAGCTGGTGTCTAAAATCAGCTACAGCTTAATATATGGCCAGTTAAGTTTTAACAGGAGCTACGTGTCCTGCACTCTCTTCAAACTCCCCAAAAAAACACCAACACAAGTGGATTCTTAAACTAATATTCAGCAAAGAAAACATGTTTCTAAAAATGAAGTTAGATCAATGAACAAAACGGGTTTCTAAAAGCAAAAACATTTAACTCAGTACTCAATAAATCATTCCTGTGTTCTTCAACCTGCAATAACTGGTTTTTTTTGGCTGTTTCTGTCATTTAATGGGTCATTTACACATGTAATTTGAGCATCACATGGAATCTGTGAACACAAATGCATGACATTGCATGTGTCTGTGTCTTATGGCTTGGCTTTACAGAAGTCATTGCCTGGCATAAACTTAAAACTAAACCAATCTCTCTACAAATCTCTCTACCTCTTGCTCCACAGCAGGCGGTTGAGTTGGATCGGGTCCCTGGTGAAATTCGCGATGAAGTTTACCAGACTGTAGGTCATGTATGAACTGCTTCAGTAGACTTGGCTTACTACAGAATAAAGACAACATTCCACCATCCACTGAAATGCATGCATGCATGGCTAAACAGAATGTGAAGGATCAAAAGTTAAACATAAACCATGACTGTCTGCATATGTGGCACACCGAAACCAGTATTAAGGTGATTGCAGTGTTCATAATTATTTAGTTTTATACATCATTTCAAAGACTCATGCTTAAAAAGACACAAAAATTATTGCTCTAGCATTATTCTAACTCTAGACAAAAAACAAAAAGTGATCTAATTTAATTTAAATTAAAACAAAATGATATGCATACAAAGAACATTAAAATAGCTTTAAAACTTGTCTTTTCTAACAAAATAAAATAAAATATTTTTTTACATTTTTAGATTAAATTCTGCACAAAAACGAAAAACACAAACATACTATTAGGCCTACTCTAAGTTTCTCGGATGTGTAATTTCCAACAATACCGATTTATGTGTGGACCTTAACATAATCTAGTATAATCAAATATAACAACATCTCTTTAGGAGATTTCTTACTTACAAGTAGTTATATTTCTTATTTACTTCACTTGCAAATGCACAATAGCATATGTATACAGCATAAAACATCATTATAATACATCAAAGTAATAATTAATAATTGAATATATAATTAAACGAGAAGCTCAGTGAAATGACAAGCAAAAGGTCAGAGCATCTACTTACAGTCAACGAACCAAAGTGTGGGATCACTAGATTACGTGAGCTGGGCCTAAGGATGTATCCAGTTACCTGTGGTAGCAGATCATGAGGACGTGCCAGTACGGCATTGAAGGTTTCATATGCCTTAGAATGCACCTTGTCAATTGTATGAGTATTACTTGGCAAAACCCTGTCACAAGAGCTTTTTAATAACAGCCGACAGACCCGACAGATTCTCACCCATGTTTGCAAAATCCCAACATGATGATGATGCTGTCCATCCTCATTTCTGAGGGTCGGAGACCAGAGACAACGACAGCAGCTTCCTCCATTCCTCTTTGTCCTGCGCCCGTCTGACACAGTCCACAGGTGGTAATCCGGTCCAGTCACAGACATCGTCCATCCAACGCCTCCTTGGTCTTCCCCGTGCTCTGGTACCCTCAATTCGTCCTTGTATTAGCAGTGTCGATATGTTGTCTGCCCTCATCAGGTGTCCGAAGTATCGCAGTTTCCTTTTTTGCAACCTCTCTAGCAGTCTCTGTTTCGGCCGCAGCTCCGCCAAAATCGAGGCATTTGTTCTGTGTTCCCTCCAGTCGACCTGCATCATTCTTCTATACGTCATCATCTCAAATGCCGTCAATCTTCTTCTATCTGCCGCCTTCAGAGTCCATGCCTCACTTCCATACAACGCCACTGACCACACCATCGCCTCCATAACCCTCCTCTTCAGCGCATTTCCGACCGAACGATCTTTCCACAGGCAGTCCAGTGACCCCATCGCCGTCCGAGCCATCCCCAATCTAGCCCTGATTTCTCGGCTTCCGTCTCCAGTGTCATCTATCAATGCTCCCAGGTAGCGGAAAGCCTCAACCTGTTCTAGAGGTTCCCCATTGCAGGTGATCTGAATTGTTTCTCTCGTTTTGGATACTACCATAACTTTTGTCTTTTTTATACTTATTTCCAAACCGTATTCCTTTGAGACCTCATTTATCCTATCTATCAGTTGTTGAAGTGCTGCTGCTGACGTCGCAATTAGAACAATGTCATCCGCATACTGGAGATGAATATGTACAGCATTCGTAGAATGTCATCATGAAATTGATTGCCTGTCAAACTATGCACCGCAATGATGCAAAAATAAACGATGACGCATATCTAATGCAATGAAAACTGCAAAGAAAGCAGACGTGGTCTGCCATCGATAAGCCTTCGTCCAACTGTACAATGTACAGTTGTACAATGTACACCCACGTTAACAAGCGGTTGATTCAGAGCAGGCAGACTTATTGTACTCTTCATCAATGTCTGACCACAGATCTGGTCTGTGCCCAGTCACTTAGCGCTGGCAAATACACATTAAGAGAGGATTAAGACATATGAAAAGAACAAAGACAGCCACTTACTCAATATCATCTCGTGAATTGCGATGCCAAAGGTACATATGGCGGAAGCTGTCAATTGCAAGCACTGGAAGATCATTGGCAGACTTTCCAAGGTGATGCAGAGGATGAGTGAATTTTATGCCATCAGCCATCAAGAAGTTAACTATTGCTATGAGAATAGAAACAGAACTTAGATCAACTTTAAATGAAATGCAAGCAACCATAATTAGTTCAATTATTTGTGACAAGCAGAGCTTGCGAATTAGAAGCTGGAGGACATGCTACTATATTAATCACTGATCATAAAACCCTCATCTGATTATGGTCGGGCAGATAACAGATTATGCGTGTCACAAGTGCAGGGCCATTGGTTAAATCATGCACTCTTCACTGTTTTCAGCGCTGTAATTGCTTATGGATAAATTTCCTGCCTTCAGGAATCTGTGCACTGTGCAGTTCAGCCCAGAAATATACAGAGTAAACTGTGTATGCTTTTGCAAACTGGTGCAGTTGCCTCACAAACAGTTTCAGATGTTTTACTATAAACCTGTACAAAGAAGCGCACATCCTGCAGAGACTACTTCCCCAACAAACGCCAATATGGTCTAAGGATGCGTTGGAGCGCTTTATCAAAATATAACTTGACAACTTAATCCTATAATCAGTAATCCCAATGTCTGGTACCCTTGTCTGGTGCCCTTTCACTCTCTTCTATTTTTTAATATTAATGTATTTAACCTGCGTGTACCTAGCTACAGTTTGACAATCTTATGCATTCTAATAAACGAATGTAAGAAGATATAAGTAGCAACCATTAAAAATTCTGATTATTCGCATTCCAATGCCTTTCTTTCTGGTCAATCATTCCAACTGGAATTACAACCTGGACTTACTTGACTGCCACGGATAAAAGATCACTTCTCCCAATGATTATAAAATTACAGTATCTACCACAACATTACTTTACAATTATTACCAATCTCTGTACCTAATCTCGCAACTAGAACTCAATTTCACCTGCCTTAACTGTAAAAATAATTGTCTTACACTTCTATAAAGTAACAATTCCACCATGCAACTTCACATAAAGACAAATTAAACCAAATCTAAATTGAGAAATCAAAAGAGTCTAAGTAATTGAAATGATTACATTTTTCTGCAGTAAGTTCTTCAGCAACAACTTTTTTGAAGCGTTCCGGTGTATCAAGGTCATCTGGATGATGGAAGAGAATGAGGAAAGGCAGGCCTTCCTCTGTCAGCTCCTGTACATAAACATACAGACCACTCTTGTTTGCTTAGAACTATCAACTTCAGGTTCATTAAAACTATCACCAATCAGAAGACAATTTGTGATGCAATCTGACAAATCAGGCTTATGCCATTAAAAAAATCGAAAATGACATTTTAATACCATGTTAAACTGTAGAAGTTTCCCTTTAAAACAAGCCCTATTCTGAACAAATATCTTGGTATTTGACCGAGTTATGAATATTTTAGTGTCCGAAACTCGGATATTGCAGTTTTCGGGAAATGCCAGGTAAAGGTGATCACCCAAGTTTCGTTTGTTTACTAAGGCAGCCTCTATATTCTGCTCATTATCATGGCCTGAAATGATTAGCATAATTTATGTGACTGTCATTTGTTAGCGCACAGTCTCAACTTTCATAGGATACCAAGTTCAATAGGTGTGAAAGGTCATTTGACCGATAGCAATGATTTGAAAATGCACTACAAAGTCCGATTTTGACACTTTGGAAAAATAAACATTCACAAATAAAATTAATTTAAAATATTTACAGACGGATTTTAGCTTTGATACTTGACGAATAATTAGATAATACAGTGTACTATAAAAAAATGCAAAAAAGTCAAAATCGACCTATTACGCCCAGTTCACTCAAATCAACCATTATCTCAAAATGCTATCGAGCGAAATAAGCCTGGTTTTGCCAGATCGCCTCACATTTGGCAGAGCTATAAAATAGAGAATCAGATAAAAATCAAAGACCAGACTGAGAAAGTAATTAGATTTCAATTGATGTTTTACATAAATCGGACTAATTGACATCAAATAAGCTCTGCTCTGCAGGTAATTAAGCTACAAGTTCACAAGAATTGAATGATCTTGTCAGTAATTATACTAAAGAGTAAAAGGAAAGCTAAAGCTGTGATGTCCCTGGTGGACATCACAGCTCATTCTTTGCTATTTGGCCGTGAGCCATCAATGTCGTCTGATAATCTTGACCGTCATGCATCGTGCTGTTATTTTCTTTATCTGTCTCTCTTATACGCATGATTGAAAAGAATGGATGAAATAAAACATGAGAAAACGGTCAACAATTAGACTTGAGAATGACAGATAGTGCAGAAAGGATAGATCATTATTATTAGTATTAAATGAATTTGTAACACCCACAGTGTCACACCGAAATGGGAATCTGAGGTGCAGAGAGTCAGCAGCCAGAGGAAGATGCAGTTAGAGATCACATTCCAAAGTCAGCATAAGATAGTAGACGACGACAACACAGACATACCATACCTCTGCATTTTCAAAAGTTATTTCCCTCACAAGTGGTACACATATCTCAGTCACCCAGTTCTGCAGAGAAGTATAATCTGACAGTGACCCAGAGTACGTCTTCTCTTCTCTCATGTCCTACAAAACAAACAGAAAAGACAAGAAATGAATCTCAAGCAGACATGAAATTTATGCCTTCTGTAACATTTGTCTAGATCATCATCAACAACAATACGATAGAATCTACTCTTTGGGGTTCCCTTCCTTAATCATTAACTTCAGTGCAATCGTTAGCATGGGCATCAGCAGATATTTCTGCATGAGGGACAAGACATAATCATCACGGTTAATTTTTTTAGCAAGAGCTTGAAAAATGCAAAGCAGGAAATTGAGAGAACATGGGTATTTTCAGAGAGGTTTCGAACTGTAAATTTCTCAATTGCACTTTGTGTATCATTTGTATCACTAGTGCATTAACACGAATAAATTTTTTTAAATCAGCAAAGAGAAGTTAAGAAATCTGTGTCAATTTTCCAATTGATAATGTGGTGTCACCCATGATCGTTAACAATATATAGAATTGCGAAAGAGACAAACGTCTGTAATTACTTATCTCAGACAGAATTAATTATGATCACAAATTTCTTACAATCTGCCAGATTCACACACAGACTCTTGTTGGCTCTTGTGTATGCTATATACAATATATAGAAAACAAGAAAGATAAAGAGAAGACATAAAATTTGACGGATGGTTATTATGAAGATGAAAAAACCTCACCCCTGGTGCACGATAGATCACTTTGCTACCGCTTACTCTCTCGTTTTCTGAAACAGGCCTGCAAACACACATGTGCATCCTTTAGAAACAGAAATAAACACGAAACCAATTAAATCACTACCTGACTGTATACACTCTAAGCACCTATGTGGAATGCATAGATATACACAAATAATTATTAATGAAACAGAAAAATTCAAAACAGCTATAAAAAATGTGCTATAATAATTTTAAACACACGCTTCAACCACATCCATAAATTTCTTCCAATCCAAGCATCAAAATATGTCTGTCAACATCTTAACCTCACCTTAACTTAGTGCAAAAGCAGCAAAACAGCCCATCTTGTTTTCTCCACAGAAGCATAAAAGTATTTTTATGCTTCTGCAGTAGCCAGCCATGCATTGTGCAACCACCATCTCACACTGCATGGTGGCTTCCTGTCTTCTGACTCATTTATTCTTGCCAACTCTAACCTAAAATATTTTCCAACACTGCTAATATTCATGATTAGCATCAAAAATACAGTGCTCAGAGAGAAAATAATAAAAAATAGAACGCTTTGATACCCAGTGGCTGAATAGAACTGACAATCATCTCGGAGAACGCTGGCAACTTTTCTAAAAACGTTCTTGAAGTCGTGAGAATCTTCGCTATCAAAGTATCCAATGATGTGTCTCTTCTTCCACTATCACCAAACAACATCAGCAAACAACATCAGCTCAATATCTTAAGAATCAGCATTTACACCAACAAAACAGAGCTATCAAATCTCATGATGATGGATAATACTTTCCAAGTTGATAGTGCTTTACTTTATCACATATGCCAGTCTAACTGTATTTCCACCAGTACTTAAGATTAGGGCTGTTGATTTAATCGCGTTAACGCGTGCGATTAACGCGTTAAAAAAATTTGCGATTAAAATTTTTAACGCATTAATCGTACGCGTTAATTAGATCTGATTAAAATGGAATCAGAGGCAGAAAAACTCGTTTTAAACGGAAGGCTCATAGTTAAAGCTATTGATACATTCTTTGGCAAATATTCCAACAAAGAATTTGAGTAGCCTATTATCGTAGCAATTCTTTGCTCAATTATCGCCTGCATGCGAACCAAAACATGCATTTAACGCTAGCGATGAACCGTCGACATCGGCCGCAACGCATCGTCCACTAAGGTTGTTTTCTCACCCCATCAGACTACATTGGTTGAACTCCAGGAGATGGTAAAACCAATGGATCCAGGTTTCAAATGAAAAATGTTTACAGAAGGACAACTGAGACGAGGTTTGGCAAGAACCGCAACCTCTTGTAAAAAATTGTGACTAGATAGTGAGGTTCAAATTCAATAGTCGACCTACGATACTAATGTTAATTAATAAGAGCATCCCTGGAACCGACCAATGTAAATAAACTGGTATGCCTATACAATTGACTGAATAAATAATTAATCTTGATAGTCAGAAAACGGTTGTCTAATTTCACATTTAGGCCTATGCCATTTTAATTAAAGGTGGCTGAAAAGAAAAAATAACATATTTGGAGCAGCTGACTGATTTGAACAGTGTTTCAATTCTGTCTGTCATACAAAACTGTTCAATAAACTAAATGCAGGAATTCAATAGGCCTAAGCCAAAGGTTATTAAATATGTTTGCAATAGAAAGAATGCATTGAATCATTAAAATTTTATGCGTCAGGGGTCCTTAGATTAGTATATTTGAAGGAAATATATTGCGATTAATTTGCAGTTATTTGCGATTAAAAAATTTAATCGCGCGATTAATTTCGATTAAAATTTTTAATCGAACAACAGCCCTACTTAAGATGTCTTATAAACGTTTAGACAGGCAGATTCACTATATACATACATGCGCGCGCACACACAAAAAACTAAGCTTGTGAAGCACGTAAAGTTGTAAGCCAGTAAAATTTCTGCCAGACACAACAATAATCAAATATTGCCACAACATCCATTAAATTTTCCTCTGCTAATCAGCATAATTCTATACATATTTGACAGCCATTATATAATGATGACTGTGTTGGCTCTAAATAACTACGCATCGTTAAATATGTCAACTTGGAGGAAGCCATCCCCATGTCATCACTTACATCAAGGCCTCCCAGTTCATCCAGATTAGTAATGGATGTAATAGGATTCTTGAGCTGGTCTCGTATGAAGTTAGCAATCGCATCAGTTGACCTCTGACCCCGATATTCACGTTTTGCTGATGAACCATACCGAAACATCTTCAGTGTGGGGTATTTGGAAACATGATATTGAACTGCAATTCCAGCTGAAATAGAAAACCAGTAAGCCATAAACAAAATGATACTGTCAAAGTCAATCCTCAACCACGAGTTTTACTGATTTCAAGAAACAAATATCACATAAAACAATTCAAGCGCTTCATTTTGATGAAGGTGCATACTGATGTAAATGACAAAATCTGATAATTCTGTAACATTACAGACTTCTTTCATAAGCAATTTATAAAATTATGCAGCTAACAACTTAGACCGGGCGTTGAAAATATTCTCACTGTATGACTTCCGAAAAACTGATGACAAGCTACATTTGACTTTTTCATGTGCATATTTGTGCGTAGATGTTGCAAAAATAGATACACTGTTCACGATCAATTTGCATCTTTTTTAGAAGCAAATTAGTAGAGAACTATGTTTCTAGCGGTAGCGCATTAATCAAGCACAGCTTTATAAATATTCAGTAGAAAGCGTCCCATTTCGCCGTTAGTAAATTGCCGAACTTTGAATATTCAATAGGCAACGTCATATTTTCGTCATTAATTAAATCACCACTTTATGAATATTCAGTAGCAAGCATGCTGTTTCTCGGTTGTAAATAAACGTCGATCATAATAATAATGCTTCAATCCAATGCTACTATGAAACTAATGGCTATTTATGTGTTTCAAGAGTTCAAGAGTTCTAAAACAGTTCAAATATGTCAAATTATTAGTTATTATCCGAAAATCAATACTAGGCCTACTTCGGTAATTTGTTTGAGGTTATGGTGGTAAAAATGAAGGATTTGCTCGTTTTCATGTACGAGCAGGCGTCAGTGCAGTGCAGTGTCTTGATGCGAGTGTTATTAGGCCTATTTTGTAATCAACCAATCAATCAAATCGTCATTAGAAGTGCTAAGCTGACACACACGCAACTTAGGCCTAAACAGTCAATGTTGTAAAGGGCATTTACGGAGACTGTCATAGCGCAAAGATAAAGGTAAGAGTGCATCTTAGCGTATTTAATTATCGCCAATAGTCCACATGTATATCGGTTTCAGTGTTTATCAGATCTATAGCCTACAAGTCCGATTGACGAAAAGAATTCTTGCAAAATAGAAGTCGGATTAATCAAAATAATTTTTACTCAAATAGAAGTGCTATTTATAACAACATTCTTGTTGAAATCAAAGCTGAATTGACCAACAGTATTTTGTAATTAAATAGAAATGATTTTGATGAACAATTATTCCTGCCTAAACGGAATTAGGCCTAAGCGGGATTGATGAAACGAATTTTTGCCGAATTCTTGCCTAAGCGGAAGTTGGATCGATGAATGGGATTCTTGCCAAACTAGAAGTTGGACTGATTATGAATAATAATGCTGCAACGAAACAATAATTAAATAGGCCTATGCTAAAATACCCTTTTACCAAGATAAAATATGTTAAGACTCTTGAACTTGAACTTCAACCGTCCTTGCCGCAAGGTTTGGCTGCATCATGAATTATCCTTTTCCATTCTTGTCGACCTTCCGTGCTCCTCATGATTTGCTCCATCGTCATCGTTAGACTAATAGATGTGCTTAAAAAGAATGCGCGAGATGACGATCAGTTCTGACTAACTTTAGCCTAGCTAATAGGTAGGCCTAGTGAAAAGTTATGTGGTCGAGTTGGATGGTTATATCCGTTACTAAAAAAGGAGGGAGAAAAAGACCGGGGAACGTGGTTAGGATCATTACGCATATTAATGGCTGTTACAGTCTGTCATCAGACTATTCGGCCAACTGAGTTGTGCATGCATGCATGAGCGGAAACTGGGGGGGGACAGGAGACGGTCCTCAATGTTTGTAGTGGGGGGACCGTCCATGCATTTGTCCCTCCCCCAATACTCAAGTGTTAGGACATGCATATGATTAATTGGAGAAAATACTGGTAAATTTCTAAGCAGAGAATTCCGACCAAATGACCGAATGACTAAAAAAAGTCATCAGCCATTTTTGCAGGGAAAAATGGTAGACCTAGGCTACATGTATGTTTTCAGGAAATTTCGACCAAACGACTTTAAAAAGGTCATGCCGAGCAAATTTCTGTCCAGGATAACGGCCTCTGTTGTCATAGACCCTGGTCAAATCGGATCCATCCATTGGCAGAAAAATGGTAAATTTCGACCAAACGACTAAAAATAAAAGAGGAAAAATTTTGTCGATGAAACTAAAAAACTTCGTCGGCGACTTGGGCGCCCAAAATGTCGCTCCTCACCGATCGTGTTTAGGGCACTCGTTCGCCCCCACCCCGAACTTCTAGACCAAGTCTCCGCCTATGTACCATGCCCTTAGTGGATACAATTCAACTTCACGTTTGCTTGGTCATTGAAAGCGAATGTTTTCCGAAGTTCGACTTTTATGTAAGCTGAATGCAATGTAAAGTTATTTGAAGCTAAACTGACCATTCAGTAGCACTTCCAGTGTGAGTACCCCAAGAAAAGAAATGGAGTTTGAGGAGAGATAGAAATAGATCTAGGAAGAACACGCAAAGAGGAAGGGAGGGCATTCCAGAAGGAAAGGGCAATAATGGAAAATGATCTAGTTTGAGCCAAAGAGTTTTTTGATTACGGGACTAACGGATCATTGCAGTTCGAATAGCGAAGAGGTCGGAGGGAAGCTGTAGAATGAGGATAGTGAATAAGATCTCTGAGATCTTTCGGAGCAAAGCCCAGTTGAAAATAGGAAGAGCGAGTAAAGTTGGTATCATGCACAGAGAAAATGAGAAGTGACCAGTGAGAAAGAGTGCTTGGAAATAAGAGTAGTAATAAGCCTATCTGCCATGTACAAGATGAATAGAAGTGGCCTTTGACAGAGAACTCTAGCTCTGGCACACCAAAAGACAGGGACCCAAACATACCTGAAGTTTGCAGATAATTATGATCATCTGAGCTTGAGAGTGTTCAAATAAGTAAGATTGAAACCAGGAGACAGGATTACATTTACACAGGTGACCATTGTATCTGCCACGTCACCAAATGTCTTATCTTTTGAAGATTTCCTATTGCTTGTACCATTGCTTGTCCATCAATAATTTGTCTGGAATGGGTCACATGAACTGCGTCGCGACTTTTGGCCATATCGCAAAATTTATTCATGTCTCATATTATATTCGGGATGTCTTGCATTGGCTCCCTTTCCCGCAGCGGATTGCCTACAGGGTCTGTGTGTTGGTTAGGCGGTGATTTGAGCGATTAGCCCCATGGTATCTGCAGGAACTCTGGTTTTCCACCATGGGTGTCCAGCGCGTCGATACACTTTTCAGTTGGCGAACCACGCTGAGCTTCTGGTTCGCTCGCGGACTGCTATTCGAAAGCACCATTCATTCTTTGTAGTTGTGTTTTTCTGACGAAGACTCTTCGGTTTAAGACTTGCTGAGGGAATTGTGATAATGTGAATGACAATTATATCTCTTTTATCTGGACAAAATAAGTGAACATTGTAGATAACTTCTACAGCATGGGTCCTATATGTCAGTTTAAGACTTGCTGAGGGAATTGCGATAATTTTAATGATCATTATCATTCTGGACAAATAAGTGAACATTGTAGATAACTTCTACAGCATGGGTACTAGATGTCGTCCCGCAAAGACCTGGCAAAAACTTAAACCAAGTTCCTATTGCATACAACCATGACTTTGCTTGTAGCCATTTTGAGATTCTGGCTGCCATTTCGTCCGCCATGTTGGTTTATTGGCACTGCCACCTAGGTGTTATTCCATCGCATTCTTTGACCTTGAAAATGTTGAATTAGACTCTGAAATCATGTTTCCATTAGATATAATTTATGACTTCACTTATAGCCGTTTAAGCTTCTGGCCGCCATTTTGTCCGCCATTTTGGTTTTCTTTGGAGTGCTTCATAAGTGACCTTGGCTCCATTGCTTTCCTTGACCTGTAAAATGTTGATTTAGGCTCTGAAATCATGTTTCCATTGCATACCTAACTTCACTTATAGCCGTTTAAGCTTCTGGCCGCCATTTTGTCCGCCATTTTGGGTTTCTTTGGAGTGCTGCTTGTGTGTTTTTGGTTCCATTGCATTCCTTGAAACTTATAATCTTAAGTTAAAGTCTAAAATCGTGTTCCTATCACATGCAATACTTATACAATAGCCATGTGAGGCAATTGACCGCCAATTTGTCCGCCATCTTGTTTTTCCATGCAATCGCAAAAATTCCACCTTGTTAACCGTGATTTTCGTTTTCAGCAGGGTCAAATTAGTGTAGAAACGTCTGTTAGCAAGTTTTACATGATTTGCTTCTATCAGTGATCATTTTCAGATTTAAGCCTGGTTTATATTGGCAAAAACGTCAGAGGCGTCTTTTTTGGTCCACCCTGTATATTAATTGTCGTCCGATCAGTGTGTATCTTCACCAGGACTTACTAGACAATGTATGGATTAAGTTCATGTAGAGATTTGCTTGTCATCAGTTTTTCCTGGGTGACTCTTCTTGTCTCCCTGTCTAACTACTGGAACGACCTTCTCTGAACTGCTCTGTTGCTGCCAATAACACTTTAAAAACAAGGTGCATTCGTTTTCCAGAACTTTGCTTGTCTCTCTTGCTTCAATGTTTTCTCGCATCTTATAAATCGCTCATTTGGCCAACTTGTACTCGCGTTCCTTGATGCTTTCAAACTGTTTTAATCACATCTTTACTTCTTTAGTTAAGAAACCTGACCTAGACATCAACCCACTGCCCAACCCAGCGGTTCCCAACCTGTGACCCGCGGGCCAAAAGTTGCCCACCAGGCCTAAGAAAATGGCCCTCATCTCTCAAAGAATTAGCAAAATTATATGAAAAAATGACAATTTGGACAGGATAGAACACATAATTACTTCCTATTACAAATTATTCTATTTGACATCTATAATAGACCAGGCTTGGAATCTCAAAATGGCACTCCTAGAAGCAAATCATGTAACAATTTGCTAACCGGTATTTCTAGACTAATTTGACCCTGCTGAAAACGAAAATCGCTGTTAGCAAGCTGGATTTTTGGCCGTTCAATGGAAAAACAAGATGGCGGACAAAATGGCGGTCAGTTGCTTCAAATGGTTATAAGTAAAGTATTGTATGTGACAGGAACACGATTTTAGACTCTAAATTAAGATTATAGGGTGCAAGGAATACAATGGAACCAAATACACATATGTAGCACTGCAAGGAAATCAAAATGGCGGACAAAATGGCGGCCAGAATCTTAAAATGGCTGTAAGTGAAGTTAAGTATTCAGTGGAATCATGATTTCAGGGTCTAAATCAACATTTTCGGGGTCAAGAAATGCAATGGAAGCAAGGTAACATATGTGGCATTGCACGAAAACCAAGATGGCGGACAAAATGGCGGACAAAATCTTAAAATGGCAATAAGTGAAGACATATAATTATGAAACCAAATTATGATTTCAGGATCTAAATCAACATTTTCGAGGTCAAGGCATGTGATGAGACCAATGTCGCATATATAGCACTGCCTGGACACCAAGATGGTGGCCAAAATGGCGGCCAGATTCTTGAATTGACTGTTAGGGAATTTCTGTATCTAATGAATACATCAATTCAGAATGTAAATGATAATTTTCGGAATTAAGGAAAGTGAAATTAAAGGCACTGAATATATTATGTGACACTGCCAGAAAACCAAAAACCAAAATGGTGGACAAAAACTTCAACTGGCTATGAGTGATGTCTTGAACATATACGATGGAGACTTGATTTCAGTCTGGACTAGTAATTTCCAGGTCATATGCTTCCAACAAAATCACATGCAGTGTTATGCAGTGAAATTGTCATACCTATAGTGGAAATTTTTAGTACCCTATGACTGGACTGCAGTTTAACTATTGCTGGCTTTATGTATATACAGTATGCATGCTTGAATGTTTCATAACTTGATGTATCAATAGTTTCAACTTTTCGTGACTTTACGGATATAGGGTACCGTAGAGTCAAATCAGGCCTTGTTGCAGTCAATGCAATTGCACCTAAGTGCACATGACAAGATAGCACTTCGATAGCAACAGGGCCTGATGCTACATTTGTCAACTTAACATGATTTGCTGTAGCCTAGAGGGCCTAGACAAACTCTATAATGTGGCTTTGGCACACACTGGTAAAAATTACTTTCTTCCACCACACTCCATCTGATGAAGATGAGGATGATATCTGAACATCAATATCTAGTAAAAATAGGCCTTTCCAAACTGACAGTTTGGTAATGAGCTCATAAGGGAATGTTCCAAATGTAGAAAGTAAGTGGGAACTTTCAAATAGTTTAATCATGCATTGTTTCAGCTGATTCCTGCTAAATATGTCAAATCACATCCAGTTGTAGCATGAAGGCCACTCAATTCTTCATAGTTACGTGAATTGGATGAGCTTCTGTTCCGCTGATGTTCCTGCCATCACCAAAACACCGTTAAATATAAAGCAAACACATATGACCCGGCAGTGGACAACACCTTATCTTTTTTCACGTAACCACCAGCAACCGCTCTAGTCCATATCTCCAAATGTGGCTGCTGAGAGCTGAATGGACAGGAATGAAGCTAGATCAGTCTTTCTTTCAAGCATACCAAGAACATTCACCCAATTTTTCGACAACGGAGTATTTCAAGACTCCACACAGTGGCAGAGTTGCGGTTGTAATTTTCTGTACGCTTTCACTTTCTAAAAGCAATGCCCACTATATCTATCGAAGGCAATAATTATTAACCCTCTTGTAGCCAATCGAAAGTAGGCTACCTGTACACAGGTGTCCACTGTATCTGTCAGGTCACCAACTGTCTTCGCGTTTGGAGGTTCCCTATTGCTTGAGCCATTGCTTGTCCTACAATAATTTGTCTGCAGCAGGTCGGATGAACTGTGTCGCGACTTAGCCTATGGGCATATCACAATATTTGGTCATGTCTCATATAATATGCGGGATGTCTTGCATTGGCTCCCTTTCCCGCAGCGGATTGCCTGCAGGCTCTCTGTGTTGCTTAGGTAGTGCCTTGATGAACTAGGCTATAGCCCCACTATGTCTGAAAGAACTCTGTTTTTCAACCTCGGATGTCCAGCGTCGATCTACTCTTCAGTTGGCGGACCATTGCAAGCTGAGCTGGTTCACTCGCGGTCTGCTATTTGACATCACCTTTCATTCTGTGTAGCTGGTTCTAAAATCTAGAATGGGAGTGGCCAACCCCTTTTCACAGCATCTATTACTCTATTGCATGCCCATGGTTCACTCCACTCTGTTCCTTAAGAATAAAAAACTGTCCTATTTAGTTGTGGTTAAGTGGGGGGGGTGTGATTCCGGGCAGCCCACCTTGAAGAGGCACTACGTAAAATATTCTAAATAAACAAATGATATGCCTCTGCTATAGAAATACGGACTGGACAAGTTACTTTTGCAGACAGAATCCAATCCCATTGGTTTTGAGAAAAGTCCATGGCACAATCGTGTTTTCAGATCCATGGGACAGTCAGCTTGATACGATGTAATAAGTCACTGCATGATATACAAATCTTCCTTTATAATTTTGTCAGTGTTCTTTTGAAGAACACTCCTTGGTTTAAGACTTCCTGAAGGCTTTGCAATAATTTTAATGATCATATCTGGTCAAATAAGGGAACATTGTAGATAAATTCAACTGCAAAGGTCTCAGATACCATCTTGCAAAGACCTCGCAAATTTTTTTAATCAACTTCCCATTGCATGCATGACTTCACTAACATCCATTTTGAAATTCTTGCCGCCATTTTGCTCGCCATTTTGGTTTCCAGGCAGTGCTATATATGTGGCATTGGTTTCATCACATGTATTGACCTCGAAAATGTTGATTTATACCCTGAAATCATGATTTAGTTGCATATATGTCTTCACTTATGGCCATTTTAAGATTGAGTCCGCCATTTTGTCTGCCATCTTGGTTTCCGTGCAATGCCACATATGTTACCTTGCTTCCATTGCATTCCTTGACCTCGAAAATGTTGATTTAGACTCTGAAATCATGATTTAGTTGCATATATGTCTTCACTTATTGCCATTTTAAGATTTTGTCCGCCATTTTGTCCGCCATCTTGGTTTTCGTGCAATGCCACATATGTTACCTTGCTTCCATTGCATTCCTTGACCCCGAAAATGTTGATTTAGACCCTGAAATCATGATTCCACTGCATACTTAACTTCACTTACAGCCATTTTAAGATTCTGACCGCCATTTTGTCCGCCATTTTGATTTTCTTGCAGTGCTACATATGTGTATTTGGTTCCATTGTATTCCTTGCACCCTATAATCTTAATTTAGAGTCTAAAATCGTGTTCCTGTCACATACAATACTTTACTTATAGCCATTTGAAGCAACTGACCGCCATTTTGTCCGCCATCTTGTTTTCCCATTGAACGGCCAAAAATCCAGCTTGCTAACAGCGATTTTCGTTTTCAGCAGGGTCAAATTAGTCTAGAAACACCGGTTAGCAAATTGTTACATGATTTGCTTCTAACAGTGATTTCTAGAGCCCTTTTAGAATTCCAAGCCTTGTCTATAAATAACATAAAAAATTCTATTTTGAATCAATTACAACAATTTCATATTCTTTTAATTAGTTACATTTTAGCCTGGTGGCCCCCAAATGTCCTTCAATTAAGAAAAAGTGGCCCTCGTATCCTCCAACTTAGAAAAAGTGACCCTAAAGGCAAAAAAGGTTGGGAACTACTGGTCTAACCCAACACCCATCTCCAATTTCAATAACATTTCTCAGATTCTTGATGATGATGATGATGATGATGATGATGATGATGATGATGATGACGACAACAATGATGACAAGTTCTTTGCCCATGGCTTTATGTCACCCAAGTATGAGATGTATGAGATGAGTGAGCTGGTATCTATCTATCTATCTATCTATCTATCTATCTATCTATCTATGCAATTTATATAGCGCCCCTTCAAGGACTCTACTCAGAGGCGCTCCCGACCCAAGCCCGGTCAAAAAGAAAAGTCTTAAGCAATCCATAGAATGAGCCCGACGTGTTCCGAGGGTGGGAACGCAGGTTAGAGGGAAGGTCATTCCAAACGGAAGGGCCAATGACCGAGAATGCCCTGCTCTGCCTAGTGGCAGTGCGGGCGTAAGGAACCATAAAGTCACCTCTAGTGGCCGAGCGCAGAGATCGGCGACCTACAGTAGTAGAGGTCAAAGTGAATAACTCACAGAGATAAGGTGGCGCTGTGCCCAAGACACAGCGCCAAGCAAAAGAAGCAACCCTGAAGTGGATGCGTGACTGAACTGGAAGCCAATGTAAGACATCACGAATGTAATCAGAGATGTGGCCAAACTTAGGGACACCACCCACCAGGCGAGCAGCTGCCCGCAGGACCCCCTCCAAACAACGCAGACGAACCTGAGGAAGACCAAAGTAGAGAGAAGAGCAGTAGTCCAATCGATTAGCAATAAAGGCATGAACCAAGGTGGAAGCGGAAGATGAAGACAGAGAGCGAGACACGACTCGCAACTGACGCAAATGGTAGTAGCAAGAACGAGTCAAGGCCTTAAGATGATCAACAAAGGACAGCTCCTGGTCCAGGATAATACCCAGATTGCGCACAGAGGTGGAAAAGACAAAGGTGGGGAATTCAGAGGCTAGAGACCCTAGATCTAGTTTAGCCAGCTGTTGACGAGTTCCAAGCCAGATATATTGAGTTTTTGAAGGGTTTAAACGGAGTCGATTGGACGACATCCAGGCAGTAAGGCAGTCAGTGGCATGTGACATAATACGGACAGCAGAGGCAGCTTGGGACGCTGAACAATGAGCGTAGGACTGCACGTCATCAGCGTAAGAGTGACTCTTAAGGGAACAAGAGGCAAGTAGAGCCTCTATGTCAGCCGTGAAGAGGAGGTAAAGAAGAGGCCCCAGGACGGAACCCTGGGGGAGGCCAAAAGGAGCAGGACACCAAGGAGACCGAGTTGAATGAAAGATAGTTGAGGTGGTGCGCTCCGATAGGTAGGAAGTGATCCATTCAAGTGGCAAATCCCTAATCCCAAAAGATAAGGAAATACGACTTAGTAGAAGATCATGATCCACCGAGTCAAAAGCGGCACTAACATCATATAAGGCCAGCAAAGTGACTTGGGACTTATCAATGGCGCCATATACATCCGAGAGGAGGTGGAGAAGGAGGGACTCAGTAGAGTAGCCCTTGCGAAACCCAGACTGGCGGGGAGGGAGTAAATTATTAGCATCCAGATAGTTTAACAGCTGACTAGCAACCAGTTTTTCAATAATCTTAGAAATAAAAGTAACGTTAGCTATCGGCCTATAGCTAGACGGAACAGCCGGATCCAGTGTCGGCTGCTTGAGGATAGGAGTGATGATCGAGCGCTTCTCGGAAGACGGCAGGACCCCTTCACGAAGCGAAGTGTTGCAGAGAAGAGTGAGAAACGGCAGAAGGATGTCGATCGATTCCTGGATAAGGAACGGAGGAAGAGGATCCAGCTCCGAAGACTTGGGCGGCGAGGAGAGGATCAGACGGCGAAGATCACTGTCCGCAATCTCGGAGAGAGTGGTGAAGCGGCAGTAACGCGTTACTGTATCGCGTTGCCTTCCTCAAAGACAAGGAGCAAACTTGTCCATGGCCGCTATGCAGTGGCTTGAGGTAGATTCAAATATGCAACCCTCCCATCACAAGGCACCCTAACCCTAACCATTATGACACCACATCCCATAGAGACTATAAAAAATCATACAGTTGACAAGGCATGTTTATCTGTGCGAATTAAATATCCAAATGAAGAATTTTTTTATTTTATAATTGTCTTTTTCAACAACAAAAAACTGATTTTAAGGGGTATCATGTACCTCCATCCTCTTTTTAGTAACTAGGGCCCCCAACTTTTGATTTTGCCACTCGATTTTCCATTGCCAATTTACACTGTCCAATGTGTCCATATAACTGTTTAACGTAACATGCAATCTACTCAAAAGACAAGTAGCTTAAAATTTTAAGATTAGTATCTACTTCTGGCAAAGAGCTCTTTGAGTTCGAGTAACCTAGGCCAACCAAAGTACGGTAACTAGAGTTATAAGCCCAGCACAAGCCAAATTCATATGTAGCCTATGCTTATAGGCCTACAATGCGTCATGCATGCGGTTAACATAATCATTTATTAAATTATTAGGCAAGCCTATGTGATCATAGAGCAACACTTATCTTGAATTTATGCTTCTTCCGAGTTTTAAGCAGTTCAAGAGCATTGTGCACAAATCATTGAAATCAGCACATGCCATGCTAAAATTTATATTTACGAGCACTTCAGCTTTAACAAAGTCGGTGCTCTTGCAGCAGATAAGCCTAATTGCGCTTGTTAGACAGCAGGTCTTAACTAGTTAAGTGCTAATGTACACTTACGTTTCAATACTATGTCTGCCAGAATTTACTTCATGTTACAGGTGTCCCACTAGCAGAACCCAGGTTTCTTAGGGTCATGTCATTTTGATCCGTTGTAAATAGTTTGTGTTCATCTGTACTTGTGTTTTTCTATGTCAATACTGTTACTCGGGTTTCAATAAAATTTATGGTTATGGTTATAGGTCGCAAACTATAGTGGGGCTGTCAATCGAACTTACTGAACGCTCTCTCGCCAAGGCATTGAAAATAGACTGACAGTAGCCCTGGCAAGACACAATCAGTAGCCTACTATGAACACAATGTTTTGAAGACTTCAACCCAGCGATGTCCAACATTCAATGCTCAGCCAGCAACCTTAGGTCTAATTGAAACACATAAATGGAAATTCTGTGTATAACTTATTGCATTTAGTGTGCAAAATAAGAACAACATTTCAGAAGTAGATACCACAGCAAATTCCGGGACAATTTGGGATCAACCTGGGACGCACAGGGCCGATTCCGGGACTGTCCCAGCGAATCCGGGACGGTTGGCGCCCTATTAGTAACGGATATAACCTTTGAGTAAGACCACATAACTTCTCATTACCTATTAAAGATCGTCACAATTTCATCTCGTGTATTCTCTTTAAGCACATCTATTAACATAATATTTTATCTTTGCGCTGTGACAGTCTCCGTAAATGCCATGAAGAATATTGCTTGTTTAACTTGCGTCTGTGTCAGCTTCGTACTTCAAATAAATAAATAGACTGATTATTATTTATATAAAGTAATTAATGCCCCATAAATTAATCAAGCTTTCTTCTCCACTCACAGCTGGAAAACTCTGATCGTCTGAGATTGGGGGCAAACAAACATAGAATACAAAGCATTCACCCAAATTTGTTTCAAAATCAACTTGTGTATTCCAAAATGAAATTTCAAATTATTTGGAATTGTCTGACAGCCTTCATAAGTCTGAGGTCAGTACCTCACAGATTATACCAGGTCCATAGCAAGATCTAACGATTTCCATATAGCTATGCAAATGCATAACTATTATACAAACACATTTGGTCCTATCTGAGCCTAAATCAAATCGAATCTAGTTTCCAAACACATGACCCATTGCACAATCTAAAACTATAAAGGCGAAACTTTTCCAATGTTTGCGAACAATTTTCTTCTTATCCACCCGACCGATTTTTCCCAATATTTACAAAAATACTTTTTAGGACCCATTAACAAACATAGGGGGGTTCGCGATCCAAAAATCTTACCTTTGCCGAATTTGAAACATTTAATTTTTAATAATCCGACGAAAGCTAATATAATGCAGTATTTAAGATTGGTCGCCGGATCGCTTTCAAAGATCCCATCGATTTATGACGTCATCACTTCTTTACTTCGCTTTAGGCGGCCGATTTTATAGCGCGCGCTTTCGCTAAATTATACTAAAAACACTGATAATAATATTATGAACGGTTGATCGCAAGTCAATGACAATGGATATCGGTAATTAATATAGTACCGTGTCGTCGTACGTATACAGGCCATCTGGACATTACCGGTATTTAGGGCGGGCCGGTTTAGGCAAAAGAACCAAAATTCGCCGGCAAATGCTGGCCACAACGGAGGGTGACGAACCCGCCCAGCAGGGGCGGTTGCAATGGGAGCTGGGTTGGGGCGAAAAATCTACATTTCACCGACAACACCAGGCACCCCAGGCTGGGACCGGGTTGGGGCCGATGGAAGAAGGTGGGGTGAGAAAGGCTAAGTGGGAAAGGGGTCAGCGTGGCTGTGGACCAAATATCGAAATTTCCCGGGCAACGCCGGGTAATTCAGCTAGTATAAGACAAAAGAGATACTTAGCCTCCTGTCTGAATGAATGAATGAAGAAACAAACGAGAGATAAATAAATAAACTCTTACCTTCTTGATCACAATCAACTTTTCCAAAGACAACCTGACTGTCTGTCTAAAATGATTCACAGACATAATTTAAGAGATGACATGTATCACGCATTAACACAATCTTGCTAAAGTCTAAGTCTTCTGAATGAATGAATTATTGGCATTTGACAAGTGCAGCACATTTCAACAATAACATTCAGATTTATTATAGAATAACCAGAACCAGAGAGCTAGAGGACAAATTAGCAGGTGCCACAATGAAACGCAGAGCTCATTATAAAGAAGGCAGATATGCTGAGATATCAAAATCACACCATTTTGTCCCTGTTGCAGTTGAAACAGCTGATTCACTTGATAATTATACTTCTAGAAGCTTGAAGGGCACGCGGTGGTGTAGGCATATGTTTGTGCCTTGGAGCCGGAAAGTTGCAGGTTCGAATCCACAAGCTGCCATGTAGGGACCCTGAGCAAGTCCTTCACTTGCACTTGTTCATGCGCTTCAGCGTGAAACTCCAATTCAGTTTTCGCGCTGTAGTCGGGAGCACCTCTGAGTAGATTTCTCTAAGGGACCCTATAACAAGTGCTCATACATACATATAGAATAACTAGGACGTAAGATACCTGCAGCAAAAGGTGAAAAGCATGAGACCAGTCGTCTCTTCCAATGATTATCAGTTGCCTTTAAAATTGAAAAAGTTCAGCCGTTTTAAACACATCAGCTTGGAATGTCAGTCAGGAAAGTGAGTGGCCGACGACTGAATCGAGCGGCTTACTGGTTTTTTTATATAAAATTTAAAACAATAAATGTTTTTAGTCTGCATTTGAGTTTCATTATTTTATGAAGAAATAAACATAAAATTTGTCCTATAAATAATAATAATAATTTTAATAATAAATAAATAGCAACAACAAACTTACAGGAAATTCTTCTACTAGTTTAGCTGCAGCCTCTTCATAAATAGGAGCCAAAATCTGACTAAATCGACACCTATTAAAGAGAAACAGTCAAAGCAATCAGAAATAAGTTGTTAACAAAGTCAGTGCAATAGAAATGGTTCATCCGAATTTCTACAAGTTTATCACATGCTGATTGACAGTTTCCTGGCAACTTTTCATAGATCTGTTACTTCAATCCAGAGCACCACGATTTAGATTTTAACTCCTAGAATCACATTTGCAATGCATTTATGAAAATTTCATTTTCCCTATGCAGCATTCAATGAAGATAAAATACTGTGCGAAAATCTGAAAGAATCTCCATTGAAAAAGGTAGAATGACAGATATCTGTAACAACTGTAGACCACTTTTCTCTTTAGTCCCCAAGAAAGTTCAAGCACTGAACCAGACCATCTGACAATTCAACTCAACTTACTTAATCACATAACCTTTCTCTTACATTCCATGACCTGGCAGTTACTCTTGACTCTGAGTGAACTTAGTTGCAAAGGTAGGCACTGTCCATATTCGCTTCACAAGCGTCGGTCCAGTGCCTCCAATGTCAGGTCATTCCTTAGGTGGCATTGCCATACATCGGTGGCAAGTGGTCAGAACTTTCCACTTAACCCAAGGTTACCAGCACAGTGAAACTGCTACTCATTTTACTGCTGCCCTCTCGGTAGTCAGTCAACCTTTTTTCGAACTCACTTCCTTCTGCTGTACACACCAGTGTGTTACCATTCAGCTTTTTTTCCTTCTCTTTGCAGATGATGTGTAAGTCTGGAAAGATGCTGGCAACGCTCTCATCTCCTCTAGAACGTAGCACTGGCACAGAACTTTCTCTCTCTATCTGTCTGTCTCTGTTTGTCTGTCTGTCTGTCTTGTCTGTCTGTCTGTTATGATGGTGGTTTGTTCACCTTCCCCTTGGTCTTAGGGTAATTAGGTCAGGTTCTGTGCTCGGTTAGTTCGGTGGCATCTTAAACTTGCCAAGCAATTAAGCATACATTACATGCGTAATGTGTTTAAGGCACCTATGTAACGGCATGGCTGTGTTATGGCGCCATATAAGTTGCCGTAGTTATTATTATCATTATTATTAATATGTTGCATTGGCTGTCTGTGTTACAGTGGACTTCATACCATAATATTGCTCTGATTTCTCGTTGCATTCTTGGCTGTGCTTCCGTTTACTTGCACAATCTTTTCCGTTCATTGTCTAACATTGCAGCATGCTGAGCACTACATTCCTCGACGACGGGCAAGCGCCTAGTTTCAAGGACTCGCTTAACTATTAGGCAGCATCATACTTTTAAGTGTCGTTCGTTCCATCTGGAATGACCCACTGCTTGAGCTCCACTCTTTACTTGTGGTCAACCTAGTTGAGTTTTACAAGTTGTGATTGTCTTTTTCTTTATTCATGGCTGGGGTGGTAGTGCCCCTGTCCTCCTGAATATGTTCTTGAATACAGCCACCATATAAATGTATAAATAAATGAACAACAACCTTGCATCGCACTTTTCAGTTGAATTAAATCATGAAATAAAAGCGTTATCAATACACTCACCAGTCAGCATAGAAGTTGATAAAGACCAATTCATAGCTTGCTGCAAAAACAAAAACTAACTCAAGTCTCAGAGTTACATAAAAATGAACTACAACAAGCATAAGAGATACTTGTAAATCAGTCATTCATTAAGCTAGATTACACTAAACTTCAAGTTATGTGTCGTAAATACCAGGACCTTCTCAACCCTAAACCACACATAACTCCTTCCAAGCTGATGACAAGGGCCATGATTTAAGATGCACTTGATCTCATAACTACGCTCTGCAATAAGAAAACATCCCTTTTATCAGCGTCACATTTGTGTGAATACAACACTCTCATCATTATTCAGATTTCCTTTCATCATAAGCTGTCCTCTCATTCTTTCATAAGCAACTGATCTTGGAAAAGCTATATAGCTTCTCTTGCCTCCCTTACAATCATGTCTAGCAAGCACAGCTGTCGAATTAAATTCAACCATCACTGATCCTTGCCACACGTCCTCCGAGCCCTGGTACAACTCAGACATGGCTAAGCACTTCATGGAAGATAAACTGAGAGGCTTAAAGGGTGTCAGCAACGCTCTCATCTAGCATTTCACCTGAGCCTCACGTTTAGACGCCAATGTCATATTGTTGTCAGGAGATGAAAAATCAGGTTTAAACTCTCAGTAAGGGGTGTTAGGCAGGGGTGTGTGATTTCGCCATCTTTGTTTAATATACTATCAGAAATGGTCATGAGGGAGGCACTGAAAGGATAAGCAGGAGGCATTCAAATAGGAGGAAGAAGGGTAACAAACTTGCGGTATGCGGACGACATAGTGCTAATGGCAAGCACAGAAGCAGAACTGCAGGATCTGGTGTCTCGCTTGGACAGGGAAGGTCGAAAGAAAGGACTGGAGATCAACATGGGGAAGACAAAGTGTATGGCGCTGTCAGGGGAACAATGTAACATCAAAGTGCAGGACATCGTGATAGAGCAAGTGGACACATTCGTGTACCTAGGCTCACTCATAACAAAAGATGATGAGTGTAGCAAGGAGATAAGAGTAAGAATCGCGAGAGGACATGGAGTAGGTGCAGATCTGAAGAAACTGTGGAAAAGCCATAACATCAAACTATCTACAAAGCTAAAGTTAATGAGGACGCTTATATGGCCAGTGATGATGTATGGTTGTGAAAGTTGGACAATCAAAAAGAGTGATGAGGATAGAATAAAGGCATTTGAAATGAAAGGCATAAGAAAAATCCTCGGAATATCATGGACTGAGAAAAAAACAAATGAATGGGTTCTGGAGATGGCTGGCATAGAAAGGAGTCTACTGGAGTCAATTAAAGGAAGGAAGTTGTCATACTTCGGACACATCATGAGGAAACATGGAGACTGCTTGGAGAAGGAGATTATGCAAGGAACGGTTCCGGGAGCAAGATCAAGGGGAAGACCTACGAAGAGGTGGTGGGACAACATGTGTGAATGGACGGAATTATCAACAGAGCAATTGTTGAGAGCAACCGAAGACAGGAGAGGATGGAGAAGAACTGTCCAAAATGCGACCAACCCTCGTGTCGAGGATGGTTGAAGGCAAGGCAAGGCAAGGCAAGGCAAGTGATGCTGGTTGGAGCAAGCCGATAATTATAACCGGTGGAGAAGATTGTCCACATTTAGACATGACCTCCGCCTACACTTTTGCAGACATCTGCATGCTAAAACAAATGAACAGATAGGGTGGGGTGGAAGCACTGCATTGATGTGCAGAATCCTCTAGTTTAACTATATGGGGTAGTGTCAAAGACGCTTTAAATCTCGCATCTGGAAAGAAAGGTTAGAGTGTTGATGAAGTCAGTTGCAGGAACAAAAGTACACACACGGTTGGTTGCTTAGCCGGCTGGCTGCTTAGCCGGCTGGCTGCTTAGTCGTCTGGCTGTTTAGCTGGCTGGTGATCCAGATAAACCAGCACAGATTCCAATCTGCCTATCCACAAGGCAGTGTGATGTCTGATTAGTACACTCCAGTGGTATTAAATGAAGAAGAAAAATAAATCAGTTTGTTCTAACATAACTATGTGCAAAATTTGCGTGCAGATGTCCTCCTACCCTATGTCTACATCCACTTAAATTATATGGATGAAACATTGTGGACTGGGCATCCTTTATGAATGTGCCCATAAAGCCTAACTTTTTTACCGAGAATGTCGTTAATGTTGGCTGATGTGAACTGCACGACAGTCGGAGAAACAGTCTTCAAACTCTGCAACAAAAAATTAAAAAACGATAACTAAATTAACACAAAAGCACTACCAGCCATTGTATACAAAGTGCAGGCATTGTATAATTTTCAAATCAATCATACAGAATCCAGAAGAGAAAGAGTGTGGCTAGGCACAATACAGCGAAGCAATAGTGGCAGCATATCCTGATTGTAAAGCAAACAATCATTTAAGACTCTGTAGTGTTCATGCATAAAGGGCATGGCCTCTCCACAGGGCACGATATTACCAGTAGTCAGGTTGTAGGTCATGATTTTACAGCTTTCTGAAATAGCAGTCATATCGCAAAGTCTATTATTCCAAACTGACCAATCAATAATTCTAATGGGTCTGGACAATTGCAACACAATCCTCATAGGTCAGCTTGGGTTCCAGATATGACAGCTTCATTCCATGCTTAACTAAGCTGGCAGATGTTTGTTAATATGCTAAAGCTCTTTCATATTTTCAGCCCCATGCAAGAGATGCTGCACCGGCTTCTCGTAGATAATAAGCAAAAGATCAAGATCCTCCTCATAATAGCTGGTGTGGTTCCAGAATGCATAAGAGTGTTTCCTGTTTCAAGCCAGGTTGACAACACTGCATAGGAGACTTCATGCTTACACATGGATGACACGTCACGACGTCAACACATGGCACTTTCTTATGCATTGGACCATTCTCCTTCAACAGTTTTCCATTAAGATGTGAACTATTATTCCAAATGCGACACACTAAAATTTTAATTCTTCTCTAAATGTCATGCAGTGGAAGGCCGTGCTACCTTATGACGTATGGCGTACGTCTGAGAATATTATAGAAACCTGCATCAAGTTAGCTTGATAGGGTGCGCTTAATGTTTGAATTTTGACAGCAGGTCCTACTAATCCAGAAATAAGAGAAAAATTATTCTCTGCGTATTATTCTATGCATTTTATTCATATCATGCTGGCATAAGTGGTGTATTTGTTGCATATTCAAAGTCGACTGTAGGCCTAAATGCGATTTCACGTAAAAAGTTCAGCGAAGTATAGGAAGTAAAATTGTTGCTAGAGTCTTCTGGAGTCTTCTAGTGAAGTTAGCGATTTTGATGGTGCAAGTAGTGATGCAGAAATTTAGGAAAATACAGCAGCATCGGCAAAAAGCTAAACAAAAGCAGTGCCCGTCAGCAGACCAAACGTCAAATCCCAATATTTAAATATTTATAAATAGCTTAACATTTAAAAACGAATGCTTTGAAGTAAACGATCAGTAAGTAAATCCATGCAAATTGATAAACGTATAAAACGTTCTAACATATTGGCAATAAATGTGCAAAATAAACAATGACCGTATGTTACGTCTGAAACCGATGCTTTTGATCAAACATAGTGCGATGAGTGGTTTATTTTAGTTTCTGACTCCGAGGGACAATTGAGGTGCTCTCGAAGACTAATTGATCACTGAGTCTTCGCTAATAGGCTGATATGGATGGACTTCTGTTGTAGTACACATTTTTAGAGACACTGTCTCATTTGATTAGGCACTCGTGTTAATTAACTTGTGTTAATTTCTTGTTTAAATTACTTACTAACTTACTGAGTGCATTGCATCATGAAAAGGTTTACAAGGTCGCAGCATTTTACTGTAGCGATTTCTTGGGCGGCCATATTGTTTACACGGACAGGCACACAGTCTTCGGGATTACCACAAAAACTAACATGATTTCATGTTTTCCGGCTTAATTTATTCCGAAACACGTCATCGCTAACCCTCTTCGTTAATCTTATTTATGGGAAAAGGGTTGCTAATCTTATTGATAGAGGTTTACGATGGCTCGGTTGTCGATATGCAGTGAGTAAACAATATGGCCGCAACAGAAAGGGAGAAAATAGAGCGCTCTTACCCATGACGATCAATAGCCCAATATTTCCACGAAAGAAAATTAGTAAGAGAGTAAGTAAGCGGTAGTGTATGTGAGCATTAAAATTAGTTAAAAACGAGTATATTGCGATCTATCGTTTTAGCGCTGTAAATTATTATTCCACCAGAGCAGCATACGTATTTTATCAATCTGACCACTCATTTTACAATTAGCTTATATATTTCAGGAACAATAATATATTTTATACAAACGATATACTACCCGAGTAGAGGGATGCATAGGACTTAAACTAGCGCTATATAATCACAGAACCCAATTATTTTTTAATTTCGTTTTGGAATCTCGTTCGTGCCTGAAAAGGTCTAAAACTAATCACATGGTATCTGTCATTTTGTACCGGCTAATTTCTGCCTCTTATTCACACTTGTAATGCTGTAGTCTTTAGCTTATTAAATTTCAATAAAATTATTAGGCTGAAACTATATATTCGCATGGCTTCTTCAGCACTGACTCACTGACTTACTTACTTTCGCGAAACATTGGGCGACGTTGATCTACGTAGATGAAAGTGCTCTGCTCTGTCCCTTTCTGGTGCAGCCATACTGTTTAGTCGCTGCATATCTGCTACCTGGGCCATCATAAACCTCTACCATCTTATTTATTGAAAAGCGCTGTATGTCTACGGAGTTTGCAGTGCTCTCTCTCCTCCGTCAGGCCGTGGCTGACGATAAGTCCTCAACATGTCGTCTCCATGTTTCCCTATTCCTGGTTTTCGCCGTTGCCTCTCTCATATCCATATTCATTTTCTTGAGATCTCCTCATATGCTGTCCATCCATGTTTTCTGCTGTCTTCCTCGATTTCTAGTTCACTCCACATATCCATTCAGTGCCGCGGCTGGGAGTCTGTTGTTATCCATTCTCAGCATGTGTCCCAACCACGACAGTCTTTTCTTCCGAATTTTATCAATAATTGTTTCCTTCTGTCCCAGCTCTCTTCTGGTCACCTCGTTCTTACTTCTGTCTCTTCTGCTTCGACCTATTATTCTTCTCAACCAGTTCATTTCCACCGCCGATAGTCTTCTCTCGTCTTCTTTGCGCATACACCCGCATTCCGGTCTATATACTGGAATGACGAGTGTCTCGCACAGTTTTCCTCTTGATATTCCTCTGTCTCTCCAGATCTTGTTGAGTCTGCCAAACATCGCGCATGCCAGAGCAATTTCCGTACGATGTCCCTTGTTGAAAACTGTTTTTTGTTGCTGCGCTCTATTCCCTGGCAATTTGGAGCAGTCAAATTCATAAACGAGATCAGCCGCAAGAGGACAAGCGGGTGTAGCTAAAGAAATACAGATTTGCAGTTTGCGGATCCGAAAATTCGCAATTCCTTTGCCGTGACCGTAGGGCTAAGCCGAAGCGAAATCTCGTGAAAAGCAATAGTAAAAAAACTACAGTAGTACCAAACACGGATTTACCGTAATGACAAACACCAAAAGCAGATTAAAACGCAACATCGCTGATCTGGCTAAGTCCGTAAGAGAATTAATAATTATTATGAAATTGTTTATGCACTCTATCTATACAGCTACTGAAACAACATATTTCAGATTCGACACATTACTGAATGACGTCATTTTTTCTCCTTGATGCCGCTATTTGCTATAATTATCTCACAGTTTTCTTAGTACAAATTAATCATGACTGCCACAAAATATTCCTGACAAATATTACGAAACAATAAAAGTATATCAGTGGTGAAATGTGCGGGCTTCGAATAAACGCATAGCAATGTATTCCTTCATTTTAGACGCTTGTTCATATATTGCCGCGCCGCTTTTATGCATTATAAACGTCCATAGGCGAGGAATCTACGGTGAATATGTAGGCCTATTCTGTAAAAAGGAGTGATGTGTAATCTCGTCATGTTCTCGCAGCATCGTGAGTGCAAATCGTGAGTGCACCGAGCTCTTTAAAGTCTGGGGAAAAGCAAAAAAATTGGAGTTCATGCTGCCTCGTTATTTTCTTATTTGCATAAGCTAGGCTATAATTGCAATAGACTTTGTGTAGGCGTACCAAAAGTCTTAAGAGTCTAGACTGGCGTATTAGCACTCCTTGCACACAAACCCCACTCTATGCGTGCATCTTCCCGCGTGTTTCGCCCATAAGGTAGTCTCGCCGCTCCAATCTCTGGCACTCCCGTAGGCCTACCATATGTCGACCTAGCCTTAGAATGTGACTCACTGCTTTACATAGGCTACTGTTTGAATTTGTTTCCGCTGTGCGTTTGAGAATAAGCAGGTTACCGAGACCACTATTTGGGCAGCGTAGAAATCTCAAGGCTGTAAACATAGGCGTAGAGGACATTTCAGCAGAGGGGGGCCAAAATTTTACTTTTGCCCGAAAAAATAAACCCGGAATAATTGACGTCGTGCACACAGGGCTTTAAAGTGTGCCTGGACGGTCATGGACGGCGTCCATGCACTTATTTTAAAATCTGGACGCCGTCCTGCCACTTTTTGGCCAGCACTGACTGGAAAGGTAGGGGGCGTCCAGGCACTTCTTTTGGAAAGGTAATGGGCGTCCAGGCACTTATTTTTCCACACTTTAGCACTGCGTGCACACATGCAATCATGTAGGTATAAGCATTGGCGGCGCCAGACACTTTTTATAGCCAGGGCAGCCAATGCCATACAAGTAGGCCTAGGCTAATCAGGGCAGAGGGCGATCGAGTCGCGTGCTCGGTAGCACGGACTTACGTGGGCCTATTATTTGGCGCTACCGTACTCATTATAAATCGCCAGTGATGCAACAGCTCGTCTTTTTCCACTAGATCTGGTTTTTTGGACTTCGTCTGGGTTTCTGGCTTGTTTTGGGACAAAAATCTGTTTAGAATTACTTGACCATTTGTTTTCACAACTAATGAATATTCTGTGCACTGAGCAATAGCCTACACATTGTATTTATAAGCGAAATACAGTATAAACTGGTTGTGCTACATAGGCTAATTTCTGTCTCACTAAGTTTAACTTGAACTCCACATGTTTCTTATAGCCTATATTATAGTTTACGTTTGCCAATTCACGAATAATTCATAAATGCATGGTGACGCAGAAGAAAAGTTCTTCGGAGAAATAAACCGTTTCGATATCTCAATATGGGTAGGTCTAAAGTCACTCGATCCTCCTTGTTGAGCAGTAGGCCTATCGACATCTCTAACATGTATAGGCCTATGCCATAGGTCAGGTTAATCTTTTAGAAGTGGTCTAGTTGTTGCAGAGTAATAGAGTATTAAGTTCTAGATGGTTTAAAAGTTGGATTGCGAATGTATTGAGAAAATTAAAAGTTTTGACCGAGTTATGACACTTATTTTAAAAACTTACGTAGGCTATAGAGGCGTCTTTCTATTGATTCGGTAGCTTTATCGTAGCTCTATCGTAGCTGGACTTCTTGAAGGGGCGCTACATAGATTCTTGAAATGAATGAACGAATGAATGAATGAACGAACGAACGAACGAACGAATGAATGAAGGAATTAATGAATGAGTGAATGAATTCAGTCTCCAACTCTTTATGACGTTCACTCGTATTCAGGGCGGGCGGCTACAACGTTGAGACTCTCTGTAGAATTCATTAGATTCATTAGATGCATTTACATTGCGCCTCTTAAAGGGAGCTACTCAGAGGCGCTCTCAACCTCAGCGCGGCCAAATAAAACTGTCTTAAGATGAAAGAGGAAAGCCTGAGAAGGATTTTACAAATAGAGCGAAGGGTCAGAGGAAAACCATTCCAGGTTGAGGGTCCTACCACCGAGAAAGCACGTTGCGGTTCTGCATATAGTGGAAGTTTGATCAAAAAGGACTGAGAGCAGACTCTGTTCAGTCGAACGAAGGGAGCGGAAATGGTGAGAACTAAGATTTAGGGCTACAGAGCTCACAAAGGTAGGCAGGAGCAAGGCCTAGCATGCAGCGCCAGACTAGAGTAGGCTATACGATCCTAAACTCAATTCGCTGCTTGAGTGGAAGCCAGTGGAGAACGTCACGCATATAGCTGGAGATGTGACTGAATTTAAGTATACGGCCAATAAGGGGGTTACTATAAAAAAAGTCGCCCTTGAAATCGGCGCCCTTTTGTCGTCGCTCTTCTGATGGTCGCCCTTTCGAAGTCGCCCTTTTGGTAGGATACGCCAATAAGGCGGGCTGCAGAGCGCAGGACGCGACCAAGGCAACTCAGACGGGCAATCGGTAGGCCAGCATAGCGATGGTTGTCATATCTGATATCTAGCTTTAAATTGTCAACTGCTGGCGAGTGCCAAGCCAAATGAATTGAGTTTTTAAAGAGTTTAGGCGGAGTCGATTGGAAGGATAACATCGCGGAATGGTGTGGAAACATATCACTGCAGCAATTGAGCCACACAGCAAGAGAAAGAGACAAATGAAAGGAGATGATCAAAAGACCATCAAGCACCTACGGGTGATGAACCCATGGACATTGATGATGGTGATGATGACAGTATCCTGAGAACTTATAAGTTATATATATATAGGTAGGCTTATGAAGACACATATAGGCCTACAATGTAATTCTGGACAATCACAAAGTCAACTTTCTCGATGCCCGTATAGGCCTACTACATTTTATTATTTTAAATTTACAGCGCATACAACGTTTAAGGCTTAGCTATATAAGAGCATATGCATTGCTTAACGAAGGGTAGCAAATTATACTTACAGGCTACACCTAAAAAGTAAAGCAACATCGACTACGTAGAAGTTAGGACTAGTCTAAATAAGAAGTTCCTTTCCGTCGACTGAGTCTGGCATGCGCAGCAGCTTCACTGGATCGATGAGGACCTCAATCAATATAGCGTTGTCATCAACGAACTTCTGATTTTTTTATCTCCATCAATGTGAGCCACAGCCAATCCGTACATCATAATTATCAATTAATATTATTATGACTTGTCGGTTGATCTTAATTAATGCCATAAATAAGGTTTTGAAGAAGAACTTCTCATGATTCATTTGGCGAATGATGATGGCCTGAACTCATCGTGAGAATTCTCACATCGAACTATATCATCAGAATTATTGTTATCTTTGGAAACCAGTTTGAACAATTTCTGCAATTTCGCCGACATGAGAAAGAAGGCGATCATCTGCGAGCAATCTGGTCGCTGACATAGGACTCGGCCTCGGCGTCTAGACCTACGCTACTTGAGGTATAGTTACGGAGACAAATGCACCGGCGATCGACTTGATGCTGCTATGACTAGTTCCGTCAGTCACAACCGTGCACTCTTTTTAATCTCTGTAGCCATATATATAATTGTGGACCATTTTGAGGTCCATATTGCGGTTCATATAACTTTCTAAATAACGAGGCTATAGCTAAACCTAGACCCACCTATATAGCGTCAGTTGCAGTATGGATAAATAAGTTTAATTCTTAGTCCAGTTATTTGGTTACAGTGTAATGTGCCTATGGGCCCATAAAGAGAGATACCCTGTCTTGAACGTTTCCTAATGACGTATGATGATGTTCACCAGGGCACATTGAAAATCTAGCTCTGGCTGATCAGCTGAAAGACTCGATGAATGGCATCGAGAGATGCATTCAAATTGGCATGTGACCTCGTCCAATTAAAGCGGCGCCGAAGGAACGGGGTTAGCAGCAGATGTGTCAGCGAATGAGTCGAGTCGTTCTGACGGAATCGCTTCTGGATCAACGGACTTCGTCGTTACATGGAAAAGATCGTTCGTCTGCATCGCCTTCTTGTCCGTCTTTTCCTGAAAACATCATCATGCGAAGTCAGTCGTCGGGTTAAGACTAAAGGCTTTAACCTTAAATGACTCGTAGAAGAAATAAACGAATTCACGCAAGATGCACAAGATTTTGTGCAGAAACAGGTAAAACTGTAGGCCTATAGATCTAGCGATGTGGAAATCTTGTAGTTTTATGCAAATGACGCAAGTTTTCGCATAGTCAGCGGTTGTAGGCCTATAGGCCTACTGGATGAAAAATCATGCGAAACCGTTGCTAAAAATAAACCAGTCTGAACCTGTGGTGAGGTTTCTTTCGACGAATTGTGTTTGCCGATTCTTAAACATGAACACGCTCACGTGCACACTCGCAGGTACTCAATGACATACATATGCCTACACACACACACACACACACACACGCACGCACGCACGCGCGCACACACACAACCCAGTCAATTTAAGACGAACCTGCCTGGGAAGCATGTAGATACCACCCCCCTGTGAAGTCGCTCCTCATCCCTTGGGACTGGCGCTTCTTCAGTGAGGGCCCCTCCCCCGTTAGGGATCCACGTCTTCATGGGAGCGGCCGGGAAGGGCGCTACTCCGACCCGTTTGGATACCGCCCCCAATCCGAATTCCGGGGGTCGACGATCGTCTTCAGGGGGTGAGCGGAAGCCTACCCGGTCTAGCGTGGCATAGTCTCGGCGACTCCTTCCTCGAAGTCGCTCACTACACCTTACCCTGCTTCTACTAGGCCGGGTTTCTTCTCCTGTGACGAGGGCCCGAGTGGTTATTTGGCCGGCAGAAAAATTATCTGCAATCCTATTTGTTTCAGGACCTGAGTTCGTGTGCGATCGTCGATTCTGTAAACTCACCCCCCTCACTTCATTCAGTTCACCCAATTCATCCATCTCCATTTCCAGGTGTGGGCCAGGCATGGGCCTATCTCCCATATCTCTCCCGGAAATCCGCCTCCTCAACTCTTCCTGGTCATACACCACTTCTCTCATTCGTCCCATTACTTCACTTATTCCGTCCCTTGTTTCTTCCATTCTCACATCCATATTTCTCACTCGTTCATCCGTAGTTTTCGCTCGTTCATCCATAGTTTTCGCTCGTTCATCCATAGTTTTCACCCGTTCATTTATTCCATTCAAAGTCTGTGTCAAACGTATCAGTATAATCTCAGTCTGGGTCATGGGCGATGCCACAGTCACATTGGGCCTATCTATACACGCATTCACATCATCATCAACATCATCATCAGTTACACCCATTTGCAGCAATGAAGAGACTGACATTGTGGAAGAGATCCTTTTGTATTAATAAAGCGGATATATGTATTGCACTAGTCTAGCAAGAGTAATCACACGCCTATTATAATAATAGTAGAATTAAGGTTCGTCTTACACAGTCATTAGGTCGCTAAGTTATTTTAGTTTCATTATCGGGCTGGCCATTGCAAGGCGCGGCGGCTGTGTGAAGCGGGTAAATTTCACGCGTTTGGGGAATTCCCTTACTCACCACAATGTCCTCACAAAACAGCTGATGGCGGTCAATAACAGAACAGAAATTACACACAGAATCGCCTCGATACGGCTCCTTAGGATTTCCGTGCTTTTCGTCGTGGATTCCGCATCAGATCCGTCGTTCACGCACACATTGAAGAAGAATTCCGTGCAGTACTTCGCTCCTGTCCGACGTTATTCGCTTCGATCACGTTTCACACGAAGGCCTAAACTACAGCCTAATTGCACTTCCTTATTCTCAATAATCTCACAATCACGGTTCAATCGAAAGCCCTAACTACAGACTAATTCTTCTCGATAATAACTCACTAATTTCGCAGTAAGCTGCACTTCACGATTCGATCGAATGCCTAACTTACAGACTTAATTTCACAATATATAAAACTCAACGATTTCAGACGAAGGCCTAACTATACTTCATCTCTGCCGCTGAAAACACAATAATTTCGACTTCACGAACAATCTCCAGGCTTCACGAAGGCAGTATACCTCCGGGCGCATTCCCGATCTCCAAGATGAATTGCGGCTTACGATCCGGCGCAGGTTCTCTCTTCCACGATCCAGGCGAAGGGCGGCGTTTGGTGTTGCGGGTCCGTTTTATAGGCCTTTCGCTCGTAGGGACGCGGATGACGTCAGCAGCACGCTTGGCACGAGTCCAGAGCACGAGGACGCTGTATTTCGGCCTCAGATACAGTCGGTCAGGTCAGGTTGACCTAACACCACGCTTAACATGCTCCTAGCGCGTGCTTGCCCTCGCAGTTCTCAGAATTGGGCCAAAATGCAGGCCGTTGGCAGCTTCCTAAGTTCCTACATACAGCTCTATATAATCGGCCAACGTTGCAAGGTCTTATTAATGGACAATATAGCCTAATATTAATAATAATAAGACAATGCCTACTCCTTCACAATCTCCCCTCCTTACTTAGTCGGAGCCCGCGAAGACAAGATTATTAGGGCTGTGTGTAAAAAAAAATATAGAAATTTAGACTATATTATGATATTACTGTGCGTTGCTTACGAGTCCTTCCTGTTCTAACGTTTCCAGATAGTCAGAAGATGCAGGCGGCGTTCCATAACTCCGGGACGTTGAATTTCGTCGTCCTCTTTTTAGGCAGCAGGCACTCCCAGTCCACTATACCAACTGTATGTTCCATCGCTTCATCCAAGGTCGGCGTTGAATGCTTTGGCGTTTCCATCTTTTTCTGTTCACCCGATTACTTCTCGCAATAAAATTTCTACACGTCTATTCTCTTTGACAGACTGAGTCGAAGTGACGTACTGGGGACGCGCACTTCGGTCTAATACGTAGCGTTTCCTTGTCTTTGGTGGGCGGTTCTTTTCTCCAACCCCCACTCATCCAGGTCCCTACTTCCAAAACAGGGTCTTGGCTTCATCCTTCATGACCAAATGTGTTATCCGGTGCCAATGCATTCGTCACTGTCATTTTTCGCCCGCAGTGTAAGATGCTGCTGTCGAAGACGGTCGATTCTGCGACCAGTGTACATCCGATATCAGGTTGCCCTTTCACCTTTTAACCTCTTTGGCGGAGTCGGTCCACCTGTCCCAGCATCCTGACAGCCTGGGAAAGTTTTAACCCACAAGTCTTTCCTGCATGCTCTGTATAGATAATTCTTTTCACAATAATTTCCAATTCTAATTTCTGCTACCTAATTATAATACGACTAACAGTTCTACTTTATACAGTTTCTTTTCCAGTTTTCTTCTTTCTAACGATATCTTTGCGGCATCGTTATGTTTCTCTTCGGCCTACTGACACACTCATTCACTTCTGACAATTCTTCTTCTTCCACTGGCGCAATAGAAGTGCGTGGCTTAGCGTGCCACCGATTCCTCTTCCATTTCCGATTCCGCCTCAACCCTTTATCGTCACGCTGTTCAGCGGCGACAGTAGTGCTACAGCATTCACTATTTATTCCAATCTGTTCACTAGATGGTGCCACTGTACCTCGTATCACATTTACTACACAAGGCCTTAGCACAGTCTCAGCCTTCGCTTCGGTTGCTGCTCTACGACATCTCGATGCTTGATTTCGAAGGTGTAGATTCGTTTTTCGACCTCCGATTTCAACCCATTTTTCCTTCAGATTCCACACAACACCTTGTTCTTTCATCCAATTATAACCTAGAATCAGTTCATCTAGCTGAGGAGTTACTAACGCCCTCACCACGAACACACGGCCATCCAATTGCAACCTCAGTTTTGTCTGCCCTATCACCAATATTTGCGAGTTATTTGCGGCTAGCAATGTTTGTTGCGACGGTTGTATGTCACAGTTTCTCACCAATTTCGCTGGTGCCAAACACAGCTGGGAACCAGTATCAAGGAGAGCGTACACCAGTTTTCCATGAACTTTCATCCTTAAATACGCACTGGCAGAGTTTTGAATGTACCTTACGTTTTGCGGTGGATAAGCAGGCATGTAATTTCCATGTTCGTTCATTCCGTAATAATTCTGATTTATTTCGTTTTGCATTCGGTAGGGGCAGGCTTTTGCTAGGTGCAATCCTTGACAAATGTAGCAGTGACGCACTTCCGGTTGGTATCTTTGTTGCTGATTGAATCTCTGTTGTTGTGGAGCCCAAGCTCGATTATTATTATTGTTATTTTGCCACGGCGGTGAGTACCTATAATTTGGAGGTCGCTCGCCTCTGACGTCATATCTCGTTCCATTCCCGTTTCCTTGCGCTCTGTTATTATTTTGGTTCGGACGATTCGCACCCTGTTCCGAAACATTTCTCTCTTCGCTCACGCCTCTTGCAACCGCTCTTACTCTACCAGTTGATCTGTGTGCAGACTCTAATCCTAGTTCAGCTTGTTGGTAGCTATGCAAACGCAGGGATATTTTCACGGCTTGCTGTAGGCTCTCCGGTTCCTTTTCCATCGTTCTCAAAGATAAACGGCGGTCAGATAAAGCGTCCAGGTAGCATTTCATTGCAATCATGTCAGAATGAACAGATGCTTTTCCCGGATAAGCAAGAGACATTAAACGAGTTATATCAGCTGCCAATTGTGCTAGGTCTTCGTTCGGTTTTTGTTTTCTTGCGCTTAACTGCATTTGATACATGGTCTGTTGGTCTGCCGTGCCGTAACGCAACTGTAGTCGTTCAATGACCTGTTCTGCTGTGTTGAAGTCCTCTAGCTCCTCATCTTGGACAACATTCGCCGCCTCCTCCATCAATGAACAACACAGGTGGTTCAGACTATCGCTTGCTGACCAATTATTTTGTTTTCGACAGATTGCGAAACGACGAAGGAAGATATTCAACGGCGTTTTTCCATTGAAACTTCCCAGTTTGATGTGCGCAGAACTCTTGTTTGGAACGCTGACAGGAAACGGTGCAGGTTGTACGTAACACGATTCGTTGGTTACGGTCTGTGTAGCCACCGAATGCGTTGGAACGAAGTCACGATTCATCACTCCAGGGTTGTACTGTTGCGCGGCGGTGTGGTTTAACCGAGGCCAGTCGTAGCACGTTGGGGTATTTCGCATCGGGTACGCAGTCATGACAGGATTGGGTTGCGAAGCGAAGCCGTATGGAAGCGAGAACATCACGTCTGTGTTTCCATCTTGGTTGCCGTACGCACGGGTTCGATTCCTCCTCTCGTAATCCATCGAAAGCGCTCCACTGCTCCAGGTTTGCGTCGTAATCGGACGTTGATCGTTTCGCACATCGTGAGGTTGACGTTGAAACGAAACCGCTCCCATTCCTTCAGAAATCGATCGAGAATTTCGCAGCTCTCCCGCGAATCCAATTCCAGATACAGAAACAGCATTTCTTGTATCGTTACTCGAAGACGACACAACTCCAGTTTCACTTCTGCTTAATCCGATTCCAGACACATTTCCAATCGCTTCACTTATTTCGTGGTTTTCTCTAACGACTACATTAGACGCTATTTGTCTAACAGAGTTTTGGGGACCCCCCACAAATGTATCCGAATTTTCATTTAGCCGCTTGCTCCTTACATTAGCTGCTGTCTCATCAAAATCATCGTCTGCTTCGTCAAAATGTCCGTCTGTCATTCTCAAATAAAAATCTGTAGGCCTATTGCTTTCATCACCATATTCATTTTCATTCTGCATTCTCATTTCATCCAAATGCACAAAATCATCTGTCTGAGTCATCATCTGATTCATACGCGGTCCATACACATCAAAATCTTGTTCCGCATAATCATTTACACGTCTTTCATTCCTGTATACATTATATGCATTTTCATTAAATCTCCATCGTTCATCATCATTTGTAGATTTCCTATGCATAGGTAAACCTGAATCTAAGTTAAATCCCAATCGCTCGTCGCCATTTGTAGTTACCACCCCCCTGTGAAGTCGCTCCTCGTCCCTTCAGACTGGCGCTTCTTCAGTGAGGGCCCCTCCCCCGTTAGGGATCCACGTCTTCATGGGAGCGGCCGGGAAGGGCGCTACTCCGACCCGTTTGGATACCGCCCCCAATCCGAATTCCGGGGGTCGACGATCGTCTTCAGGGGGTGAGCGGAAGCCTACCCGGTCTAGCGTGGCATAGTCTCGGCGACTCCTTCCTCGAAGTCGCTCACTACACCTTACCCTGCTTCTACTAGGCCGGGTTTCTTCTCCTGTGACGAGGGCCCGAGTGGTTATTTGGCCGGCAGAAAAATTATCTGCAATCCTATTTGTTTCAGGACCTGAGTTCGTGTGCGATCGTCGATTCTGTAAACTCACCCCCCTCACTTCATTCAGTTCACCCAATTCATCCATCTCCATTTCCAGGTGTGGGCCAGGCATGGGCCTATCTCCCATATCTCTCCCGGAAATCCGCCTCCTCAACTCTTCCTGGTCATACACCACTTCTCTCATTCGTCCCATTACTTCACTTATTCCGTCCCTTGTTTCTTCCATTCTCACATCCATATTTCTCACTCGTTCATCCGTAGTTTTCGCTCGTTCATCCATAGTTTTCGCTCGTTCATCCATAGTTTTCACCCGTTCATTTATTCCATTCAAAGTCTGTGTCAAACGTATCAGTATAATCTCAGTCTGGGTCATGGGCGATGCCACAGTCACATTGGGCCTATCTATACACGCATTCACATCATCATCAACATCATCATCAGTTACACCCATTTGCAGCAATGAAGAGACTGACATTGTGGAAGAGATCCTTTTGTATTAATAAAGCGGATATATGTATTGCACTAGTCTAGCAAGAGTAATCACACGCCTATTATAATAATAGTAGAATTAAGGTTCGTCTTACACAGTCATTAGGTCGCTAAGTTATTTTAGTTTCATTATCGGGCTGGCCATTGCAAGGCGCGGCGGCTGTGTGAAGCGGGTAAATTTCACGCGTTTGGGGAATTCCCTTACTCACCACAATGTCCTCACAAAACAGCTGATGGCGGTCAATAACAGAACAGAAATTACACACAGAATCGCCTCGATACGGCTCCTTAGGATTTCCGTGCTTTTCGTCGTGGATTCCGCATCAGATCCGTCGTTCACGCACACATTGAAGAAGAATTCCGTGCAGTACTTCGCTCCTGTCCGACGTTATTCGCTTCGATCACGTTTCACACGAAGGCCTAAACTACAGCCTAATTGCACTTCCTTATTCTCAATAATCTCACAATCACGGTTCAATCGAAAGCCCTAACTACAGACTAATTCTTCTCGATAATAACTCACTAATTTCGCAGTAAGCTGCACTTCACGATTCGATCGAATGCCTAACTTACAGACTTAATTTCACAATATATAAAACTCAACGATTTCAGACGAAGGCCTAACTATACTTCATCTCTGCCGCTGAAAACACAATAATTTCGACTTCACGAACAATCTCCAGGCTTCACGAAGGCAGTATACCTCCGGGCGCATTCCCGATCTCCAAGATGAATTGCGGCTTACGATCCGGCGCAGGTTCTCTCTTCCACGATCCAGGCGAAGGGCGGCGTTTGGTGTTGCGGGTCCGTTTTATAGGCCTTTCGCTCGTAGGGACGCGGATGACGTCAGCAGCACGCTTGGCACGAGTCCAGAGCACGAGGACGCTGTATTTCGGCCTCAGATACAGTCGGTCAGGTCAGGTTGACCTAACACCACGCTTAACATGCTCCTAGCGCGTGCTTGCCCTCGCAGTTCTCAGAATTGGGCCAAAATGCAGGCCGTTGGCAGCTTCCTAAGTTCCTACATACAGCTCTATATAATCGGCCAACGTTGCAAGGTCTTATTAATGGACAATATAGCCTAATATTAATAATAATAAGACAATGCCTACTCCTTCACAAGCAGACTTACTAGCGCCGGTGAATAAGCTGGTCTCCGTGACGTGGCTTTTGTGGGCGCTGAGAAATTCTCGAAGATTTACATTACATTACATTACAATGCCACATGTTCGCGTCTTCCAGAGGTTCCGTATACGGCACCGCATCGCCGCATTTTAAAGATTAGGTCTACTTAAGAGATAAAGAAAGTAAATATTTTCTGTTTACAAACTTATATAACAAGTAATAATCGGACGAAGTCACAGTCTGCCACTGACATTTAAAAATCAAAGCAACAAAATAAAATCTTTTGCGCTCTCTTCAGAGTAGGCATAGGGCATGATTATACTTCTATAATGCGTGATAGATATAGATGCACGTACTTTGCTTTTCGTGTTGACGATAGCTGACTTAATGGCAGACAAGTATTTCTTGGGAAAGATGACGTCAGCCGATGATCCGCTTCCGTCCACAGCACATCCGACTCCGGCAATGGAACTGGAGAAGATCTGAAGTCCCGCCAAGAGAGCGGTCCCGACGCCATGATGAATCCAGCCGCCAATCAACGGATCCGGCAGAATGTACATCTTATCGAGTCGCCAAGCGCCGCCCCAAAACGACCCTTGGCAGAGATATACTGCGAGGAAAAGGATGTCATGGTAGAGAAGTTTAGCCCACTTCGAGTGTTTCGATTCAATCTTTGTTCCTAGCGTCACCAGAGGACGTTCGAGAAAGATGGAGAAGATGGCGCAGGCCGATCCACCGACCGCCATGTAACACCCGGCGGAGAGAGCAGGGTCCGCTGAAACGACTATGACGTCGATGAGGAACATCAGGTATCCACTCCAGACGAGGCTGATCAGGGTTCCTATGACACACTGGGTAGCGATGGCATCGAGAATGTACTTTAAGATACTCAGTGCACTGCACCATTGAACCTGTGCAAGCAAACAGCAAGAGGCTGCGATTCATACGTATTACGTAGGACATTGAATGAATGAATGAATGAATGAATGAATGAATGAATGAATGAATGAACGAACAAACAAATGAATGAACGAACGAACAAACGAACGAACGAACGAACGAATGAACGAACGAACGAATGAATGAATGAACGAACGAACGAATGAATGAACGAACGAGCGAACGGAGGAACGAATGAATGAACGAACGAACAAACGAACGAACGAACGAACGAATGAACGAACGAACGAATGAATGAATGAACGAACGAACGAATGAATGAACGAACGAATGAATGAACGAACGAGCGAACGGAGGAACGAATGAATGAACGAACGAACGAACGAACGAACGAACGAACGAACGAACGAACGAACGAATGAATGAATGAATGAATGAATGAATGAATGAATGAATGAATGAATGAATGGGGCTTACGTTTCAGACGACAATACTTTAATGACGAAATCCGAAGCTATATATAGCTTATAAGAGACCGTTGTTTCACTAATAGGCCTACGGAAAATTAGGTTGGACCGCTTGAACGATGAGTTTGTTGTGCAAAGGGCTGACCTTTTATTTGAAGGTTTTTAAAGAAGGTGGATGACGACATGACGCTGAGCGAAGATCGTTGTGTTGACGAAGCTTCAGAAGATCATTGGATCAAGTGATAGCCTTTTGTGTATCGGATATGAGTTGCTCGGTATGATTGAACTGTTTGATGGTTGCACATATTCTAAAATCAATACGCCCTAAGATCCACACGTAGTTAACCAACGCAGTTGGTTGGGTAGACCAGAGGTTCTCGACCGGTGTGTCGCGACACACGAAGGTGACGAAGCGACCGGCGGTGTGTCGCGTTAAAATGGTGTGTCGTTGGTGTGTCGCGAATTCTCACAGCTTTATATCCGTCGTTCTTGCATTACACGGACTTGTTCACTTTGGCAATTTGGCAGGCGTCGGCTTTGAGAATATAATATTTTTTATTCGTAGCACTTCATTTAGGACCTATAAGCTTATATTCCTTTTGATCGCAATCTGGAACAGCCGAATGTAGGACATTTCCCCCCTGGACATTTCCTCCCCGGACATTTCCCCCTGGACATTTCCCCCTGGATGTTTCCCCCTGATTTCGATTAGGACATTTACCCCCCCCGGACATTTCCCCCCCCTTCTGTGCATACCACCTCAAATGACCATACAAGTCCTACCCTGAATTCTAGACCTACGCCTAGGCCTGTATAATTAAATCTGAAACTTTTACAACGATTCCTTTGAAGTAAATGCTAAGGAATCCACTTAAATAACTATGCGTTTAAAACGCATAAACATATTGCCAATAAATAAATAACGACCGTAGGTTACGTTCTAAACCGTTAATGCAATTGCGATGCAATTGCGATGAGATTATAGAAACCGAAGCTTTAGATCAAAACATCGGACCGCTGAATGTTGCTAAGTACGCAAGTTAAATTATTGATTAAAAGAATTCTCGCTAAATAGAAGCCGGATTGATACACAATAAATTTTACTTAAATGGAATCTGGATTGATGAAAATATTCTTGCTTAAATGGAAGCTGGATTGATGAAAATATTCTTGTTTAAATTGGAGCTGGATTGATGAAAATATTCTTGCTTAAATGGAAGCTGGATTGATGAAAATATTCTTGTTTAAATTGGAGCTGGATTGATGAAAATATTCTTGCTTAAATTGGAGCTGGATTGATGAAAATATTCTGGTCTAAATTGTTGAAGACGATAAAAGCAATGGTTTTCGCATACGGGGGGAAATGTCCTAGGGTAGGGGGGGAAACGTCCAGGGAGGAAATGTCTAGGGGGTGAATGTCCGGGGGAAATGTCCAGGGGGGAAATGTCCGTTCCCCGGAACAGCCTTACAGTGGTGTGAAAAAGTTTTGCATCACCCATATATTTTGCGTTTCTATGCATCATTTTCTCTGTATCAAGATGAATAATGTACTGGCAAGCATGTGGGCGTTAATTAAAGGTTTTCTTATTGTTTGGTTCGAGTTTATAAGCATATTTATTTAAATTTGACATGATGAAAGTTCGTTTACCATCTCGTGACTATACCAGCCTGCATGAGAAAGGCCATAAAGGCTTGTAACCCGCTAATGCTTGTTCTGTGCATAGTGCAATGTGTTGGGATGAAATAACCGGTTATGTGTGGTCGTAGGCCTTCTTTATGATTTAGAGGCCTGGAAAAGGCCATTTCTGCGTGTCAGTGATGCACCAATAATTTTGGGCCAGCCCTTGTTCTTCACCACTTGTCTGCAACGTTTCGGCATCGAGTGGACCAGCTTGACGAGGTGGTCATGGGTCACAACGCGGTTCCAGGCGGCGATAAGCGATTCGATGAGCTCGCACTTGGAAGTTGGATATCTCTTGGATATCTCCAAGGCTACTTTGTGCCACAGATTTTCAATTGGATTGAGATCCGGGGACCGGGCGGGCCAGTCCAGCGTCTTAACATTGTTCTGTTTGTTCCAGTTGGTCACCAGTTGGGCACGATGGCATGGTGCATTGTCATCCTGAAAGGGGAACAGGCCTGGGAAGAGTTGCTGAGCTGATGGCACCATGCAATTCTGCAGTATGCCACTGCACTTGGTTGCGTTGACCATTCCATCGACGATATGCAGACGTCCGACGCCACTGTCAGCCATGCAATCCAAACCATAACGAAAGAAAACAACGCTGGACAGAACAAAAGATAGGCCTATATCACTTTTAGTGAGGCCACCCAAGGTTTTTTGACGATTCAAAAACGTGACACAACAAAAAGTTGCAAAAAACCAATTTAATTATTCTGGCCAATATCTTGATCAGAAGTAAGAACATCGAAATGAAATTTTGCGGGCTTAAAGACAATTCATATCGGCATATGATGGCCAAATTTCATCAAAATAATTCAAACAGAACAAAAGTTACACCACATTCAGTGAGGCCACCACCGTTTTTTGACGATTAAATAGGGTAACGCAACAAAAATTAACAAAAACAAAATTTTATTAAGTCTCATCTCAAATACTTGTTATCAAATAGCCTTGATTTTGCCAGATGATCATTATTATTACTAGCCTATTTAATAAAGAAACATGGTACCAGCGTAGCTGCACATCACTGAGAAGTCACTTAGCAAGATGACAATCAAATTGGCAAATAAGGAATCTGTCAGATTAATCAACAGGTTCATCAAGAACTTTGCAAAGAGACTCAAAAGAAGTTTTGGAACTGGTGGTGGGCACATTGAACACAAGTTGTGAAGCACTACGAAGTTCATTTGACAACAGTTATTTGATATGAGACTTAATATAATCGTGTTTTTGCTACTTTTGTTGCGTTTCGTCTTTGAATCGTCAAAAAACGGTGGGTGGCCTCACTAAAAGTGATATAACTTTTGTTGTGTTTGAAATATTTTGATGCAAACTGGCCACCATGTGTAAATATGAATTGTCTTTAATCCTGTAAAATTTCATTTCGAAATTTTTACTTCTGGCCAGGATATAGACAAAAAAACCTTAGGGGGTTACTTTTTTTATAGCCCACCCTATGTGTATGTATGTATGTATGTATGTATGTATGTATGTATGTATGTATGTATGTATGTATGTATGTATGTATGTATGTATGTATGTATGTATGTATGTATGTATGTATGTATGTATGTATGTATGTATGTATGTATGTATGTATGTATGTATGTATGTATGTATGTATGTATGTATGTATGTATGTATGTATGTATCTATCTATGTATGTATGTATGTATGTATGTATGTATGTATGTATGTATGTATGTATGTATGTATGTATGTATGTATGTATGTATGTATGTATGTATGTATGTATGTATGTATGTATGTATGTATGTATGTATGTATGTATGTATGTATGTATGTATGTATGTATGTATGTATGTATGTATGTATGTATGTATGTATGTATGTATGTATGTATGTATGTATGTATGTATGTATGTATGTATGTATGTATGTATGTATGTATGTATGTATCTATCTATGTATGTATGTATGTATGTATGTATGTATGTATGTATGTATGTATGTATGTATGTATGTATGTATGTATGTATGTATGTATGTATGTATGTATGTATGTATGTATGTATGTATGTATGTATGTATGTATGTATGTATGTATGTATGTATGTATGTATGTATGTATGTATGTATGTATGTATGTATGTATGTATGTATGTATGTATGTATGTAATTCAACTTGCTTAAAAACTTTCAAGGACGCTGAAACCCGACAGATCTACACAAAGGCATTTAGGATTAGCTGAATGCTTTTGTGAGCACGGTCGCCGATGAATAGAATCCTCAGACTACAAAGCCTATAAAGTATAGAGTGTGAATCGGTGACTGCGTGGACCATTAACAAGTCCGTCACGCTCGATTGTTCAGTGGCATCGATGCCAATTGTCGCTTTGTATGTTCACCTCTGAGATTCAGAAGCAGGACCTTGGATGCACTGCACGGCATGGCGGGTCAAATACATCGATGAAGGAGAATTTCAAAAATAAGCAAGCCGTGATGGAGACTCCACGTGAGCGAATGGACCACAAAAACGGTTCATTCTTCTAGCTTTCTGTGCTTGTTCTTTCACCAATGAAACTTCAGTTCCTAATGACATTCAACATGACACAGGATTTCACAGGATTCGTTTTTCAGTTGCGTTTTATCAAATTGCAATCGGAATTGGCAAAGAATCCTTTACCATATCGAAATGATAACGGACTGAATTGGTCGAAATAGTCTGATATTTTTATTCAGTTACCGGCACTCGACCGAGTAGGCTACTAAATACTTCGGCTTGGCTATCCTGCACCCGCTGTGCCTCTATCACTCAGGATATCAGATACTGTCGAGAGAGTTGGTGCAAGCCTGGACAGTAAGGTTACATTCCGACCGCATTATGACAAGCAATTGCAAATCTTGTTTCTATCACATCCGGGCAATACGTCAAATCAGGTCGGCCATGACTATGATGAATATGTCTCAAACTATCATCTCGCCTTAATTATGCTAATTCGGTTTTGTAGGTCTCTCGGGGGAGGGCGGTAGCGCAATGGATAACACGCTGGCGTAGAGTGCGAGAGGTAGTGAGTTCGAGCCCCAATTGGGCGGATTGCTTTGTAGGCTGCTATTAGCGCCGTGTAATTACAAAGCTGTCTCTTCAGTTAGTAGTTAAATTTAATTAAGATTACTGCCTAACTTGTAAATGTAAAGCGCAGTGCGTCTTGCTGGCGTTTCATTAAAAAAAAGATATTATTACTGCAGCGCATCCAAAGCTCGGGTCGTGTTGCGCGTCCCACTAAGATAAGTTCCTCGGTCCAGCTCCGTCAGCTGCATTGGCTTCCTGTTCGGTTAGAGATCAAATTTAAATTGGCCTGTTTGCCCTGCAATATCCTTCAGCACCGATACACATTTCTCAACGTTGCCTGCGATCGTCAAGACAGTATGAGTCTCTTATATAGCTGAAGCCTGATGCAGGACAATTTTTGGCTCGAGATCTCGTCATGTTATCTTTTCAAACACCATCCAACGCTTTAATGCCGTTGCCTTCCGAGGCACTTTTGCCCAACCAGACGCTGCAACCGAGTGAGTTGCCTTTCCAGAGCGTCATCAACTCGGCTTACATCTCCGGATATAGTTTGGAACGCCTGAGATAAATATATTATAAATAATAATTACTAAAATAACAATAATAACAATCCACAGCGCTGTATCCTTCCTTCACTCATCCACTTAATTTAGCCGCTTCTTGCATATCTCTTCGTCGTAATGATTATGATCAGGATGGTTAAATCTGGCAGCTTCTTGGACTAACACTCCTCACTTCCATGACTCAGCGCAAGGCAGGGACGGATCCAGGGGGAAATCCGGCCATGGCCCCATTTCTTTATTTCTCACCAGCTATTTAGGAGGGGGAAAGTGGGCGCCCCCCCCCCCCCCCCCCATCAGTTTCGTAGGCCCTTCATCCCACGAATTTCGTACAGGCTTTGAACAATATAGTGGGTAAAAATGACAGAAGACAGAGAGTAAGAGGGAGAAAAAGTAGTGTATGAAAAGGTCATCAGCTATTTTGACGGGGAAAATAGAATGGTTTTTTTGGAAAAAGGTATTTTTTGGTCCGAGATTTCGACCTAACGAGAAAAGGTCATCAACTTTTTGGCGGACAAAAATTGTATCTTTCTGACATTTGACATTTCGACCAAAATTAATGGTCATCAGGACGAAAATTTCTTTAAAACCCAAGACCAAAAATTTTTGACCCCCCTCCGAAATTTTTTTATCCGCCCCTGGCGCAAGGAACCTTAATTTGCTTTGATTTATCCATCACATTGTCGCAGTCACATTCCACCTCTGCAGAAGGTTGCTATACAACTCGCTACAGTTCAACTTATAGAATTCCCAGTCTATCTGTTTTGTATATCTTTGAGTAGTTTGAGTAGGTTCCACTTCAAGGGGCGTTTTGTAAATGCATAAATAGAGGACGATGCCGTTGTGTCCTCAAAACTTCGCAACCGCCTGTGCTATTATTGCCACGTTGTAGGCCTATTCCGACGCCAGAACTTATCAGTGTTTACATTTCTTGCTAGAAGTTTCTCAAAAGGTTTGTCGTAGGCACTAGAAGAGAAATTCGATGGTCATAATATAATAACCTAACATACTGAAGCATTTCATATTTCATAAAGACCTATACTTACTCGCCCAGGCCTTTGAAAAACTGCCAAGCTTTCTTTAGCAGCCTAACAAAGCCTGCAGCCTTACAATATATTGGTTTGGACAGAGAAGGCTCCAAATGGGAATGCAGTGGTGCAAGTATTTCGACGCTACATTCTGAATTTCATTTACAGAATAATTACTGAAAGGACGACAGCGCAGTTCTGCCGACGGTAGAGGCCTTGAAAAGTTCCATCACAATGATGCAACGAATGAGATCAGAAATATAATTGTTATAGAGCCCTTGATTATCACGATTCAACAATCGCCACTTTCGTGTCAAGCTGAAAACTCTCATTGTGAGATTGCTACGCCTCCGACAACGCACCAGACAACGCCTTCTACAGAAGTCTTTCGTCAATATATATATATATATATATATATATATATATATATATATAATTATAATTATAATTATATATATATATGACTTGTTTTATATTCAATTCCAAACTGAAGCTAGCCAAAGCTATTTTGTGTATTTTAATTTAATTTTGTAGTAAATTTAGGAAGAAGAGATTAAAGTAAGAGATTAAAGTTAGCCAGTTTTATTAATGATCAAGGTCAAGGTTCTGAATTGAAGTCTTCCTGATGGACAAGAAATTAAAAATAAATATTACATTTCATTTAAGCAAAGTTTTGGAGAACCTGTATGTCCATATACAAGTGCATAAAGAAGAAATTAGGCCTACTGCTCAGATAACTAGCAGCATCAGAAAGTCTACAACTGACGCTCTATCCAGAGAAAAAGCCCTTTCCAACCTAAAATCAGCTACAAACAGATACCATAAACTCATTGCTGCTACAAAAAGGAAATACTACTCTTCCCTCATTCACTCCAGCTCCTCCAACCCTCGCCACCTCTGGAGAGCTGTCAACTCTCTTCTTCATCGCAAATCGCCCTCCCCACTACCGAGCTCCATTCCACCCCCCTCTATGGCCGATACATTCTGTTCATTCTTCTCGGACAAAATCTCATCCCTTCGCTTCACATTGCAGTCCCTTCTTGATTCACAATCCTCCAACACTGATCCACCTCCATTTCCAAACCCTACTCCTCCTGTCTCTCAGTCATCCCTTCCAATACTCCATCCCGCCTCTGAAGCTGAAGTGTCACTCCTGCTAAACTCTCTTCCCAACAAACAGTGTGAATTAGATCCTATCCCAACTGCTCTCCTAAAAGACTGCGCTTCCGTCCTCATTCCTATAATCACTAAAATTATCAATCTTTCACTCTCCACTGGCAATTTCCCAATGGTCTTCAAGCAATCTCTCGTCACTCCTCTTCTGAAAAAAGCAAATCTTGACAAGGAAAACCTATCAAATTACCGACCCATCTCCAACCTTTCTTTTCTATCGAAATTAACTGAACGAATTGTCCTTGCCCGCCTAAACGATTACCTCTCTTCTAACTCACTCCTCAATCCCCACCAATCTGGCTTTACTAAACACCACTCCACAGAAACTCTACTCGTCTCTCTCTACAATAAACTGGTCTCGGCCGTCAGTCATCAGCAAGTCTCCTGCCTCTGTCTCCTTGACATCTCCGCTGCATTCGACACCATCGATCACAGTCTCCTTCTTAATCGACTCTCTTCTTCCTTTGGCGTCTCTGGCACTGCTCTACTCTGGTTCGAGTCCTACTTGTCTTCCAGATCTTTCTCTGTTAAAGCCTCCAGTCACTGTTCGAAACCTCTTCCACTATCTTGCGGCGTTCCTCAAGGTTCCGTCCTGGGTCCACTCCTCTTCATTCTCTACACCACTCCTTTAAGTCATCTCATAAAATCCTCGTCTGTTGACCACCATCTCTATGCAGACGACACCCAACTCTTCATATCCTTTTCCCCAGGCTCTTTCTCCACCTCCATTGCTAAACTTCTCAATGTGGTCAATCTGATCTCTCAATGGATGTCGTCCAACCTCCTCTGCCTCAACCCCTCCAAAACAGAGTTCATTATTCTAGGCCTTCCTGACCAAATCAAGAAAATCCCTGACCCTTCAATACACCTATCGACTAACTCTTCATCTCTTACCTTCACCTCTGATGCTCCGGTCCGCAATCTTGGTGTAATGTTTGATTCACACCTCTCCTTCTCTAACCACATCTCTAATCTATCGCGCTCCTGTTTCATGCACATCCGGGACCTCCGACGCATCCGACCCATGCTTGATTTCAAAACTGCTTCCACCATTGCTACGTCCATCGTCCACTCAAAGCTTGACTATTGCAATTCCCTGTTCTTAAACCTTGATTCCACACAACTTAAGCGCCTCCAACTCATACAAAATTCTCTTGCTAGAGCCGTCACCAGAACACCCAGACATCATCACATCACCCCCATCCTCAAGTCTCTTCACTGGTTGAAAATCCCAGAGCGAATTCACTACAAAGTTCTCTCCTTAACATACAACTCCTTACAATGCTCCCAGCCCAGATATCTTCGCGAACTGTTCACCATCCAGCCTACCCGTTCTACCCGATCATCCGCCTGCCTTACACTCTCTCGACCGCCGGTCACAAGTCATCTCAAGTTCTCCAACCGAGCCATATCCAACTCAGCACCACGCCTTTGGAATGATCTGCCTGCTGAGTTCCGATCCTTTTCAGTTCCTACTCCATCATTACTAATCACACACCATCACCTTCCTCAGGCTCCTCTATCCATCACACCTCGGGCCTTTCACTCGAAACTAAAGACACTCCTGTTCAAGAACTCTTATCCTGTTTCACCTGATCCCCCACCCTCCAATTCCCGGCTCAGACAACACCCACCTTAGTAGCTGTTCCACACCTCTGATCATACGGTACCTCGACCCGGACCACCATGGACTACTCTTACGGACAACCCTTTTGACTCAACGCATTTGATCCTGATCCTATGGTAACTCGACCCGGACCACCACGGACTACTCTCACGGACAACCCTCCTAACTCAACGCAGCGCTCGTGAATAAGCCGGTGCCCCGCGCTTGGCTTTCCAGTGGCGCTTTAGAAATTAGGAGATTACGATTACGATTACGATTACGATTACAACAGACTTGACGCACATCCAGAACCCAAACAAAGGTTTTTTTAAAAATAATATTATATGTAGTTGATAGTCGATGTAATCGATTCAGATTTAAAGCCGCATTGCGACAAGGAAGATGAACAAAGACGGACAATAAATCCGTCTGTTGTATGTTTTATTGTACATCAACAAATATCATTATATCAAGTATTCAAGTACGAACGGAGTACCACAAAAGCAAAGCTTAAGTTACAGGGTCCAGTTAGAAATCGTTGACATTGCCAGAGACTCGTCCATGAGCATGCCATTAAAATAAGCCATTAAAATAAACAAGTGATAATGCAGAACGTCTATAGTGAGTTTCCCCTTACAGACTTACACCATGGTGAGAAGTAACCTATTTCAACAAAACGAACTCATAAGTCCAATATAAATGAACTCTGAGTCTGAGCATAAGACTACTAAGAGAATAGCAATGGCCAATTATAATTCCAACAATGTTAACGATAGACCTATCCAGGGCCAGATTTAGGGTGGTGAGGGCTCATGGGCGCCCAGTATGGCGGAGCCATTTTTTGCATTACGTATTTTTGCTTTTTGATGCACAGTGTCCGTTTTTTGACGATTCAAAAACGAAACGTCTTTAAGACTGTAATATTTCATTTGGAAATTCTTACTTTTGGCCAAGATATTGGCAAAAAAATCTAGGGTTTTTTTCATTTCGAAATTCTTACCTTTGGCCAAGTTATTGGCAAAAAACATATATGGGGGTCTTTTTTGGCGCACCCTGTATATGGGTCTAAATCTTTGTTATTAACAATAACTCAGCAATTTAAACATTCCTTTTAGCACGTTTGCTTGCGATATGTTATGACTGTACGGGGCTTGTTCCTTGCCAATATCATGGCCAAAAGTAAGAATTTCGAAATAAAATTTTACGGGCTCAAAGACAATTCATATTTACACACGATAGTCAGATTTCATCAAAACATTTCAAACAGAACAAAAGTTATACCACTTTTAGTGAGGCCGCCCACCGTTTTTTGACGATTCAAAAACGAAGCGTCTTTAAGACTGTAAAATTTCATTTGGAAATTCTTACATTTGGCCAAGATATTGGCAAAAAACCTAGGGGTCTTTTTTGGCGCACCCTGTATAAATTAAGACAAATTGAGAAGATCATTTTGTTGATAAATATAGTGACTGCTATTATATTAATAGTATTAAATCATTTCCCTAAATACAAAGTTAAAGAATAAGCGTCAAACCTCTTATCCAGTTTTTTAGGCTGTATAAGGCTTTAAGGTAACTGCATGTATGCAGACAAACGAACACAGAAAGCAAAAGCAGTGATAAGAGAGACCTCATGAAAAACCTAGATAGCCATAGTCGGTTAAATATCTTGGTTAGGCCACAGTAGGCCTATGTAGTCTAAGTTTGAGTAGGTCCAGTAGAGACTTTGCGCATTTTCTATTGGTAAAGTCATAAATTAAGTTTGTATAGAATATCACTCTATATGCTAAACACTGCAAGGTGGCTAAGTAATTCGTGTGTCAAAGCTTACTTGTGCGAGGCCTGTTCTTAATTATCATTGTCCTGGAAGACAAGCGTTCAGCACTACAGCTTGTGACCATGAGCATCAAGTAGTCTACATTGTTATCAGTATTTCCCCATTTGGAAATGAGCTTTCAACACCTTTGTCAGGTATTAAGCCTAAAACATTGGTTCATGAACTGCTCCTGACTTATGTCGAGGTTCTTCCTGTCTCGTCTTGAAACATTTTGGCAAAATAAGAAAACTGCATTAGCTCATTGCCAGGACTTTCAACGAGGTCATCACCATTATACCACTACATTTTTTTGCAAACTTGAATATTTCTTCATCACTAGGGGCCCTACACGATTCAAGCTTAGAAAGAAAACCAAACCTTGAGCAGAGCAGTTCGTTTAAGTAGAGTCTTATTGTCATCCACGGTGATAGCAGATATATTTAGAGCTGTTGCCTGAAGTAGGCTAATCCGAGTTATCTTTGCAAGTAGCCTACTTTCTCATTTTCTTTACTTAACTTGCACTTTGAGAGTCGCTCTATGCCTATACCGATCTTCAACGCTCTTTCTCAAGTTCTCCATCTTTGGTTGTCTTCAAATCGCCTTCCTTTGAACTCTTCAGAAACCCATGTATAGTTGGTTTGGTTTGGCACTTAAAAGCAGCTCCAAAAACTTGACTATGCGTTACTCTCTCAAACTTTTCTTCACTTCAACTTTTCGTCTAGTGTTCGAGACCTAGGTGTCACCCTATAGATATAGTCCTCTAACCTTTACCGAACACTTTGCCAAGGTGACTCGCTCTTCATACTTCCAGTTAATGCGTCTCATGGCTATTCGCAAATCTGTTTCATCTTCGACCTTTACCTCAATTGTTTATGCTTGTGTCTGTTCTAAGATTGACTATTGTAATTCTGTCCTTGTTGGCCTCCCTAAGCTTCAGCTAGATCCTCTTCAGTCTGCACTCAATGCTGCGCTGCTAGACTCATCGCCCGTCGTTCTAGATTCTCTCACATTTTTTACATTCATGGCTGAACAACTTCAATAGCTTCCACTCTCAGCTCGCATACAATTAAAGTTCTTATTTTGATCCTCAAGTCTCAATCGTGTCTTGCTCCGAAGTATCTGTGGGATCTTATACTACACCCAATTTCTATAAGTGCTGTAATATGCCAAACAAATTTCTGCTGAGGGCAACGGCCACTGTTGTCATAGGCCCTCATCAAATCTGGATCCATCCATCCAATCCAGATCACTTGCCTGCATTGGCCCTCCCTATAGAATGAACTTTCGCTCTGCCATACTCTCTCCATGGCAGTCTTTCGTCATCCTTCTCACGTCTCAAACCTGCCATTTCTCTCGGGGTTGCACGCACTGGGAGCGCTTTTGAAAGGCTCATGCCGCTAGAAACGCTTTATAAGTGGTCAGATACAATGCAATACAATACAGTAAAATGGATCAACAGCATGGATGTCGGCCACGGTCGCCCGTTCAGGCAATTCTGCCATTTCCACAAATCATTCGTCTCAACGCAAATTTTGTTGCGGATTTGTATGTGCACTTGTTATAGCGCCCCTTCAAGCACTATACTTAGAAGCGCTCCCGACTGCAGAGCGGACACTGCATCGGAGTTTCACGCCGAAGCGCTGAGCAATTGCGAGTGAAGGACTTGCCCAAGGTCCCTACGCGGCGACTTGAGATGGATTCAAACCCCGAACCTTCCGGCTTCAAGGCAATGACGCCACCACTACACCACCGCACCCCACATATATTTAGTCTTATTGTCATCCACGGTGACAGCAGATATATTTAGAGCTGTTGCCTGAAGTAATGCGAGTTATCTTTGCAAGTAGCCTACTTTCTCATTTTGATATGCTTTTTCTTTACTTAACTTGCGCTTTGAGAGCCGCTCTATGCCTATACTGATCTATGCCTATTGCCTATACTGATCTATGCCTATATTTCTATATTCCTATATAGGCTACGTAGACCTTTTTGTACTGTGACAGTGTGACCTAGTCTGCGTTTCGTATGTATGGCCTATCTTTCTAGTTATAACTAATGAAATGCCACATGTTCTTCAACTGAACACAATGTTGAACTCAGAACCATAATGCTATATATTATCAATAAGTTTACTGTCTGCAGTGCATATATAAGGAACGATTCAATTACCTTGACTGCGAATCGTGACGAAGGAACGAGGACCGACGGACGATTGTCGAGCAGGGCGAGGAACGGCACCGTCAGGCAGCTTCTGCTTGCCTTCAGCAGGATGAGAGCGGCGTAGGAGCAGAGGAAGACGCCGAGGCGACCATGCCATCCGTAGTTATTACCGACGTAGAACTCTTCCAGATCCCAGATGCCTCTCATGAATGCAATGTTGATTGCCGCCTGAGCGTAGAAACAAGTGCGTGTAACAACGAAACACAACAATATGTAACCAACTCTCTTCTCTTTCTGCAGAGGCACCAGCCACCGATCGATCTGCGGACAGACCAAGTATCCGAATGTCAGTGTCCCCAATCCGCCGACGGCTGTCATCACCCACTCTGACTTAGGGTTGATACCTGGGTAGATGTAACATCCCCACAGATCCCAAGTTCCTCTCAAATAGGCCAGCTTTGCCGCGAAGAACAAGACGAGACCAAGCGTCGAATCAACGACATGCCACATGCTACCACATCCGCTCATCGACATGATCATAAATGATGATGTTGCGATATCAGATCTGATACAAGTCTTCGTCGTGTCGTGTTGTGTTGTGTTGAGTGGAAGGACGACCGCGCGGTGGCGTTCGCTCTTCTTCTATTTGTCTTCTCAATCTCATAGCTCTCACCTCTTTTCATTGCGTCGTCCTTTCATTACGTCATGCAGCATATTATTATGCCCTACTCTACCTTCTTCAGACCCATTTATTCGAGAGCGCAGCCTAGCTGTGTGCAACGTGTTTACTGTTGGATTAGAGAACTACTGTTGTGGATATTATTTTCAAGCCTAACAGAAAAATCTATTGAAGCTTTCACGCGCCACGCCATTCAACAACATGAAAAAGCTTTGGACTTTTTTCAGTATGTCTATGCATGTATCTGTATATATATATATAAATATATATATATATATATATTCAAAGGCATGTACGATATACATGTGTACATAAATTCCATAATATCCATATATATATATATATTAGGGTGTGTCTAAAAATTAAAATGTCGATGTCAATATCGACCAATATGATTTTGTGTTCCACCTTCCGAAATATAGTTACCTGCCAAATTAGATGAAAATCGGAATAGATTTAGGACTTGCTCAAAGCACCGGAAGAATAGCCACTTAGGCGACATTGTGACACATTGTAATTTTCAAAGATCCAAGCAAAATTGAACACATAAACATCAGATATAAGGCAAAATCCAAAGAAGTACTGTAAGTTGTCATAGTTTATTCCTCTTAGTGCATTTGAAAAAATCTGGATTTACTTGACCATTGCAGAACAAATTGTTTCTCTCCTTAATTTCTGACCACGACTTCATTGACTTCATAAAAGGACTGCATAAAAGTCACTCTACCAGATCATTCGTCTCTCTTAGGTCGGGTAAGCTATTATGATTTAATTTAGCCTCACTGTGTGATTGTTCTGACTACCATTGTTGCGAGTCTCAATCACGAAGAGAGCAGCCCAATCCGAGGATCTTGAATATTTTTGGTGGTGGCTTTTGGTAAGCTTACAGTAGGAAGGCTCTCATGAGATCAGATCCCAGATCATAAAATTCGTTGCGCATGATGATGCTGTAGTCTATGACTCGTCAAAAAGCTGTGGCCAACCAGGGTTTATGACAAAATTCAAAGGTGTTGAGAAACTACTGTTAGGGAAAAAGGTAAGATTTCTCTGGCGTGGTAAGTATGGATTCCCCTTTTGGCTTCGTTGTTTCAAGTATACAGGTGAAATAGTACTTCACGTGAGACTAAGTTGCTGTCACAGAGAGTGACACCTCAAGTAAATGATTCCATACCTTTTCAGAGTAGGATGGTCGAAATTATCCTCTCTGTGCTCTGACGTTGCTGAATGAAAAATTGATAACTGAAAAGCCACAGCTTGATCACGTAAACCGCATAAAAATTATGACATCCAACGCCGTCGGTGAAATGCACCTGGTTACCTGAACTTTATTCCCTTTGGTGGAATTCATCTTTGGAAAACGACTATTAGCTCTATTAGCTCTTGACTAAAGACTTCCAATACGGGAGTCCTTGCAGAATCATGCAGTGAAACACTTTTCTACAACAATTTCAGAGGCATGGCATCGATGGCAAGGTTCAAGAGGTCCTTCCCCCAATTTTGCATCCAGCTTCATGCATGTGCCGCCCTTGCAACTCGTTTTACTCGCCACTGTGTCAAAACACATGGCCAGGATTTTGTATTCCAATCACCAGCTTTAGATCTCAGCCATCAAGAATCTGGCATGACAATAGCTGTCACTGATTGGAGTTAGGGGATGCCAAATAGCTTGGTAGCATCCTTATGAAATATACCATTATCGTTCTATCTCTGTAGAATCTGGCATGAACTTGTTATTCAAGTGAAGAGTAAGGGGAACTTGTGACTAAGAAGAATCTCTGCTACCAGGACTGCGAGGTCATCTCTCCCAAATAGAAAAGTACAATTGGTACTCTCTCTTATACGTTGTCATCCAAACTGATTCGGATTCCTTGGTGTATGCATAAATTGAGCAGTACCTTGCATGAGAACCTCTCCTTTGTGAAGACAGCTTCACATAGCCGAAGTGATATCAGTAGTGCCTATCAACTAAATCTCAGTTTATTTGTAATCAATTTTGCATTGCGCCTGCTATATGATACAAGAATTAAAAGCACCACTTCCCGCCATTTGCAACACATGACCAGTGACAAAAACAACATCACATCAGTAAAGACATGATCATGAATGCCTATTTGCTGGGAACTAGTCACTGAGAAGGGTTCTATAGCATGCAGCTCGCATGTATTGAAATCGTAGATTCTAATGCTTGCAATGCAACCGTGTCCTTAACTTCGGTCCTCTTGAGCAAGTCCTAAATGTTCAGCTATCGTGATATAATTTCAGATATTCAGTTTACACATGATTTGGCACAATAATTTCACTTGGTCGTTAAAAAATCTTTTATTTGAAAATTTCACATGTACCTTAAAAACACCCTAATATATATATATATATATATATATATATATATATATATGTTTAATATAAATTAATCTACATATATCTAGCCTTTGTACGCATTTCGCTTGTCATGTGCAAACTAATGGTTTTACCTTATAATCTTGTAATAGCTTCAAGAATGTTTCGAATAGCTTTGATTAGTTCTTGACCTGATAATTTGATACATAAATTCGCGCCATGATAATAATGCATTCGGATATTTATGCTTGCACCCAATGATTCACCAATAGGCAATAGGATGACTAGGTCTATAGCCTACTACTGAACGTACCATATACTCGTGGGCGAAGACGAGGGCGATGGCGAGGCAAGGACGAGGGCGATGGCGAGGCAAGGACGAGGGCGAGGGTGAGGCAAGGACGACGGCACGAGGATTGGTCGCCGATATTCAAATGCAGGCAAAGAAAATTTAAGTAAACTAATTGTTGAGGCTGCTTTTTGGGATTAACTTAAAAGGAGAAACCTCTCTTCTTTACTTTATGTTCCTTCTTTTCTTATTCTTATTCTTCTTTTTCTTCGTATTTCTTTCGTAATCTTCATCGCATACTTTGCATTCTTTTTCTTATAGGTGTGCTTAACTATAGTGAGTGCAGTCGACCAACATGGAACCAAACAACATGGAACCGACCAACATGGAACCAAACAACATGGAACCAAACAACATGGAACCGACCAACATGGAACCAATCAACATGGAACCGACCAACATGGAACCAAACAACATGGAACCTACCAACATGGAACCGACCAACATGGAACCGACCAACATGGAACCGACCAACATGGAACCAACCAACATGAAACCAAACAACGTGGAACCAACCAACATGGAACTGAACAACATAAATCTATGGAACCGACCAACGTGGGACCGACCAACATGGAACCAACCAACATGAAACCAACCAACATGGAACCAACCAACATGGAACAGACCAACATGGAACCAAACAACATGGAATCAACCAACATGGAACCGACCAACATGGAACCAACCAACATGGAACCGACCAACATGGAACCAAACAACATGGAACCGACCAACATGGAACCGATCAACATGGGACCGACCAACATGAGACCGACCAATATGGAACCAACCAACATGAGACCAACCAACATGGAACCGACCAACATGGAACCAACCAACATGGAACCGACCAACATGGAACCGACCAACATGGAACCAATCAACATGGAACCGACCAACATGGAACCAACCAACATGGAACCAACCAACATGGAACCGACCAACATGGGACCGACCAACATGGAACCAAACAACATGGAACCAACCAACATGGAACCGACCAACATGGAACCAAACAACATGGAACCAAACAACATGGAACCGACCAACATGGAACCAATCAACATGGAACCGACCAACATGGAACCAAACAACATGGAACCTACCAACATGGAACCGACCAACATGGAACCAACCAACATGGAACAGACCAACATGGAACCAAACAACATGGAATCAACCAACATGGAACCGACCAACATGGAACCAACCAACATGAAACCAACCAACATGGAACCAACCAACATGGAACAGACCAACATGGAACCAAACAACATGGAATCAACCAACATGGAACCGACCAACATGGAACCAACCAACATGGAACCGACCAACATGGAACCAAACAACATGGAACCGACCAACATGGAACCGATCAACATGGGACCGACCAACATGAGACCGACCAATATGGAACCAACCAACATGAGACCAACCAACATGGAACCGACCAACATGGAACCAACCAACATGGAACCGACCAACATGGAACCGACCAACATGGAACCAACCAACATGGAACCGACCAACATGGAACCAACCAACATGGAACCAACCAACATGGAACCGACCAACATGGGACCGACCAACATGGAACCAAACAACATGGAACCGACCAACATGGAACCAACCAACATGGAACCAACCAACATGGAACCGACCAACATAAATCTATGGAACCGACCAACACGGAAACGACCAACTTGGGACCGACCAACATGGAACCAACCAACATAGAACCGACCCACTTGAAACCGACCAACATGGGGCCAACCAACATGGAACCGACGAACATGGGACCGACCAACATGGGTCCAACCAACTTGGGACCGACCAACATGGGACCAACCAACATGGAACCGACGAACATGGGACCGACCAACGTATCGAACCGACCTACATGGAACCGACCAACGTATCGAACCGACCAACATGGAATCGACCAACATGGAACCGACCAACATGGAACCGATCAACATGGAACCGACCAACATGGAACCGACCAACATGGATCCGACCAACATGGAACCGACCAACATGGAACCAAACAACATGGAACCAAACAACATGGAACCAAACAACATGGAACCTACCAACATGGAACCGACCAACATGGAACCAACCAACATGGAACCGACCAACATGGAACCAACCAACATGGAACCAAACAACGTGGAACCAACCAACATGGAACTGACCAACATAAAACTATGGAACCGACCAACATGGGACCGACCAACATGGAACCAACCAACATGAAACCAACCAACATGGAACCAACCAACATGGAACAGACCAACATGGAACCAAACAACATGGAATCAACCAACATGGAACCGACCAACATGGAACCAACCAACATGGAACCGACCAACATGGAACCAAACAACATGGAACCGACCAACATGGAACCGATCAACATGGGACCGACAACATGAGACCGACCAACATGGAACCAACCAACATGAGACCAACCAACATGGAACCGACCAACATGGAACCAACCAACATGGAACCGACCAACATGGAACCGACCAACATGGAACCAACCAACATGGAACCGACCAACATGGAACCAACCAACATGGAACCAACCAACATGGAACCGACCAACATGGGACCGACCAACATGGAACCAAACAACATGGAACCGACCAACATGGAACCAACCAACATGGAACCAACCAACATGGAACCAACCAACATGGAACCGACCAACATGGAACCAAACAACATGGAACCGACCAACATGGAACCGATCAACATGGGACCGACAACATGAGACCGACCAACATGGAACCAACCAACATGAGACCAACCAACATGGAACCGACCAACATGGAACCAACCAACATGGAACCAACCAACATGGAACAGACCAACATAGAACCAGACAACATGGAATCAACCAACATGGAACCGACCAACATGGAACCAACCAACATGGAACCGACCAACATGGAACCAAACAACATGGAACCGACCAACATGGAACCGATCAACATGGGACCGACCAACATGAGACCGACCAATATGGAACCAACCAACATGAGACCAACCAACATGGAACCGACCAACATGGAACCAACCAACATGGAACCGACCAACATGGAACCGACCAACATGGAACCAACCAACATGGAACCGACCAACATGGAACCAACCAACATGGAACCAACCAACATGGAACCGACCAACATGGGACCGACCAACATGGAACCAAACAACATGGAACCGACCAACATGGAACCGACCAACATGGAACCAAACAACATGGAACCAAACAACATGGAACCGACCAACATGGAACCAATCAACATGGAACCGACCAACATGGAACCAAACAACATGGAACCTACCAACATGGAACCGACCAACATGGAACCAACCAACATGGAACAGACCAACATGGAACCAAACAACATGGAATCAACCAACATGGAACCGACCAACATGGAACCAACCAACATGAAACCAACCAACATGGAGCCAACCAACATGGAACAGACCAACATGGAACCAAACAACATGGAATCAACCAACATGGAACCGACCAACATGGAACCAACCAACATGGAACCGACCAACATGGAACCAAACAACATGGAACCGACCAACATGGAACCGATCAACATGGGACCGACCAACATGAGACCGACCAATATGGAACCAACCAACATGAGACCAACCAACATGGAACCGACCAACATGGAACCAACCAACATGGAACCGACCAACATGGAACCGACCAACATGGAACCAATCAACATGGAACCGACCAACATGGAACCAACCAACATGGAACCAACCAACATGGAACCGACCAACATGGGACCGACCAACATGGAACCAAACAACATGGAACCAAACAACATGGAACCGACCAACATGGAACCAATCAACATGGAACCGACCAACATGGAACCAAACAACATGGAACCTACCAACATGGAACCGACCAACATGGAACCAACCAACATGGAACAGACCAACATGGAACCAAACAACATGGAATCAACCAACATGGAACCGACCAACATGGAACCAACCAACATGAAACCAACCAACATGGAACCAACCAACATGGAACAGACCAACATGGAACCAAACAACATGGAATCAACCAACATGGAACCCACCAACATGGAACCAACCAACATGGAACCGACCAACATGGAACCAAACAACATGGAACCGACCAACATGGAACCGATCAACATGGGACCGACCAACATGAGACCGACCAATATGGAACCAACCAACATGAGACCAACCAACATGGAACCGACCAACATGGAACCAACCAACATGGAACCGACCAACATGGAACCGACCAACATGGAACCAACCAACATGGAACCGACCAACATGGAACCAACCAACATGGAACCAACCAACATGGAACCGACCAACATGGGACCGACCAACATGGAACCAAACAACATGGAACCGACCAACATGGAACCAACCAACATGGAACCAACCAACATGGAACCGACCAACATAAATCTATGGAACCGACCAACACGGAAACGACCAATATGGAACCGACCAACATGGAACCGACCAACATGGAACCAAACAACATGGAACCAACCAATATGGGACCGACCAACATGGAACCGACCAATATATGGAAATGACCAACATGGAACCCATCAACATGGAACCGACCAACATGGAACCAACCAACATGGAACCGACCGACATGGGACCGACCAACATGGAACCGACCAACATGGAACCGACCAACCCGAAACCGACCAACATGGAAGCGACCAACGTATCGAACCGACCTACATGGAACCGACCAACGTATCGAACCGACCTACATGGAACCGACCAACATGGAATCGACCAACATGGAACCGACCTACATGGAACCGATCAACATGGAACCGACCAACATGGAACCAACCAACATGGAACCAACCAACATGGAAACGACCAACATGGAAACGACCAACATGGAACCGACCAGCATGGAACCAACATGGAACCGACCAACATGGAACCGACCAACATGGAACCGACCAACATGGAACCGACCAACATGGAACCAACCAACATGGAAACGACCAACATGGAAACGACCAACATGGAACCGACCAACATGGAACCAACCAACATGGAACCGACCAACATGGGGCCGACCAACATGGAAACGACCAACATGGAACCGACCAACCCGAAACCGACCAACATGGAACCAACCAACATGGAACCGACCAACATGGAACCGACCAACATATGGAACCGACCAACATGGAACCGACCAACATGGAACCGACCAACATGGAACCGACCAACATGGAACCGACCAACATGAGACCGACCAACATGGAACCGACCAACATGGAACCCACCAACATGGAACCAACCAACATGGAACCGACCAACATGGAACCGACCAACATGGAACCGACCAACATGGAACCGACCAACATGGAACCGGCCAACATGGAACCGACCAACATGGAATCGACCAATATGGAACCGACCAACATGGAACCGACCAACATGGAACCAAACAACATGGAACCAACCAACATGGGACCGACCAACATGGAACCGACCAACATATGGAACCGACCAACATGGAACCCATCAACATGGGACCGACCAACATGGAACCAACCAACATGGAACCGACCGACATGGAACCGACCAACATGGAGCCGACCAACGGTTTCCCATCGCCAGTCGACAGTCCATCCATGGCTTTGGATGTTCAGATCATTTGAACCTCTTTGCGTCGACAGGGTGAAGCGGTGGCAGATGGGGACATCGCTGACGGCACACGACATGATGACGTTGGCTGGCACTGCAGTGAGGAGCAGGAGGAGTGGGAGCAGGAGGAGTGGGAGCAGGAGGAGGAGCAGGTGGAGCAGGAGGTGAAGAAGGAAGAGGAGGTATAGTAGAAGAAAATTATGCGCGTTCTATTCACGCAGCTATTCGTGAGGAAAGATTGGGTTCGAAGGTCAGTCATTTGTCGCCTGTCGATAGATGTAATGTAATGGAAATGTAATGTAAATCTTCGAGAATTTCTCAGCGCCCACAAAAGCCATGTCAGGGAGACCAGCTGCTTATTCACCGGCGCTATATCAAATCAAGTCCGCAATAGCAAGAGCTGCACTTTTCGTTCCGGTGCCAGATCAAAATCCGGGAGGTCAAACCGAGGAGACAGCGTGATGATACGGTGGTTGTCAGTGATGGTGGTAGTTGGGTGGAACCTGATTAGAGTTAGATTGATTGTAGGCTAAGGCTATAAATGGTAGATTGAAGTGTTGTCAGTAACTTACGATCCAGGTCACACCATTGCCCGCCTCCGCTCTAGACGAAAGCATGGTAGAGTTGTAGACCTACATAACATGAGGTTCCAGACTCGACTGCACGTCAGAAGGATGGACCAGATGCAGTCACGTTGGTCAAGGCGACTCGAGAACTACATAATATAAATAATTTATATATAGGCCTACCCTCTAAACGCAGAAATGTCTTGACAAAACAAACTAATAAGTCCGATACGCAAACCCAGCCCCAGTAAACTCCAACATGCTATATGAATTACTGAACAAAGACGAATAAATCAAACGTGGCTGGTTAGCCTACATGCGCAGCTACTCTTCGCTCTGCTACACATGAGGATGAAGATGTGGTAGCCTATACTTCCCTCTGTCACAGACACATAATTATAGGGCAAGAGGTAGCCCATGCATGATAACATAATTATACTTGTCTACTGTCGCAATTCAACGCAAAAGGAATCCACTCACGCAATCTCCCAGTTAGCTGTCTTTTTTATACTTCTTTCATTCTATGCATATATATCGTATTATTATTCTAATATGGTTTTATGATTGTCCCATCCATGATGAATGTTGCTAAGCAGGCGCTCTATAAATAAACATTTTCCATTTCAATTGCAGCTGATTCTGCGATGATTCATTTGGTCATCGCAATTAAAAGCCAATTATTATTATTATTATTAAGACAGAATTAGATGCACCGCTGATCACTTCTGCCAGCAGAATAATTTTCAATGGTTCTTAGAAATAATTTTATTTCATTTCTGCTTCATTTCGCTGGCCTGTGATATTTTCTGCAATTTTATGAAAGAAAAATAACAATGTACCTATTGTTTCTATTTCAATACAATGATGGCAATAGTAATATAATTGTTGTGTATGCGCTTTCATGCGCTGCGTCGTAGTATAGGTCTAAGTGATATTGCCAAACCGTTTGAGACTGAGTGCAGACATTCGGTGATAATTGCGTGCAGTCCTCCTTCTTCAATATAATGTTCGCATAGGCGTTTGATGTATACGTTGTAACCGCGAAATAGCCTAATATTATGATTACTGTGAAAATTGGTGTTTATTGTGAAAAGCCCTTAACGAAAGAGATGTATAAGTAGCTGATGATGCTCAGCGAAACGCTCCTTCCTTCCTTCCTTCCTTCCGTCTGCGTCCTCTTTCCTTCCTTCTTCCTTCCTTCCTTCCTTCTTTCCCTCTTTCCTTCATTCCTTCCTTCCTGTCATTTGGACGTGTGCAAGTCATTCAGTCATCGGCATCATCATCATCGTCGTCGTCGTCGTCGTCGTCGTCATCATCATCATCGTCTACTTGCAGTGAGGTTCCGACTGAACGCCTACGACCAAAACATCGACTGATTTTAAGGAAACTTGCGACCGAATTCGTCGTCATATAATCTTCTGCGCCGAATGTTTTCAACTTTAATGACTCAGTCGTCAAAGTCGCTCGAACAAAGTCAATAACTAAAATAATGGTCGTCATTTCGTTGATGCAGGCCGTATACCTACTATTATTAACCAATGCACATCTGTCATCGACTGTGTGATTGTGATGATTATGAGGAGGAAGAGGAGGAGGAAGAGGAGGAGGAGGAGGAGGAGGAGGAGGAGGAGGAAGAGGAGGAGGAGGAGGAGGAAGAAGAAGAGAAAGAGGAGGAGGCAGAGGAGGAGATTGATGGAGAGAAGGATGACAAGGAGGATGGTGACGAGAAGAAGAGGATAATGATAATGCAAATGAGGAGGAGGAGGAGGATGGTGACCACGATTAGGAGAATGGTGTGATGAGAAGAATGAGAATGACGAGGGAGAGGATGAGAGGATGGCAATGCACATTCGGATCACTTAGTTGTCAAATGAAATTCGTCTGATGTTCAAAGCAGCTGTTCACACAATCCAATCAATGTCATCGCTTCCAATCAATTCAACGCACGTAGGGAGGAGGGAGGGAAGGGTTCGAAGACTTCATGAACCAATGTCTGAATGTATAGATCATGCTGCCTCAAAGATACCCAGTCATGCCCTGTTTGCCTTTGCCTGCACCTCTCATGCATGGGATACAGCAGAGGTCGTCGAATAACTAACTTCCAAAGAAGTCCATTCTTCAGAGATTCACTGCAGCACAAATACAGTGAAGAACACTTGTAAAACTCATGGCCAAAATCTCAGTTCAGCTACAAAAGTCTAACCCTTATCCATATATGCCGTCTTATATGATGGCATTTGAAGAAACATTTATTGTCTAAACCCATTAGAGAAATCGAAATCCAATAGTGTTGCAATTTTTCTGATCCCTATTAACGACAAAAACCACAATAAAATCATTAACAGTAATGAATTAAGTTTCTTGAGGCACGAAAATTACAGGCTCATTCAGTGACAGGAATCTGACGGTTGTGTGATATGCGCTCATTGCAATTAATTGCAGTTTGTCTCATTAATTAGCGTAATAATAATTATAAGCAACTGCTAAACGAAAATAATGTCGCCGTTCGTGTATAACACGCACTTTATCCGACAGATGTGAGTCCGACAGATGTGAGTCCGACAGATGTGAGTCCGACAGATGTGAGTCCGACAGATGTGAGTCCCTTCGAAAGACTCCGTTTCTGTAATTCATCCGCTTGTCTTCCCTGCAGCAGATGAATGAATCTGCATCTTGCTATTGGCCGGTGACCTCGGTCGACCCTGAAGTGGTAGACTCCCTCCTAGTGTGGTATGCGACTTCTTGAGGTCAGCTCCGTTTCGAAGTCCATTGACCAATCGACCCGCAAAAGAAAAGAATCTCTTCGGAATACCGATTGTCCGCTGCTCATCCTTCTCTTGCTCCTTCAATCGGTAAATCCCACGGTCCTCCTTTCCCGCTTTACCCACCGCATTTCTCTCCATCTCCAGGTCAGAGTCTCCAGTATCTCTTTCCTCCATGTAATCGTCATCGTCGCCGCTCAGCTTCGGAGGAACGAGAGGCGGAAGTTCTCTTCCTTCGCGCATGCGCACAATGCTGATGACGCGGCCATCTTGACGGAAGCAGCTTGCCAGCGCTAAGGTAAGAACAGAAAAACATCAGCACACTACAGATGAAGAGGGTCGAAAAGGTCCACTGCGTGTGTGTGTCTGTGTGCGTGTCTGTGTGTGTCTGTGTGTGTCTGTGTGTGTCTGTGTGTGTCTGTGTGTGTCTGTGTGTGTCTGTGTGTGTGTGCGTGTGTGTGTGAGAAAAAGACAATCTGCATGTAGTTATCTACAAAATCTCTTGAAATACTATAGGCCTATTAGCGACTGGCATTAACATTCGCAGTCCTGTTGGGGTTCTGGCTTTTTCTCGCTGGCTGCAGGTAATTAACTGCATCCGGTTAAGGAACATAAGCCTACATAAATTGCATCTGTAAGGGACGGGTGAGAAATTAATACATTATATAGGTGCTGTAACTTTAAGTTCAATCGTTTGTATAGCCTACATGTGCACTTAGGTGCTCATAAAATTTAATAATTACTATTAGTGAGAATATATAGTGACGTGTGTGCCGCTCAAACAGAACCAAACCACCCATGAGGATTTCAGTGCCCTGCAGGCAGTCATGCTGATGAGACAACTCAAATATCGTCCATCGAGAAATACATTACGAAGAAAATTAAGTCGTAATCGTATAATCATTATACTATAACGCAATACTCGCAAGCCAAACGCAGGGCACCAGCTTATTCATGAGCGCTGCGCCGAGTCAGAGCTTATAAAGGTTACAGTTCATATATGCCCGGTCACCGGGTAGACCAAGGAGGGAGTGAGTGAGAAAGAGTGAGAGACAGACAGACAGAGACAGAGAGAGACACAGAGAGGCAGAGAGAGACAGAGAGAGACACAGACACAGACACTTACAGAAGAAACTGAAAAGTTGCCAAGAAGGATTCCGTATAATTAAAAGGTGATGGTGACATTGGTGCGTGATTAGTCTTGCTGGGCTGGTAGAGGAACTGAAAATGAGCGAAATTCAGGAGGCAGATCATTCCAAAAGGCATGGTGCTGTGATGGATATGGCTCGGTTGAAGAACTTGAGATGACTTGTGACCGTCGGTCGAGAGAGGGTAAGACAGGCGGGTGATCGGATAGAGCTGGTTGGCTGAATGATGGTCGAGGGAGTTGTATGCTAAGGAGAGAAATTTGAAGTGGTGTTCGCTCTGGAATTTTCAATCGGTGAAGTGATTTGAGCTTGGGAGCTCTGGTAGCGGTTGTGGCTAAGGAATTTTGGATGAGTTAGAAGCGCTTGAGTTGTGTGGATTCAAGGTTCAACAGGTAGCTGCAGTATTTAAGTTTTGAGTGGACGATGGACGTAGCAATGGTGGAAGCAGTTTTGAAATCGAGTATAGGCCTATATTGGTCGGATGCGGCGGAGGTCACTGATATGTACGAAGCAGGAGCGTGAGAGGTTAGAAAAGGAGATAATGTGAATCAAGCGTAGCACCAGGATTGCGGACATGGGCAGCAGAGGTAAAGGAAATTAAGATATAATGAATTATCGGGGTAGTTGATAGATAGGTCCTATAATATTATGTGTATTCAAGAGTCAGGATTCAGCGCTCAAACTAAATTTTAAAATTAAACAGTTTACACATAGGCTTATCTCCTAAAAAAGCAACCAACTACACGAGTAGACTACCGGTAGTTTTCTCGATTACAATTACACAAATGAAAAACGAATGCGGGCGCTTTAAGATTATAGCCTAACTCTTTTTTAAAAGAAGATTCGCGCAATTATAGCTTGTGTGAAAAACTAATCGAAACGCATTATTTAATCGAAGTGGAAACACGGAACACTCACCAAAGCAGAGCATGAAGACGAGAAGCGTATACTTCATGTTCTGACGTTTCTTTTAGTATAGCAGCTGAGCAGATTGATCGCAAGAATCCACTTCAGCTCAGGCGGTGACGCTTCTTATAGGGTCCGACGAACCCAATAATGTCAGCTGCATGCATGAATTAAAACCGCGGTCCACCCACATCAATTTATTAAATCGATTTGTCTCTGACGTAGGCTACTGAACTGATAGGAAATGTACTAAGTGCTTTTTGGCTACACATCGCTGCATCGGAGTTAATTGGCTGCTTCAAAACGACGAATCCATTATAACTATATAATTTTTTATATATGTATAGCCTGTGTAGGCGTAAAGCCCGTGCGAGACATGCACTTGTATGGCAGCTGATCTGTCAGTCAGGTCCTCCGTTAGAACCAACCAACCTTGTTCTATGGCTCTATGCTCTCAGCACATTCTCAGAGACAATTAGGGTGAAGACGTCAATATGAAAGGGAGCGGAGGAGGAGGAGGAGGAGGAGGAGGAGGAGGAGGAGGAGGAGGAGGAGGAGAGGAGGAGGAAGAGAAGATGAAGAGGAGGAGGACATCGGTGATGCAGCTGATGCTGCAACGGCTTGACGAGGGCAACTGTGCAAGCATCATAAAGCATGCAGTCAGTACACCGTTGGCTGGTTCTAAAGTAACTGCTGAATATCAATCTTTTATTCACCAAATGATGGTAGCACAAATTAATAAAACAACAAAGAAATACAGCATTCACAGGACAGCATATCTGCCTGCATAGCACTAAAGACAGAAAACAGAATAAGTTTCCTTATTATAAAAGTTTGCATGCATAGATACTAGATATCCATAGCTGCCTAGGACTTCTAGGTTGACCTAAACCAAATATCAAATGTAGGCTACATTCCCAGACAGTGGTGGTTATACACAACAAGAATATATACACTGAAAATAACAAGCGCTCAAACACTTAAGGCGTGTAAGAGAAGCATGATGCAAAACTGACAACAACATTGTTGTGTGAAAGGCATTTCTGGATAAAACGCAATCTTCTGGATAACCAGCAGTCTGTAATATTAATTTCATGCATGAACTGCAGTACAGAGGCAACACTACTATGGGAGACTTTAAAAATTTTACATACTGCAGAGCTGTAAGTGTACTCTAAAGAGTTCAGCTCACTTTTGGTAGGGCTCACAGCTTCCATTCCATAAAGGAGAAACGGTTTACAGTGGGCAGCAACTAAATGCAACAAAACTGGTTCACTGAGTTTGTAGCATTTACTATACAATGAATTAAATGATCTGTAAAACTTCACACGCATTTCATGCAGACTAATTTTAAATGACTTGGCTGCAGTCAGAAAACAGCCCAAATATTTTAATTTGTCAACAAAACTGATATCTACTCCATTGACCTTAATGCACTTACATGTATTACGAAACCGTGTTCCAATCCTCATAACTTGAGATTTGGCTACATTAAGTTTCATCTCAATACCTTTTAACTCGGCAAAGCAAATATCAACCATTGATTGGAGGTCACACAGCGATGCTGAAATTAAGATGAGATCATCTGCGTACATGACACATCCCAAGTAAGTATCGCCAATTCTACACCCATGACTAGACCTACTTAATTTTTCAATAATGTCATTCACATAGACAGCAAACAGCACCGGGGATAGAACACCACCCTGCCTAACCCCACATGTTAGGGTTATCATCTCTGATAAGATGTTGTCCCATTTCACAAATGCTGCACTCAGACTATACCAACTTATAAGTGTGGTCAAAAGCTCCCGAGGAACCTTTCTGTCCATTAGTTTATTGAACAAAGTAAAGTGATTCACTTTATCAAAGGCTTTTGACATGTCCAGTGCACATAAGTTGACAGTGGACCCATGACTTGTAAAGTAGTCGACAACTGCTCTGACTGCAAGGATTGCATGTGAACATCCCAGCCCCTTTTTGAATCCAAACTGCAAATCAGACGTGCAAAAATAGCTGCCATAGTGCTCAAGCATACACATTTCGAAAAGTTTAGATAAATTTGAGCTTAACGTGATGCCACGATAGTTGTCACTATTACCTTTATCTACGTTAGGCCCCTTTTCCAAGGGTATGATTATGCCTAGACCAAAACTGGTGGGTACCCTGCCATGCACAAGCATTTGGTTGAACAGAAGCGAGAGCAAAACAACCAGCCTTGGATGAGCATGAACTAGATGTTCCGTCTCAATATGATCCAGACCAGCGGCTTTACCTCGCTTCATTTTACGAATGCATTGGTCAACAATTTCTACTGTTATCAATTTAAATTCAGAAGCTGGATTATACTGGATAAACCTATCGTGAAAGCACTTCTCAAGTTTCTCACTGGCGTTTGCATTATTTGGTGAGCATGCAGCTTTAAAATTGTTAGCAAAGGCCTTAGCAATGTCTTTTGGTTCATTATAACCATCTACAGATAAAGGGGATCTGCGCTTACTCTTAAATTTGCTTTGCCAGGTTTTCCAAAAAGAATTTGTATCTTTTGAAAGAAGATATTCATGTAAGTCATTAGAAACATAAGTATCGTCTAAAGATTTCTTGTTTCTAATTGCACGCTTATATTCTGCTTTTGCACACCTTTTCACATCATGTATTGATCCCTGACTGGGTCGTCCACATGCTTTCCACAAGTCATGAGCAGCTATTGACTTGTTTTTTAAATCAGTCAGCTCACTATCCCAATAATGCTTATAGTGTGACGCAGTGGTTCTTGGGCAGTGTTCATCTGCGGATCGACATAGTCCATCAACAATCATGCTGTAGACACCATCTATGTCATCGCCATGCACACATGAACATCCTACATTACAGTTTGTAAAGACTTGTGAAGAATTGATTTGACCTAAGTGTAAATCAGTGGCACGATAGTAAGAAGCAAGATCCGCTTTATCCCATCTAAGCCGACCTGACTTAACACCATTAGGAACCTGCCTAACAAAATCACCACCATTATCTATAAAGCTGTCAGAGAAGTGCAGCAATAGAGGCAAATGATCAGATAAATTTACACCACTGTCGATTATTTCAGAGAACTGAACTTTAGCAAACAGTGCTTCATCAACAAAGAAGTGGTCAATAAAGGATTTAGAATTGTTCGCCTCCGATAAGTAGGTGAACTGCGTAGGACTATTTATTTTGCTGTCACACAGCTTCAGCCTAGAGGATATAACAAAGTCATTAAAAATTGCATGGCAAGACAAATCATTAACAAACTGTAGATTAAAATCACCACCAAGAATGACCCTACATTCGGGGTTATCACTTAAGGCATTTTCAATAGAACCTACAAGGTTTAGCAATATGTCATCATATGCATTGCTATGACCTGAATTAACAGGAAAATATACATTAATAAACAGGCAATTCTTAATTCTCACCACAATGAGTCTATCAGATTTTACAAGTACTTTCAAATTGCTCATAAGCTTGTTGTCCACAAGTATAGCAACGCCTCCAAATGGCCTGCCTCTTAAAACACCTCGGCCAATGACATCATCCATTGCTGAGCTAGCAACAGCCGTAAACTTGTCATCTATGTCTGACAAACAGTCTAGATTATTGGGTAGCAGCCAGTGTTCTTGCACAAAGATCACGCAACATTTTTGGCACAGGTCAAACAGCATTGACCGGCCTTGATTCAGACCATGTAAATTAAATGAACCAACTGTTTTGAACCTACAGGCCATTCTTAGACAGGGTAGTTTAATTTGTCCGTGAAGTCTACTACAAGGCTGTTGCTGTCTGGTTGGAGATCAAAATAACCTGCTGAATCTATATCTCCAGAAGATTTCTTCGCTTCAGCCGATTTAAATTTCCATGGTCTTACCATGATCCCCCGTGGCCAGATTTCTTTGTCCAGGATTTTGCTGTTGAATTGTTTTTCAACACACAGACGGAATGCTCTGCTGGCGTCTTCCTGCGACCCCTGCTTCCGCCACGACTTGCACACAAAGCAGGAGACAACTGGAATGTCCAGCGACTTCAGGTGGTCTATGATGTCGTCTGGCATGCATCCGTCTGAGGCATTATCCACGTGGAAAATGGCCTTGTGTACAACTGGCTTTGCTGCAGACAGCTTGGATACACTGGCAGTGAAAGCACCAACGATTGCCCGGCTCTTATTTTTCGGGTTTTTACGTTTGATGGTGATGAATGCCTCACCTTTGTCAGCTACAATGGGCGTTTCTGCTTCACACCCCGACGAGGAAGCAACAATTTCCGAGAACAATCTCACGGATGAATTGGACTTTGTTTTCCGTTGGTCGAGGCTAATGACAGGGCATGAGCCTGGCTCAGTCGCGCTGGAGACTGCAGGCCTGTCAACGCACCCAGCCACCATTGACTCCGCAGTGGTTAACAGTTTGAGGCGATCCTCAATAGCCGTTACCTTCTTGGAGAGGACAACGAGGTCCAGGTCCTCAGGTCGGAGATGAGGCACGCGTTCCAGATTTTGTGCAACAAAGCCTGGCAGCTCATTCAGCAGCAGCTTCTCATCTGCCAGGTTCAATAGTTGAAATATGTCATCGAGGTCTTTCGCAGACCTATTATCGCCCATCCTTTTCTTTAAGCGTGGCAAACCGCCTAAGTCCAATACAGCCAAGTGTTTATTTAGCAGAATTTTACCATCGCTAATCTCCTCGGCAGTGTAAAAATCCGACACTATCAGTTTTATTTTTTCTTCGGCAACACGGCCAAATTTATTCAATATATAACAGAGAATCTCTGAAATTACAAGAACACGCGCGTCCGCCATGTTTTTTTGGAATGGACCCGCCATATGATTTATGACTGCCCTGGCCCTTGCATCTTCTGGAGATCGAGTTAGCCTACCAAGGAAACTTCAGAAACTTCTAAAATCTATACCGAACAGTTGTCACAAGTCATGTACAGCGAATCTCATAAAGCCTGTTCTAAGTTCTCTGCTCAAGCCTCAGGGTAAGGACGCGTAACCGCAGCCGGCTGACGTTCCTAAGCCGCCAAGTTGTTTAAGCGGATGATGGTGGAGATACCATCTGAGGCGATTACCATAATTATGTCACTCGAATTTCATTGAAACGTGGAATTTTCCATTTCTGCTGCGCCCTGATTAATAATACCTGATTTATTTTGTAGGATATGCCGGCTCCTGTTGCCTGTATAGATTATCACATGCAGTCGGGTCAATCTACGAAATGACCTTAAAAAATTGCAATAAAGCGTTTTATGGTGATTTTCTGGTGTCTTAGGTCTGGTAATGAACATACTAAAAGCAGGGTGAGAATTGCCGGGGGGGTTGGGGGGTTTCGACCCCCCAGTCTTTCTTAGAGCCCCATGTTAAAGTATGTTTTTTACACCCCAATTCCAAGTGAATAATGGTCCAACCCCCCCCCCCCAGTTATTTTTCCACAATTCTCACACTGACTAAAAGTTGCATAAAATCGGACCACGGCAAGTGGTCTTATTTTGGCGGGGAAAAGATGGTCGCCAATTGGACCAGGCTTAATTGGAATCTGGAAATGACACTGTTAGAAGCAAATCATGTAACATTTCTAGACTAATATGACCTTCCTGAGAACGAAAATCATGGTTAGCAAGTTTGAATTTTAGCTGTTGCATGGGAAAATAAGATGGTGCCATGGTGGCCAAAATGGCGGCCTATATATTGCTTCAAAAGACTATATAGTCGGACCAATCTACGAAATAACCCCAAAAATTTGCAAGAAGGCGTTTTATGATGATTTTCTGGTGTCTTAGGTCTGGTAATGAACATAGGCCTACTAAAAGTTGCCAGAAATTGGACCACGGCAAGTAGCCTAATTCGATCGAAATTTCGTTCGCGGTTCGTAAAAAGGGCCATTTTCCCTGAAAATTTATGAATCTAGTCCTTCTTGGGAGGAGCAAAGCCAGGGAGAAGATAACATTTTCACGGTAAAAACCCGAATCTGGGCCTTCTTGGCAGGCTTAAGTTAGCCGCCCCGGCCCCCGCTAGCCCCTGATAAACTCCGCCCATGAAGACAGGGTAGGCCTAATTAAGAGGCTAAGAGATATTGGAAAGGTGTGACTTCAGTTTCAATAAGTCGACCCCAGTCGACTTGGTCATCCCAAGTCGAGTGGGGTCGTTTCTGCTTACCGCAACTGACCCCAATTAAGTCGAATTTTGTAAAGAGAAGTCACTTGAAGTTGTTTTTTCCACAAGTCGACTTAACCGACCAGAGGCGTAGCGACCGCCCTCCGTACCCTCCGGCCGGAGGGTACGCCGCAAGGAAGGGGCCCCTGAAAGTGGCAAAATTGTAGGGTGTAACTATAGGAAAGTGACATTCATTGACGATATATTGCACAATCCATGTTCGAAAGCACTGTCAGAAAGACTTCAGCAGCAGTAAATTCTGAATGCATGCACACTGTATAGGCCTACATGTATACATTATATGAACAATGTATAAATATAAATGCCGCATAATATGCATTCCAGTTTCTGCATTGTAAGGGGCCCTAACAGTCAGATTTTGACCGCTGAAAATGCAACAGAGTTTTCAGATGTGCAGTAGGCCTACTGGATCAGGGCACTTTGATGTCAATTCTATAAAAATTTCTTAGAGAATAAATAATATCAGATTTAGAGCTTAATAATAATTATGAAACGAAATTACTTAGAATAAGCACATTACAGAAATGCGTGCATCGCATAGGCTACTAGTTTCTGCATTGTAAGGGCCCCCGCCGCCCCGGACTGTGGTCGGACATATGTTCGGAGGGGGCCACGGTCTTTGTTGCTACGGCCCTGTAACCGACTTGAAACACAAACAAGTCTAAATTTTTCACTTCGAAGCAATGTTCGTGAGAACAGGATAGCATTTATGAAGTTTTTGCCTTTTGCTGCGTGTCTGCTAAAATGAATTTTAGGCCTGCCAGTGCTAACTTAAACGCGTAGGCTATACAGCCTACGTAGGCTGCGAAATTATTTTGTATGATATCGAAGTCAGCTCTGCTAAACAATAGGATATTAATTTTTATAGGCCCACGTGATTTTATCGGTTTATTTTAGCTGTCCGCCGATCTATTCATAAAATGGTTTTCTGTGTTAAAACTTCACACCATTTAATTTAGGCCTAATAAAAAGACGAATCGAAACGTTACTAAGGCGTTAGACCTATAGGCACGTCAGCCTAATAAAAACTTGAACGCGAACAAATCAGTGAACTACTATAGGCCTAATAGGCCTAGTGACAAGTGAATTCGACGCAAAGAAAGCTGGATCTCGTACTAATAAATTGATAGTTTAGCGGTATACTTTCGTGCACTGCACTTTCATTCATTAAGCCCATGTGTTGATGTCTCATTAGGCCTACTCATCGTATAAGAAATTAATGCTTGAAAGGCAAAATCGGATTGACTTCTTGTCTTATCAGCCATCTATGCTACGTAGGCATACGTAGGCCTAAGCTAATTGTTAGGCTATTAGGTTACCATGTCGATCAGAAGTCGACTTCAAGTCGGAAGTCGGTTGTTTTTCTGTCAAGTCGAGTCAAGTCGTTTTAGCTCCAAGTCGTCGACTTCAAGTCGACCTCAAGTCACTTTAGGGTCAAGTGAGGTCAGATAAGCGGGCTCACCATCTCATTGACCTTTCGCGTGCGCGTGCGCAGTGGTCAAGGTCAATGCTACAACAGATCGATGTTGAATTATATAAAGATTGCAAATTCGCAATGCGCGAGTCATTATAGCTATAATTTTCCGAACTTTTGGTATATATATGCCTACACCAGTGTTGTCCAGTAGTCCATGGTGGTAGTAAGTAGTTCATGGTACAATAGCCTACAACCAAATAATATTAGGCCTATAGGGCCCTAGGGGAGAGTTGCGTAGAATGGACCGTTGCCTTAATTGGACCGCAGCTATTTAACACCCTAGATGCATATTTTGTCTCGTTTTAAGATGTCGTATTCTTGCGCGATTGAATGATGATTGCATCGATCGGTACAATCAGTTTTACGGAATTCTAAACATTTATTTAGTTGTGGTAAAAACTCTATTTCACGTAGTTCTGATCTAATTTTTGCCTTACCTGTCATTGAGTGTACACAATTTAGGCAAGCTTTAAAAGTTGCAGTCGCGTTTAATTGTTTTAATAAGAGCTAGGTTGTTTCATGTTTAAGCAACAATACTCGATTTTGCGCTAAGACTGACACCTGTTAAACTATCACACTATCACAGGGTGAGTAGAAGTAGTCTGTGCTGCCTGAAATGGACCACATTAAGTCTCGATCCTTAATTGGACCCATAATTTGGACGTAGCCTAGTCCATTTAAGGACACCAGCACTTGCAATGTTATTTGGTGTGGTCCATTTAAGGACACTGTTACTTTCAATGACATGTTGTGATTCTTTAAACAATTACAATACCCTCTGTTGTCGTATTTTTTTTATCAAACAACAGTCGATAGTGAAGCATGAAATTTGGCGATGCTTCTGAGAAACATGGAATGAATAATTTCAAAATATGCAGTAAATATCAGCTGTAGGCTTAATAGTTTCATAACAATGATATTGCTCTGATGCAAAACGCTGCTAGATGAGATGTGTTCCTCTGTGCGAAAGAGATTTAACTGAGTACTAATGTAAGACTTCGATTCACAATCATTTATTCCCAGGCCATATTATTTCACTATACAGAGGCCTATCCATATTTAGACCTGCACTGGTTACTGTGACAAAGTAGCCTATACTCCTAATAAGTATGCAGGCAGAGGTTATGCCAGTCATATATTAAATTGATTTCAGCTATACTCTAATTGTGTATTGATACTTTTAACTGTATGGTTAGACACTATAGGTGTTTTAAAGCGTTGTAAACATTTCTTTATGGGTAAAATTACCTTATAAAAATGTCTTTAGGATATGTGTCCCATTCAGGGCAACTGGTCCAATCAAGGACACCCTGTGGTCCATTCAAGGAAGCAGGTTGCCTTGATTGGACTTTTTACAGCTACCCCTTTGTTTAGTTATTTAATTCTCTTAAATCCACGAATATTTTCTGTCTTTTGCTTATTAACAACTTAGATGAACAATCAACCAAGCATATGGCCCACTTTCCTTTTAAAAATTCAGTAGCATTTATGCTGCACACCTAAGTTTGCCTTAGGTGGTCCATTCATGGCAACTCTCCCCTATATTACGATATTGTAATATATTGTATTGTATTTAAACATTTATAAAACGCCTCTAGTAGGGGTGAACTGTTCAAAGGGCGCCCAGTGCGCAATGCCACGCGAGAAGAAGCAGGTTTTGAGAAGAGACAGAGCAGAGGAGAGACTGACAGACAGAAGTGTAGAGCGAGCAGGAGACAGAGAATTCCAGAGAGAAGGACCAACTGAGACAAAAGATCGAGACTGAGCCACAGCAGTTCGAGAATCAGATCTAGACCGATCGAGGAACCAATAGGTCAAGTCTGTTGGATGAACGAAGTGGACGATGGGAGGAAGCTGCAGAGTGAGGACTTAGGACGAAGTAAAGCATTATAGTCAGATATTTTGGGGCAAGATCCCGTTGAAACTTTAGGATCAGAGTGAGGATCTTGAACTGTGTGCGAGCACGAAGAGGAAGCCAATGAAGTTCATCAAACATAAAGGTAGAGATGTGAGAGTAGCCTACTTGGGAAGGCGGGCTGTCAATCTAGCAGCTGAGTTGAGAACTGACTGAATCGGTGAAAGACGAACTTTAGGAAGACCAATGAGAAGAGAATTGCAATAGTCAATTCGAGAACATATAAAAGCATGAACTAAGGTAGTGAGGATGGAGGAGGAGACAGAGCGACGATCGAATGACTCTGAGACGTCTTAAATGAAAATATGACGAGCGTGTCAGATTTGAAATATGCTCGGTAAAGGCAAGTGAGCTATCAAGTACTGCACCCCGATCACGCACACTTGAAGAAGGAAAACAATGGGAATATAATATATATATATATGCTACAACTGCGAAGTTAGTGCTTGAAACTGTTGGATATTTGCGTGGGCGTCTTATGACGCTATTGGAGGGACTTCTATAATAGTACTATAGTCCCAGACAATACCGAGTCGCTAAAAATAGGAGTAAATGCGTCACTTTCTAGAAAGTCCAAGTAGTCTATTAATAGATGGTATTCTTATAATGTTACGCGTAAACAGCGATACGACGCCATTTGTAATTTGACAGCAACAGTACTTAGTTAAACTTTACGAAATAAATGTTACGGCTGAATATTGATACATAATGGAAGCAGTTGTTTGCGAATTAGTCTACTACGAATCTAGAAGGACAAATCTTGTCGTCGAAAAGAGATATATTTTTGCGAAATCGTGCGAGAATTCTCCCTGTGGCGGACGTTGGCGAGGAAGTGCGTATTCTCCTGGTCACAATTACTCTTCTTTCGTCTTTCCTCACTGAAATAATATAACATTTTATACAGTCGGATGGATGCATGGTTTGACAATAAATTCTGCCATGGATGCCGGTAAAATTCATCACAGAACTAGATTAAACGCAACCGATTCTTTCTTCAGTGGCCATCTTCCACAGCTTTGCTCGGACATATTTTCCAAGACTATTAACAGTTTTGTACAAGTACACAGAAGAGTAAAATTTGCGGTGAATTTACAAATCTTGAGTTTAGCTAAATTCGACGCCCACCAAAGGCACAACGTTGTTAAAGACTGCGACAGTGGATTAATGAGTTTTTTGTCAAATGGTTGCATCAGTTTTGATGAAGCAATGCTGGGTTCTGGGAGGCAGCATAAGGAACGTGCCTTAAACGCATCATCAAGCGCAATTCACAAGACAAGACCAGAGCTCAGTCTGGATTCTTCTAAACTTTACAGATCAGAACTTGTTGACATCATTTGTTCTTCTTTGAATAGCATTTTTAGGAGAATCACATTTTTGGACCATTTGCAAAATTTTTCAGAGCCCGGAATTTCATATTCTGACCTGTTAAGGATGTTTTCTCAGAATCTTAGCAGAGCATTCAACCATAACCAGAATCGTTTGGCATCTCATTGCGTTCATCAGTCTGAAGATCACTTACCTGCATCAAAACTAGGCAACCGATGTTACAGTATGTGTGCTGCGACTGCCGACGAATCAGTGGCCATCTCGGCCATCTCCTCAAACGCATTTTCATCCAGATTCTCGGAAAGTCGTTCAGAAAGAAACACTTGCAGATTAATGCAAAGTGAAACTAAAAAGATTTATGTTGGTTTGAACTGTTCTGATACGAAAGCTGAATGTACAAAAACTGAGTCGCTTGTAACAGACACTTCATGCGATTGTTTTCACATGACTGCAGCAGACATAGCAGAGAAAGTTTCTGTGACACAGAACTCCGATTACCTAGATAAGAATGTGTCAGACTCTGATTCTTCTCATATATCTTTAAATGATGCAATGCCTGCAATGATGAACAGTTCAGATCATTTTGCTAAAAGTCCAAGTCATGCACAATGCGCTGCAACCTGTGATCATAAGAAAGCCGACAGACATTTGAACGACCTCAAGTTACCATTCAGTACTCTTGCAGAAGATGTGAACTGTGCTGAAGGGCGACAAAGATGTTTGGAAAGCAGGAATTACGAAACAGATGATGATGATGATGATTTGGTGGATGACACATGTTATGAGAGCACAGATGACGAGAATAAAGATGAGGAAGAAGCAGATGAAGATGTGTTAACAGACGATGAGTCAAATAGTGGAAGTAGTTGTGATGAAGAAATAACTGATGAGGAAAGCGATGAGGAAGAAAGCAAACGAGGGCAGAATGCCACAGTTGCTAATACAATATCTGCAGGTGTAAAGACTTTTTGTAAATTATCATTTTTTGTCTCACCTTCAGAAATGGATTCATCTGATTCGTCATCAGATTCGAATGATGAGGATGATGATTTGGAGGTGGATGGATGGGATAGCTGTGAAGATCAGAGTGCAGATACAATCTGTAGTACAATTTGTGAATCTGTCAGTTTTAACGGTCTATATTTTCCAAACAGCTGTTCTGCAGTTGAAGCGAAACTCAGTTTAGACGAACTAAAGGACAATGACCGAACACGTCTTACGTCAGTGAATGGCTCTCCATCGACATCAACAATAGACTGCTCATTGTTTGACAGCAGTTGTGATGACATTGTGTTTTGTGATGATCACGAGTCACTTTCTTATTCAAGTGACGATGATGAAGATCTGCCTTTGACAAATTTGTCACGTGTGCAGAGCATTACTGCCAGATGGAACCATTTCTATTCGTCTTCAACAGAAATTGAAAGACCCACACAACGTAAAAAGCAGGTAAACACTTGTGTCTGTTTCATACTTGTATAATTTGTGGGGCACGGTGGTGTAGGTGTATGTTCGGTGCCTTGGAGCCAGAAAGGTTACGGGTTCGAATCCACCTCAGACTGCTGCGTGCAGTGCATAGGGACATTGAGCAAGTCCTTCACTCGCAGATTTTGCTCATGCGCTTTGGCGTAAAATTCCGATGAACGGCATTCGTGCTGTTGTCGGGAGAGCTTTTGAGGAGAAATCTTGAAGGGGTGCTATTACAAGCGGCGAGCGCTCATACATAATCTGGTAAAATTGCTTTGGTTTGAAGTTTAAGTATTGCTGTTGTGATCATGAGCTATGTTGCATGACGCCAGGGCTGAAAGTGGTTTGGAAAAGTTGTCGGGTCCGAGTGAAATGGCGGTTTTTGGATTTTTGACTGGATAGTTTTTCTGACGTTTTTTTCTACTAAAGTCATTCACACCGAATTTCCCAAAAACTGTACAAAGAGTCATTTTTAATCGTTCGACCCGGCTGAGACCCGGCATCAGCAGGTACCGAAAATTAATGCTGGGTCGCCGACTCAGACTGACCCGGCTCACTTTCAGCCCTGCCTTACTCTAATGTGTTATTTTGCTGGTTTGCTGAATGACAATTTTTTACTCTGGTCGCATGTTTCTTTGTTGGGTTTGGTGTTATATCCCAGATGTCATGCTGCACATTCTGCAGTAGACTCCATCTGGTATTGAGAAGGATGTCGTGCAATATCTTCCGCGTGCATTTATCTTTTGAATACCATCATGAGTGTCTAAAGATATTTTTGCAGGAGGGACAAAACACAATTTAATCATGACACAATGGTCATGATTACATTTTTAGCAAGAGCTTGAAAAATACAAAGCAGGAAATTAAGTGCATTGATATTTTTTCATAGAGGTTTCTGAATGCAGATATCTATCTCAGTTTCACTTTGTGTCATCATCATCAAAAACCAAGCCTGCATGTATACATGTTAGTGCTAGGAACTGTATCAGTGTCTCCCCAGACAGACTACCATTCTCATTTCTCCTTCTTATTCATCACCATTGCCTGCTACATAGTTATACACATGTTGGTACAATTTGCAGATCTATGTGCATATTTGCTACAAAAGATGATGGTTCTGTGGTGTGACAGTACTATATTGTTCATTATCCGCTGGCTGGCCTAAAATCTTTATAGTACTGTGTATATAGTAAGTGTGACTGTGTAGAAATGTAGATTCAAAATTCTTTTATGTCTTAATGTTTCTGATATTCTTTACCAAGTGACTATGTTGCTGTTAACTAGGTTCGTTTTGCAAGAGACTCTTCTCTAGTCACCACTTATGCTGAGGCGATAACAGAAGCTGAAGATTATGCAGCAGCACGCAAAGGACCATGGGAAGAGTTTGCTCGAGATCGAGATCGATTCAGCAGAAGAATACGAGACACAGCAGAGCAAATCTCTTGGGTCCTTTCTCCCACCCACAGGAGTCAAGTGTACAAGAACTCATTCTGCAAAGCTGAAGACATTTCCTCTTAATACAGACATCTATTAGGATACTTTACATTTATGTTTCCAACGTTTTCAGCACATTTTAGGAAATGAATGTTTCTGATCTGATGATGAACATTTATTTCAGCATGAAATAAATAGACAGGCAACTACTTATTAAATGTCCTTTATACCTTGCTTGCTTCTGCAGTTTTTCTGAATTGGTTGTTAATTTAATTTTTATGTGCTGTGATTTGTTTTCAATTATCTGTGCAGACCGGCCATAGGTGGGTGGTATTAAGATGAAGTGTAATACTTACACATGTGTTAGAACTTTGACTTTGTCACCAGATGCAGGTGACACGAAACGGAGTATCCCCCTGAAAGCTATCCGGGGGGATGAATTAATCTATCCCTACGGATGGAATTAACCGGTCTATACTATCCTGGGGGATAAACCATTCTATCCCCTTTTTTGAAAAATGCGCACAATAAAAAAAATTATGCTGTAATCAAAATTTAAAGTGACTCTAATTGTTTTAAGTGTCCTAACCAGTGCCTAAAGTGTGGAAAAATAAGTGCCTGGACGCTCCTTGCCTCTCCAAAAGAAGTGCCTGGACGGCCCTTACCATTCCAGTCTGGGCTTGCCAATAAGTGGCTGGACGGCGTTCAGATTTTAAAATAAGTGCATGGACGCCGTCCATGACCGTCCAGGCACACTTTAAGCCCTGGTCCTAACCAATGCTCAGATAAAGGCAACTCGAATTTATTTAGTGACGTTGAGTGTTCTTAAGTGTTTTAATTTTTTAAGTGCTATAAAAACAGGGCAAAAAATTATATAGTAGGAATAAACATACCTGTTAGTGTCATTGTCCAAAACAAAGCAGATGAAAATTAATTTGCCCAAAAAAATACACGTTGAAGCGGTTTTTCCGACTTTTTCTCATTTGGGGGGATACAATTAATACGGGGGATACTCTGTTTCGTGACACAGGAACTTCATCTGAAAATGTGACGATAACCTTTAATGCTGTTGACCTCAGAGTAGACTTTGGCCATTGATCACTATTAAAATCTAATCACATAGAAACTAAATACCTTATTTATTTATATGGACTTTTATAAAGTACATTTTAGGCCATCATTAGCGCTACACTTTACTTTTTTAATGTTTTCAGTCTGCTTATTTAAAGCTAAAAACCGAAGCGAAAAACTCTATGGTGTTGGTTTCTTCTGTAATAAAGCATTTAGCGAGAAACAAATTAGCAATATTGTGCTGTTTTGGTTTTACTTCAATTATGTTGTTTTCAATTAATGAATTTGCTCATGTAAAAGAATTATGGGTGGTAGCAGATATTTTTGCGGGTGTGACAAAATACAATGGTGAGTTTAATTCTTTAGCATGAGAATGCAAAGCAGGAAATTAAGAACATAGGCATTTTTTAGAGGTTTCTAAATGTAAATTTTTCAGCTTTATTTTGTATATCATTAATGTCGTCAGTGCTTTAGTGGGAAGAAGTTTGATAGGGACCAAAAACTAGTAGTTAAAATAGATATCAATTTCCAGCGTGGGGGGGGCAAGTGCACCCTCTTACCCCTATGTGCAGATGCCCATCCATGGAAGGAATTTTAATTTTTTATAACGAATGCCACAAAGCTATGCACTTAGCTAACATACAATGTCATACACATATTAGAGAAGTTCACGTAGGCCTACTGTTTATACTTGGCTAGATGTGATGGTATTTAAGTAAGTAAAGTAAGTAAGAATATTCTTTAATAGACCACCAGCAAATGCACAGTAGTTTACAGAGGAAATAAATAATAGAAAACATTTATGCAAAGTTGTACAACATTCGCATTATAAAACTTCTTCTGGCAAAAGAATCAACTCTAGGAAGGGTTAGATTATGTGGCCTTGGTTGAGTATTGTATTGAGTGACCTTATGGGGAGGGAGGAGGTCGTGAAGAATGTGACTAGGATTTAAGAGGATAGAGCAGAAAAGAGCAGAGTCAGCTCGAGAACAGAGTGCGTTAAAAGAGTGCGTTTAATAACAGAGATGGAGCCTTGAGTGACCATTATGCCTTCAGTAGCCATTTAGTTAAATTAAATTTAAGCCAAAAATGTTTATGTAACAGTTTGCACACTCTGGAATGTCGAGTGTTGAGATATATGCAAGTAATGCATACTGGACCTGTAGTCTGCTTTTCACATTACCGATTGATGCACAATTGCACATAATGCAATATGCACACTTTCGGAGTTGCCTTTCATTTAAATGCCCTGTATTAAAACGAGACCAGCCAACTTCTTTGCACATAAACGATTTATGTAAATTTAACCATTAATATTCATTTATGTAACTATGAAATTGCTATAGGCCCCTAATTGAATCAAAATAGAATGCTTGATCATACTTTCATGCGATTTATTAATGTCCAAATAAAATAATTTGAAATAGAAAAGAATTATATTCTATCTGTCTATCATGTCCAAATTGTCAATTTTTACATATATTTTTCTTAATTCATTGAGATGCTGCAGGCCATTTTTGTAGGCCAGGCGGGCCACTTTTGGCCCGCAGGCCACGGGTTGGGAAACGCTGCCATAGGCCTATGAGGCTATGCCCAATTTATGAACTGTTGCATGGTGGGTTCTGTCTCTTAGAAACTGCACAATGTATCTGCACAACTGCACAATGTATCTGCAGTTCTGCACAATGTATCGTATATGTATCTTTTTGTCCACTTGATGCTTAATAGTTTTCGGATGCACTTGTTTTCAAATGCCTGAATGCGATTTTCTTCCTCCTTCTTCAAAGTCCAGGCCTCGTACCCGTACGTCGCCACCGACCACGCCAATTTGTTGTTGTTGCTGATGGACATATTTTTCCAAAGCTTTGTCAGTTTGGCCATAACCGTCATCCCCATTTCCAGCCTTGATTTAGTGTCACTCGTACAATTTGTATCTACTCCCTAGATAGACAAAGGAATTTGCTTGTTGCAGTCTTTCGGCATTCACTAAAATCGCACCTCCTCAGTAGTTGTCATGACTTGTCCTTGCCCCGTTTATTGGCATGCCATATTATCCTACAGCACTTTCAATGCGTTTCACCAGTTCTTGTACAGGGTGGGCCAAAAAAAGTAATCCCCTACGATTTTTTGCCAATATCTTGGCCAAACATAAGAATTTTTAAATGAAACTTTACAGTCTTAAAGGCAATTCATATTTACGTACAATGGTCAAATTACAAAAAATATTTCAAACAGAACAAAAGTTATACCACTTTTAGTAAGGCCACCCACCGTTTTTTGACGATTCAAAAACGAAACGCAAAAATATTAGGCTTTTTGCTAATATCTTGGCCAGAAGTAAGAATTTCAAAATGAATCTTTACAGGTTTAAAGACAATTCATATTTACACATGATGGCCAGATTTCATCAAAATATTTCGAAAACAACAAAAGTTATACCACTTTTAGTGAGGCCACCCACCGTTTTTGACGATTAAAAAACGTAACGCAACAAAAAGTAACAAAAACACGATTTTATCAAGTCATATCTCAAATAACTGTTTGGAACTGAACTTGATAGTGATTCAAAACTTGTGTTCAATGTGCCCACCACCAGTGCCAAAACTTCTTTTGAGTCTCTTTGCAAAGTTCTTGATGGACCTGTTGATTAATCTGACAGATTTCTTATTTACCAATTTGATTGTCATCTTGCTAAGTGACTTCTCGGTGACGTGCAGCTACGCTGGCACCCTGTCCTTTTTAAATAGTAAAAATAATGATCATCTGACATTATCAAAGCCTATTTGATAACAATTATTTGAGATGAGACTTAATAAAATCGTGTTTTTGCTACTTTTTGCTGGTTACGTCTTTGAATCGTCAAAAAACGATGGGTGGCCTCCTTAAAAGTGCCATAACTTTTATTCTGTTTGAAATATTTTGATCAAATCTGGCCATCATGTGTAGATATGAATTGTCTTTAAGCCTGTAAAATTTCATTTCGAAATTCTTACTTCCGGCCAAGATATTGGCCAGAATAATTAAATTGGTTTTTTGTTACTTTTTGTTGCGTCACATTTTTGAATCGTCAAAAAACGGTGGGCGGCCTCACTAAAAGTGATATAACTTTTGTTCTGTTTCATATATGGCGATGAAATTTGGCTATTGCACGTAGATATGAATTACATTCAAGCCCGTAAAACTGGATTTGAAAAATTCCTATTTTTGGACAAGATATTTAGAAAAAGCCGTAGGGGATTACTTTTTTTGGCCCACCCTGTAGTTCTTCCGATGTTGTGGCCATAAGGACAATATCATCAGCATATCTGAGATTGTTGATGGTTTTTCGGCCAATTCAAAATCCACGGGCAAATCCCGCTAGTGCCTTACGCATTACTTGTCCTGCTAGAATGTTAAACAAGCATGGGGAGGGTTTGGGTCCACTATTCCGAGGGTCCACTATTCCGAACCCTAACCCTAAATTTAACCCTAAACCTAACTATAACCATAACTCTAACTCACCCCAACCATAAACCTAACCCTGACCCACCCCAACTCTAACCATAACTCTAAACCTAACTCTAACCCACCCCAACCCTAACCATAACCCTAACCCACCCAACCCTAACCCCAACTCTAACCCACTGTAACCCTAGCCACCAAGGATAGCGAACAAAATATAGCGGATATTCGGAATAGTGGACCTTCGGAATAGTGGACCCTCGGAATTGGGAGAGGTTGCATCCTTGTCAAACTAATTTTTAACCTTGAACCATGTCAAAGTTTGGCCATGTATCTTGACATATGCCTGTTGCCTGTACAGATTCCTTAATAGCTGGACTAGATGAGATGGAAAGCCCATTTCGAGCATGGTCAGCCATAGTTGTTCACGTCCAGTGTTATTGAAAGTATCGGACAAATGTACTTAAGTAAAAGTAAAATGGATTTTAATTACTTGAGTAAAAGTAAAAGTACTCATCACAAACTTTACTTAAGTAAAAGTAAAAAGTATCTCCTTCAAATAATGCTTTTTTAGTAAAAAGTAAAAGTACCGAGTCTTTCTATAACTCAATCAATTATTATCCTTCAAAAATACTAATTTCTCGAAATGGTTATTGTTAAGTCTACTACGCACGCTTTTTTTTATATTAATTTTAGCACAATGCACAGCTGCTGAAGAGTAGTTCTGCTGCAGAAATGGCAGTGCATCCAGTATGCACCACCCATCGAAAATCTATTTTTAGCCATGCAAATTTAATTCGGCTGGTTTAGCTTAGCGTAAGGAAATGTTAATTAGTGCATTGAAGTAGGCTATAGCGAACATTACTACCAGTGTCACATAAATTGCAACGAAGTACTGAAACATGGGTAAAATTTTACTTCGTTGAAAGTAGAAAATTATAGAAAAGGTGCAAATTGCAGACTGGATAGAATTAGGAGAAACCAGTCACTTCAAGCATTTTTGGTGAAATGCTGAAGTCCAAAGTTCTGCTGTTTCCCCTACAATGAAATTTAATGTTGAGCTGAGTTGAGCTCTTGAGAAGAAACATAACCGGCAAAAGCTGGTGCTGGTTCTGGCGATTTTCCGCCAAACCTAATGCCGGTTCGGACGATTTCCCGCAAAAAGCTAGTGCTGGTTTTGACGATTTTCCCGCCAAACCTAGTGCTGGTTCTGGCGATTTTTTCGCAAAACTTAGTGCTGGTTCTAGCGATTTTCCTGCCAAACCTAGCGATTTTCCGCCAAAAGCTAATGCTGGTTTCTATCGATTTTCCGCCAAACCTAGTGCTGGTTCTGGCGATTTCCCGCCAAAAGCTAGTGCTGGTTCTGACGATTTTTCCGCCAAACCTAGTGCTAGTTCTGGCGATTTTTTCGCCAAACCTAGTTCTGGTTCTATCGATTTCCCGCCAAAAGCTAGTGCTGGTTCAGACGATTTTCCCGCCAAACCTAGTGCTAGTTCTGGCGATTTTGCCGCCAAACCTGGTGCTAATTCTGGCGATTTTCCCGCCAAACCTAGTGCTGGTTCTGGCGATTTCCCGCCTAAAGATACAGTGCTGGCGATTTTTTCGCCAAACCTAGTGCTGGTTCTAGCGATTTTCCCGCCAAACCTAGTACTTGTTCCTGGCGATTTCCCGCCTAAAGATACAGTGCTGGTTCTGGCGATTTTTCCGCCAAACCTATAGTGCTGGTTCTGGCGATTTCCCACCAAAATCTAATTTTGGTTCTGGCGATTTTTCGTCAAAAGTTACCGGTAGGAGAAGAAAAAGCTGGCAAGTGCGTCATTGGGATGGCGTTTCTACTAGATATAATTATTATTATTATTGGAAATTTGAATAGCGCCGGGTTCAGAACAGCTCGCTGCGTTGGTCTTTTTAGACTCTGCATGTGCACAAATAACTAGTAGGCTGAGGGCCGCTGAGCTACATGTAGGCTCCGGCATTCACGCATGGCCACCAGATTTTCAACTAGAATTGGCAGATACATGTGGATGTCAGCATGTTCAGAGCCTGCCTGAACCACATTGCAGTTGGGAAAAGAAACGGTCTAGGAGTTGGTGGGACGAACGAGCGGCAGAATGACAGTAGGCCTACTGTTGCCGAGGCGTGACATTTTCGGCGGACGGCTAATTCGAGTCGCCGACCGACGACATTTTCCATTTTCATCGAAGAAATTTTCTGACGACTTTACCACCATTTTTCCCTGCCAAAACTGCTTATGACCTTTTTTTAGTCATTTGGACACATTCAGTGGCGGCGCTAGTGGGGTCTAGGGGGATAAGCCCCCCTATAAAAGGCTAAGCCCTCCTAAAAAGGCCATCCGGGTTTTTTACATGCAAAACTGAAATATTTCCGCGATTTTTGACCGGACGGCTAAAAAAGGGTCGTGAGAAATTTTGGCGGATGATAAAGGCAAATTTCCATCGACCGGATGACTAAAAAAGGTCGTCAGAGATGTTGGCGGTCAGCCCCCAAAACTGAAATCCTGGTGCCGCCACTGGTCACATTTATACGGAAACCTCTTCTTATAACGCTACCATGCAGTAGGCTATTCACCAATTAAACCGATTAGGCCTAGCCATATTCATGTCCTAACGCTAAAGCATTAAGGGGTGGAACAAATGTATGGACGATTTCCTCCACCGCAAACATTGAGGGGAACCGTTTGTTTGTATGTATGCGTACTTGTTATAGCGCCCCTTCAAGCTCTCTCTCTACTCAAAGGCGCTCCCGAATGCAGAGCGGACACTGCATCGGAGTTTCACGCCGAAGCGCTGAGCAATTGTGAGTGAAGAACTTGCCCAAGGTCGTTACGCGGCGAGGTGGATTCGAACCTCGAACCTTCCGGCTTCAAGGCAACGACGCCACCACTACACCACCGCGCCCCACGTACCGTACCCCTAGCTGTCCTCCCCTAATTAAGTCTCCGCCCATGCATAGCAGCGAGATCTGTCCCCCATGATATCCACTTAATTAGCCTACCATCGGATGATCTACACGCAGAGCAGCACTTCAGACTTCAATTGGTCGAAATAAGGTCGAACATCAACATTGCAACTAATCGTTACCGTAATCTCCACACTTCTAAAGCGCTCCTCGAGAGCCAATATCGAGGCACCAGCTTATTCAGGAGCGCTGCGTTGATTCAAAAGGGGTGTCTGTAAGAGTAGTCTAAACTCTAAAGAGACTAAAGGTGATCCGGGTCGAGTTACCATAGGACCATAGGACTTAATTACCATTAGCTAACTGCCAGTGCGCTTCAGAAACGCCCGTCACTCATCCTCCACCGAATTCAACATATCCCGATTCAGGGTTACCAGATCGTCGCGAAAAGCAGGAGTTGGGCTACTTTTCAACTGAAATATCGTCCTCGCGATATTTTCTAAAGTGCTACTCGAGAGCCAATTGAGCCCGGGGCATCAGCTTTTTCAGGAGCGCTGCGTTGAGTCAAAAGGGGTGTCCGTAAGAGTAGTCTAAAGATGGGTCATTATGGGTCTGTTCCGTCCCCGCCGTACCATCCTATATGGTACCTCGACCCTGCAGACCACCATGGACTACTCTTACGAACAACCCTTTTGACCCAACGCAGCGCTCGTGAATAAGCTGCATGGTGCCCCGCGCTTGGCTTTCGAGTGGCGCTTTAGAAATTTGGAGATTACGTTATAATTACGATTTTAGGCTCCTTTCGAATTTTCCCGCGGTCGCAATGGCGACATTGTGAATTGTCAGAATTTGACCGCTGTAGGTTAAATTACTATAGGCTATAGGTCACCTTTATAAATAGTTATAGGCCACTACAATCGATCTTCGATCGTAATAATATATATAATTTGCTAACTTAATAATAAATCCAAGATCTATGCAGACTGTGATAAGAACTATACAAGTATACAGGCATCCTGCCATCTAAATTTTCACGTCGAGAGTTGATGAACATGTGACGTCACTAACGTGTCGACCAAGTCTGCTAAGTCGGTCAATATATAATCAATAAATTATTTAGTCAGTCAGTATTTCTTAGGCTTATAGCGACTGACGTTATTAGCGTAAGTGTGGCAAACGTGGGATCTGACATGTAATACTATGATCCAAGTCAAGTGGTGGCAATGGTTGCAGTCCAACTGTCCAATGAAACGCTTTCAGCAGAATTCTGTCCATATGAAACACATGCATCCGCTGCTTCACTTAAAATTCTTATCCAGCTTAAATGCCGCAAGCTTTAATGCATCACGCTTACATTGTAGTCCAATTTCGGTCTATCCGTTTTTATGCCGTGACTAATTGTGAATAATATAATATGCCACACGTTACAGCAGATCGAGGCCTCGAATCTATAAGCCACAGGCCAATGACTATTGTAAAACAAAATTATTGCAAACCACAGAGAGTGAGTGAGTGAGTTGCACAGCCACATCCTGCTCTGTTCAATCCGCTTCTATATAATATATTATAAAGCGACTCATATGGATGTGTGCGTAGGCTGCAGCCATTTGTATTTGACAGTCTGTACTACATGTATAGTCAATGCCCTGCTGTCCTCATAAAGGCATTGACGATGTCATGGTCCGCTGAGCGTGACGCCTTAAAGAAACATTTCACATCGATTGAGAGGCATGACCCATGCATGACCGGGTGATCACACGTAGCTATAGCTATATATCACGACACATATCACATTGCAGACTCGGAGGAACGTCGTCTGTAAAACTACTTTTGAATCGTTTCTCTTTTTGCGAAGACCGTTCGTGCTGCGTTTAGGCGACTGTTTACCTTTAGACCTGGAAATGGAGTCATTATGGAAGAAAGGCCAGTACATGATGACGGCTACAATCGTTGCTCTCGTCTGCTGCATTTCTCTCACAGGTTTGTGTGATCGTTAATCAGTTACCTCAGGTTAGTGGCAATAACAAAGAATTAATGGTTCATGCGATTGCATGAACAGTTAACTCACTGCACAGGACTCACTCGGGTTTTGATTTAGGTTCGCCAGCTTTCGTTATCCAACTTATTCAAGTGAGACTTTTAAAGGCAGGAAAGACGTCATAACAACTCAACAAGTTTAGCCTAAGCTGCTCTGTAGTTATGTTATGTCTTCGTACATTTGTTGCGCTATGGACTGCCTGTCCATAACGCAAAGGCGATTAAAGGCTCTGGCTGTACAGGGTGCGCCAAAAAAAGAACCCCTAGGTTTTTTGCCAATATCTTGACCAAAAGTAAGAATTTCCAAATGAAATTTTACAGTCTTAAAGACAATTCATATTTACATATAATGGCCAGATTTCATCAAAATATTCCAAGCACAACAAAAGTTATATCACTTTTAGTGAGGCCACCCACCGTTTTTTGACGATTCAAAAACGCGACGCAATAAAAAGTAACAAAAACCAATCTAATTATTCTGGCCAATATCTTCACCAAAAGTAAGAATATCGAAATGAAATTTTACAGGCTTAAAGACAATTCATATCTGCACATTGTGGTCAGATTCCATCAAAATATTTCAAACGGAACAAAAGTTATGCCACTTTTAGTGAGGCTACCCCCGTTTCTTGACGATTCAAAGACGTAACGCAGCAAAAAGGTAGCAAAAACACGATTTTATTAAGTCTCATCTTAATTAATTGTTATCAGATAGCCTTGATATTGTCAGATGATCGTTATTATTACTATTTAAAAAAGAAACAGGGCACCAGCGTAGCTGCGCGTCACTGAGAAGTCACTTAGCAAGATGACGATCAAATTGGTAAATAAGGAATCTGCCTGATTAATCAGAGGTCCATCAAGAACTCTGCAAAGATACTCAAAAGAAGTGCTGGCACTGGTGGTGGGCACATTGAACACAGGTTGTGAAGCACTACCAAGTTCATTTGACAACAGTTATTTGAGATTGGACATGATAAAATCGTGTTTTGTTACTTTTTGTTGTGTTTCGTTTTTTAATCGTCAAAAAACGGTGGGTGGTCTCACTAAAAGTGGTATAACTTTTGCCCTGTTTGAAATATTTTGATGAAATCTGGCCAAAATATGCAGATATGAATTGTCTTTAAGCGTGTAAAATTTCATTTGGAAATTCTTACTTTTGGTAAAAATATTGGCAAAAAACCTAGGGGGGTCTTTTTTGGGCGCACCCTGTATATGGATCGCCTTACATGGCAAAGCAGACCACTTACGTGACTAATTCTGTTCAGGTTTTTATCGCTTATCCAAAGCTGAGGATCGCAATTAAGGCGGGGCATGGAAGGCTGTTGAAATCTGTTTCTCATCTGGGTAATTTTTCATTAGTTCACAACAAGTTGCAATGAACTCATTTGTTTCACTCTGATCCTGCTGCCATTTCCAAGTGCATCCCTCCTGAGAGCTACCGTATAACGCTTAGTTAGTGCTTCTTCTCAAATCCACGCATGTGCGATGAAATGATCCCGCAATACGATGACAATGCCCAACTCTACGTCTGTATGTAGGTCTATATGTTTGTCTCTCTGTGTGTCTCTGTCTGTCTGTCTGTCTGTATGTTGGTCTGTCTGTCTGTCTCTCTCTGCAACTGAAACTTAGCCTAACTCGAAGTCTGTTCAACTTTCTATAATCGACGAACATCTGTTAATTTAACCTGAATGTTTTCGCTAATGATAAGAGTAGGCTATGCAAGATCACAAATAACGTAACCAGTTATAAAACTTACTTTGAAAATGTGAATTCCTTGTTGTCACCTCTCGCCGCTCTCGGTTTCATATGTGAGCGCCTCCTGCTGGCCGTACTGTTGCCCTTAGACCTTAGTCCTTCCACGCGCTGGTAGCGCATCGGGCGACACAGCCTCTCCACTCTATCCTGTCCTCCGCAGCCATCTTAGCATCCTCCCACGTCATTCCGCCATCTTTTAGATCCTGCGTGGTCGTACTTCGCCAAGTCTTTCTGAGTCTTCCCCGTCCTCTCCTCCATCCCGACGGAGTCCAATCCGGTGCCTGCTTTAAAGTTCACTCCACTCCAGATCTATGTAGGTGACCCAACCAACGTAAGCGCGCCTTCTTCAGCATGTCCTCCAGTTTCTCCATGGATGATCTCCTTCTTACTTCCTCATTTCTGATCTTGTCTCTCCAAGTGATCTTCAATATCCTTCTCTGCCAGTGATGATGTGCCGCCTCCAGTTTCTTCATATTAGCTTTGTCATAGAGACATAGACCATGTCTCCGCACCATACAGCAACGTTGTCAACACCAAAGCTCTGCAAAATCTTGTCTTCGTTACTAGACTGAGCCCTTTGTTCTTTCATATATGATATATTGTTCAATCTTCCATATGTGGCATTGGCTTTTCCCAATCTGCTTCCAATCTTCTTATCACAGCTCCCATTGTTTGAAATTACACTTCCCAGATAGCAAAAATGTTCCACCTCCTCCAGCACATCTTCTCCAACTTTGATGTTCTCCGTCGTTGTCTATTTTCCTATTTTCATAATCTTTGTTTTTGTGGCATTGATCCTCAGTCCGACCAGACCCGCCTCTCTCTCCACACTGTCTGTGAGTTTTCTCATTCCTTCCCAGGACTCCTCTAGTAGCGCTATATCATCAGCAAAGTCTAGGTCCGCCAGTTTTCCAGCTTCTTTCCACTCCAGGCCCCATCTCCCCTCCTTTGTACTTTATCTCATCACCCAATAGATCGCTATCAAGAACATCGATCAATGGTGACAAAATGCATCCCTGACGCACCCCCGTGACAATCTGGAACCACTCTCCTATAGTTTACCCTCCGTTCTTACTGCATACCTGCTTTCTCTATACATTTCTTTTATGATGTTTATAGCCTTCTCTGGTATACCGTATTGTGCAGGAACGTTCCACACCACCGGTCTTTGAACGCTGTCAAACGCCTTTTTAAAATCCACAAAGTTGACAAGCATATTTGCATTTCCCTCTACACACTTCTCGACAATCTGTCTTAGTATAAAGATTTGCTCAGTGCATGATCTGCCCTTTCTGAAGCCCGCCTGTTGCTGTCTCAATATGCTGTCAACCGCACCCTGTATTCTTCTCAAAATTGTGCTGGCCAAAACCTTACCCAGTATGGAGAGCAGCTAATCCCTTTCTTTGGTAACGGTATGATAATCCCATCCCGCCAATCTCTTATTGAAACCTCTCCGGTCTTCCATATCATATTGCACAGATGCGCCAAGACCCTGTTCATCTCTCTCCCTCCATTTTTTTTAGCAGCTCTGGCTGAATATCATCAATTCCTGCGGCTTTTCCATTCTTTAGCCTTTTCACCGCTTCTTCTACCTCTTTCTCCGGGTTTACTATCATTTGGTCGAAAGTCATTTGGTCGAAATCATTTGGTCGAAATCATTTGGTCGACGATGAAAAAATCGAACGATCAAAAAGTCGAATGATCGTTTGGTCGACAATCAAAAAGTCGAACGATCAAATGATCGTCAATCAAAAGGTCGAAAATCAAAAGATCGACATTGAAAATGAAGCATGTTTAAGAGAATTCCAACGCTTTTAATAAAAGTGCGCACACTCAAACATACATACACACACCCGGACACACACTCACCTACACACTTGAACCCCGATCAGTCTCTGAGAGAGGGAGGTTGTGATCTACAGAAAGTGAAATGAAAACAAAATTAATTAGCGGCAGCCAATAAATTAAGGAGAGTGTATAGACCTAACGGACTGTAAGACGAAAGAACGATGAAAAGGTCGAAGTCAATAAGGAGCAAAGCTTGAACGAACTGAAGCTGGAACAATTCTTAGCTGGACAACTTCCGCCTGCGGGAAAGAAGAAATTCAAGGACTGTGCTGAACGGCTGAAGAGAGTCGTTGCTGAGTATGGAAAGCGCCCCAATATGGACTATTTGAGGGGTATTGCTCCATGGGCGGAGACCTAGGGGGGACAGGGGGACGGTCCCCCCAATCAATGAAAGTGTTGGGGGGACGGCCCATGCATTTGTTCCCCCCAATGTTTGAGCGTCAAGACTTTTTAGGGCGGCGAAAAAAAAAAGGTCATCAACTTTTTTGGCGGCGAAAATAGAAATATTTCGGCGAGATTTGGCCCGGATGACTAAAAAAAAAAAAAAAAGTCATCAACTTTTTGGCGAAATTTTTTTTCCAGATTTCGCCGGTCGTCGGAAATTTTTCGAAAATCTCGCGTCTTTCCGTCCCCCCCCCAATTTTCGGCCCAGGTCTCCGCCTATGCATTGCTCACAACCTTGAGTTGCAAGCATAGGCTAATAGTGACTTTTATATGGACAATCTTTATATAATGACGCTATAGATGTAGCCTATAAAACTAGCCTTAGCATTGAATTAGCATACAAATGATAAAACTTGTAGTAAAATCGTCCGAATTCTATAAAACATGCTTCATTTTGAATGTCGATCTTTTGATTTTCGACCTTTTGATTGTCGATCTTTTGATCGTTCGACTTTTTGATTGTCGACCAAACGATCATTCGACTTTTTGATCGTTCGATTTTTTCATTGTCGACCAAATGATTTCGACCAAATGATTTCGACCAAATGACTTTCGACCAAATGATAGGATACCCTTTCTCCGTGATGTCCTTCAAGTCCACATCTAATGTTGGCAAACACTGTTCCTGTGTGAAGTCGTGTACGGTATAATCTCTGGTTCTGGGCAATTTAGGATTTTGTCAAAATGTTGTCTCCATCTTGCTGCCTGTTCCTCGTGTGTCCTAAGCGTGTTCCCTGCACAGTGGCGTAACAATAGGGTAGACTGGGTAGACAAAGTCTAGGGGGCCCCCGAGTGTAGAGGCCTCAGAGGGGCCCCCGAGTTCCTAGTTACGCCACTGTCCCTGCAGCATCTCTAATTATTGGTAACCTTTGCGTCATCCCTCCCGTTAACTCATTTGTGATCTTGTAACCTATAGTGTCTTGGAGTCTCCTCTCTTTGCCGCTCTCTCTGCCTCTTCTAGACGATCCTCCGTCCACACTTTCTTGTCCTCTCTGCAGCGTTTCTTTACCTCTTTATCCTTCCCTCGATAGTCTTCGCATAGCCTATATTCTTTGCATTATTTTGTTCCTCTGCTGTATGCTTCTTCGTTCCTGCTTTTGAGCTCTCTACGATCGTCAATTGCTTTCCAAGTATCCTCCCTGATCCATTTTCCTTCCTTGTTCCCCTTCTCAACCCGATCACTTCTTTCGCCGTTATTTGCTTGCGACTTTTTTTTATTGTAGACCTACATCAATTTTGTAAGTACCGGTATAAGTCATATTTAACCGAGTCTATAGTTAGTGAGGCATACAAGCAAGCGTAGGCCTATTGGATTTTTACATTTGACTCCGATGCTATCCCGCGCCTTTGGCTTTCTTAATTGTAGGCTAAATCTGTTTGCCATTAAATTGTTTTCATACAGAATCCTATGAAGTGAATAAAATCGGGAATGACGTCATACCGTCTGCTGGCGGTCCCGATGTAACAGGTGGTTCCGCCATCTTCTTACTCAAAGATGCATTCCCTGAACCTGGAGTCCTTTTCGCCTTTTCAGCCTACTTCCGCAACCGTAACCCTCTCCAGTTTCAAGTCTGGCGACCTGCATCCAATACAAGCAACGACCTCACACTCCTTGCCGAACTTCGAATCACGCCATCTGTTGCTGAAAGTGCAGAACTAGTAAGTATAGGCCTAAATGTCGCGCCTGTACATTGGCGTACAGGGCAATTGCCACTTCGGCTCTGAATTGTCTGATCGGCCTGTCAAAAAACGAGTGATTTATATTACATAAGTTTATATAATACAGTTTATATAATATATTCCAGATCGATCCGATAAATTTTAAGTAGGCCATATGCCATGGAATTGTGGTATAGGCCTACCCTACGCGTAGGCTAGGCTACGTCACAGAGTCAACAGTGTTGTAAGTCTTCTGAGCCTTGATTTTCAGCTGCAGAAACGTGCTTGCAATTTTCCAATGGCAAACTAATCATAATTTTTTTTATTATATTGAACCTAAGACTGAAACCGGGATGCCTTAGAGGAGAGCGATATAGAGATGATAGGCTAGGTAACCGGTCCCGGTACCTGCATACCTGTTCCTGACGAAAGTAGTCCATAAACTGCAGTGAACATACATGTGGAGTAGCCTACGTATTGCAGGTAACACTAATTAAGAGAATATCGATCGCCTTTAGTAGTAGTAGTAGTAGCAGCAGCAGCAGCAGCAGCAGCAGCAGCAGCAGCAGCAGCAGCAGCAGCAGCAGCAGCAGCAGCAGCAGCAGCAGTAGCAGTAGTAGTAGTAGTAGTAGTAGTAGTAGTAGTAGTAGTAGTAGTAGTAGTAGTAGTAGTAGTAGTAGTAGTAGTAGTAGTAGTAGTAGTAGTAGTAGTAGGAGGAGGAGGAGGAGGAGGAGGAGGAGCAGCAGCAGCAGCAGCAGCAGTGTAGCAGTAACACTATTTTCTAAGCGCCACTGTCTAATGACGAAGCGTTAATCGATGGCTGTTACAGTATATATCCTAGTAATACAGAGTTACGGGCTTAGGGCGCAAGCACCATTCATTCATTCATTCGTAAATTTATATACCGCCTCTTCAAGGAAACAACTCAGACTCCAGCGCGCTCAAAGAGAACAGTTTTTAAGTTGAGTGAGGAAGGATTGTGGTAGAGAGAGTTCCAATAATAATGAGTAACCAGGTGTAGACGTAGTTCTAAAGGAAGGCCATTCCAGACCATATTAGTACTACTAATATAGTAGCCTACTGCTACTATATGGTATGTAGAATGTAAGAATTGTCGTCTCTTGCAGGTGTACATTGTGAGTCAGTTGACGGAGGATTGTGTCCGGGTGGCGGTGGGGGATCGACTCGGTCTCTACTTCTCCAACACTTCGTCGCCTTTGGCTCAGACGTTCAACCGCTTCGATGCAAATCCTCAGCTTCTCGTTCACTATGTTGATGGACCGCCACAGCCAATCAGTGTCAATGACACCTTGACATTCGATCACAGAATCTACCCTTACGACTTCTCGCTGACTGCATTCTACTACTTAGGTTAGCAAGACAACTACTTGCTGTCTCTAGACTATTATAATAGGCTATTCAATATGATGCAGATGACCATGCATGCAGTATGACGAATTGTTCAAATACTCGGTAAAGAAAGAATTAAGCCAGTCCAACAGAAATGTCACATGTAGCCTATGACACAAAGTCAGTCACAAAATTGCATGCTGGAAGTTCTGCGCTGGCTCCCTGCCCGTCAGTGTATTGAATGCTGACGGGGTCGCCTTCTTGGTATGGCGATGTTGTCTCTCTACAACTTACTTACCTTGATCTTTGTCGGCGTGTGTAGTTGAACTACGTGCTTTATAAAATGCGTTTCATGTAATGTGTGGATTTGATCAGAGCGTTCCAGTCCGCCGCCGCCGCAGACGACGACCGTGGAGTGTCCCAAGAATCAACTGATAGACGGAGATCCGAAGCCGAGCTCTCCATCCACTCCGATTCCCACTGGAATTCCAGGACGATCTGGAGACGTCGGTAGACAGGTCAGTAATTCATATCATCAATATTAGTATAGAACATAAACACAGCAGTCGGGTCGACCTTTTGGCAAACTGGAAACACCGACAACTGGAAATCGGTTATCTGTGCAGCAGTGCTACACATGCAGCCTATGCCCGCACATGTATGACATATATGACATATGTATGACATATGTATGACATATATGTGAGCATATAAGCCACTATGTATTCATATGTATTCATATAATATACATATGTATAAATATATAAGCTTACATGTAGATATACGCAGAGGATTAGAGCTGCTAAATAAAAGATAAAATACTAGCCTATATGCAAATGTTGACAAAGAAATTGTAAGGACAAATAAATAAATACCGGTAAGTAAATAAATATTTAAATAAATAAATAAATAAGCACATAGATCACAGAGGTAGATATATAAAGTTTGGTCCAAAATCTATTCAGGCTACAGATAAGAAAGATAATTTTAAACTGATTCTGAGCAATTAAAGGAAGCCGAGGAAGGTTTTTCAGTCATACAAGTCGAATAGTGAGAGGAACGAGGGAGGTGGGCATTCAAACGAGCAGCTGCATTAAGAACCGATTGGAGTGGGGCCAGGCAGAGTCTTTGTAGGCCGATGAGTAATGAGTTACAGTAGTCAATGCGGGAACAGACGAGCCATGTGAAGAAAAAAACAGCATGGGAACAGATCGTCGAATGTTGCATAGACGCCGTAGATGATGGAAGCTGGAACGAAGGAGATTAAGAGTTCAGTGCAGAGAAGGAAAGAGTATCACCCAAGAGTAGCACCCATGCAGGTGAAGAACAGTTGTCGAGAACCTAAATGGAGGGAACCGCTGGGCAAGCAAAGCATAATGAAGTTTAATTGATAGCTAACGAATGTTGATACTTCCCGGCAAGATTAAGAATACGATAGAATATAGGTAGGGTACCGTAGGGACTAGGGGTAGATTAATTGTATATTAGATCATAGTATGAATTGAATAGATCATGCGAGGGCTGCACAAGACTAACACGATATTATCCCAATACTTTTTTATTTGTCAGGAAATAAGTGATGGTAAAGTGATTAGACTACCTCTATATAAACACCAGGAATTTTGCACGACTTCTTTTGACATGCACTTCTTGATGCTTTCACATTTCCAATCTGTTGAAGGGATTAACCGGCGTACGTGGTATCTATGGTCCTACTGGTTCCACTGGTTACACAGGAGCGACAGGGAACATGGGTCCCCATGGAATGTCAGGATTTACAGGATCCACTGGTGTCACTGGCTACGTTGGTGCGTCAGGTCGTGCCGGTGCTACCGGAAGCGTTGGTCAAACTGGGTCAACTGGAGCGACTGGATTCACGGGTGCAGAAGGTCCAGTTGGAGAGAATGGACTTCCTGGCGTCGTCATCTACACTAACGAGACGGACTTCAACGACACCCTAGGTACCGTTTTCTCAATTTTTAAGCTCACGTGAACACAGTAACACCAAAATATATCAGAAATTTTTCTTATAATAAGTGGCGCTCGTCTTTTTTGTTCCTCGTCTCGGACTTCGATCCACAATGCAAGATGGACGCTTCGCCAGGATCATTATGCAGCAAATCTCGATGCAATCTGCAGTGGCGGCGCCAGGATTTCAGTTTCGAGGGAGGCTGAATCCCAGAGCAAATTTTCCATTTTCATCCGCTAAAATTTCTGACAACTTTTATATATTTTATTATTGTTATTATTTAGTAATTCGGTCGGCTAATGTCTGTGTTTCATTTTTAGGGAGCGCTTATCGTGGAAATATTTCAGTTTTACATGTAAAAAACCGGATGACCTTTTATAAGGGGGCTTAGCCCTCCCCCTAGCGCCGCCACTGGCAAACTGCTACATGAGTTACATAGAAGTTTCCTCCTTTCTGTTGTCTATTGGTAAGTTTCGCGAAGAGACGCCAGATAAACGAGCAATTACAACAAATGAACCAAACAAAGCACAAGCCTAACCTATAGGCTACACAGCGCACAAAACGGCAGAGCAAGGGCTGATTAAGTGGGGCAATGCACAGCATTTTATTAGATTTCGACGAGAGTTGCCTATAAAATGTGAGGCGCGGTGGTGGATTGGGTTTTTGCTATAGCGACCCTTCAAGCTCTCAGCTCAGAGGCGCTCCCGACTACAGCGCAGACACTGCATCGGAGTAGGCCTACCTTGGAGCCGGAGGGTTCGAGATTTGAATCCACCTCAAGTCACCGCGTAGGGACCTTGAGCAAGTCCTTCACTCGCAATTGCTCATGCGCTTCGGCGTCAAACTCCGTTTGCTTGTTTTGTTTCTTTGTATGCATAGGGGCCTATACTTGCTATAGCGCCCATTCAAGCTCGCTACTCAGAGGCGCTCCCGACTGCAGTGCGGACACTGCATCGGAGTTTCACGCCAAAATGCTGAGCAATTGCAAGAGAAAGACTTGCCCAAGGTCCCTACACGGCGACTTGAGGTGGATTCGAACTTCCAACCTTCCGGCTGCAAGGCTACGAACATACCCACTATACCACCGCGCCCCACAATGTCCGCGTTGCAGTCAGGAGCGCCTCTGAGCAAAGAGCTTGAAGGGGCGCTGTAGCAAATGCGATAAATAAATGAATAAAACAAATAAATGAAATAGGCTATGCCTGTAACTTTAAAGTTGCAACTAAAGTTGTAGGCCAAAATGCATAGTGACGCTTCAAAGCGATGTTTCGATTTCGATGACGAATTGCACTTCATCCCACGTTCGGCGGTTCACAGCCATTGCATTGTAGTCTACACAGAATGCACGGATAGCCTTCAACGAGGTATCGGGGAATAGGCCTAAACCAAATTCCGCTTATTTGGGCATATGTAGGCCTACGTACGCGTCTGCCTTGATGGAGCCGAAATCAAATCGGACAATAATCAAGTCCGGAAGCCGAATTCGAAGTCTTTAACAGTAGTGGCTGTGGAGAATCCCGAACATGCGTACGTAACCAACGTGAGGGTCCACATATGAACATCACATGATCAAAAATGATCCAGGCAATATCAGATTACTCCTGTCCTCAATTAAGTCACTGCACTAGATTAAAATATCTCAACGAATAGAATGCAAATTTTTGTAGGCCTACCTAGACGACGAACGCTTCAAGCTTCCTTCCCAACCGTCCTATCTTCATCAGTTATAGGCCTAGGCGTAGGCTAGGCCTACATGACGTTCTGTCCAACCACTTCGCTCAACCCTCGATCCTCTTCCACCTTAAACCCTTCTCCGCTCTTCTGCCACCTCATCACTAAAATTTTCAGATCGCTCTTTGTATCTATAAAAGTGGAAACGCATCCGATGACTGAAAGAAGGTCGTCAGAAATTTTTCACGGAAAAAGTCGATTTTTGTCGGTAGCGTAGGCCTATAGGCCTACTCACCTAAAAATTCAGAGTAGGCCTACAGCCCTGTCCAAATGGTAATTAATTTGAAGTAGGTCCTAGTCGTGTTAGAAAGGGTGAGAGGGGCTGCTTAGGTAGATAACTGGAAGGTGCAGGACTTCATAATTTTGACTGAGCATGATGAATAGAGGAGCCGGTGTCACGTGATATTCTATCCGAGGGGATGAAATAATATATCTCCTTGGATGGAATTAACCGGTCTAGACTATTCGGGGGATAGACCATTCTATCCCCTTTATTGAAAATGCGTATAATCGAAAAATTTATGCTGTAATCAAGATTTAAAGTGACTCTAATTGTTTTAAGTGTCCTAAGCAATGTTCAGAGAAGGGCAACTCGAATTTATGTAGTGACTCTGAGTGTTCTTAAGTATTTTAAATGCTCTAATTAAGTGTTCTAAAACCAAAGCAAAAAATTATCTAGTAGGAATAAACACAGTGTCATCATTCAAACAAAGCAGATGGAAATTAATTTGCAAAAATAAATACACGTGGAAGTGGCTTTGTCGACTTATCTTCATTTGGGGGGATACGATTAATAGGGGGGATATTCCATTCAGTGACACCGGCAGATCGTTCCTGAGACGTACGTGGTATTGTGTTGGGCTACGGGTATGACCTGGTTGGAAAACTTGAGATAAGCAGCTGCAGTGCCCGGGGCTCCAGAAAGAGCGAGAAAGGAGATGCTCAGAAAGAGCAGCATGGCTAGATGGCGAAGAGTTCGTGAAGATTTTGGCATGCAGCCTGATGCAGGATGGTGTGGAGTGGACCCAGGACGGAAACCATAGTACCTCCTTCAGATTACGTTTTGGACAACTCGTCTGACTCGAATCGGGGACTAAGCTTACTGTACGTGTAGAGGCAACAGGATGTCCATCTTCCAAACTCTAAAGAGACTCACCAAATCGTTCACACCGCACACTATATACAGGCATCAAGGACAACACAGGGACGAAAATTGTGGGTCCAAAGAAGGTGAATGGAAGATGGAAAGAATACTGCGATGTGTTGTATGACGGAGTGGACGTACACACGGAGATAGATGTTCAAGATATGAACCACCACCATTGATGGAGGAAATGAGACGAGCTTTGTTAAAATCAGCTGCGCGAAAAGCACCAGACCTAGATGCAATAGCTGCTGAAATGCTTAAGTACGGGGGGGAAATGACGCTGACCAAATTGCATGACATTTGCACGGAGGTGTGTAGCCTACTGGTGCAGCCTATTTAGAAGCTGCTGCTGCTAATTCAGCAGCAGCACCTGCGACATCGTCAGATTTGTGATGATGTGACTATCAATGTGTCAATGACATTAGCCTCCAATCTTGCCGCCCTCCAAATGGATAACGGTGAGGGTGACGCTGCTGACGCAGTCTTACAAGACCGTCTGGCTACATTGATGCCTGAAAACTAGCTTTAGGGTAGAGGGGGTGGGGGAACAAAACGCCCCTTTAACTGTTTTCTAATTTACAACAAAGTAATAGCGCCTCAAGCCTAAAAATTATTGTAAGATCTAGTACTAATTGTCCCAAATAAAGTATGGTACTTGATAGAACTCCAAAGAGGATGACATTAAGAAATAATTAAGGAGCCTTTTCTGATAAACTTTGTGATTTCTAAAGCCTAAAAGCCCTTTAAAGAGGTACAGTGCTCAATTTGACATGAAGGACATTTAGGACTGCCTCTCTATTATAAAAAAATGACATTTAAAACTTAAGCAATGGTGAGGGGCAAAACGCCCATTGCTAAGGTATTCCATAGGGAAGCATTTTGCCCTGTTTTGGGTCTGCCCTGTAATATTGTCTATATCATAAAAAAGAAATATAATAAAATCACATTTATTGTGCACAGTAGTTCGATTATATGGTATGGTATACTTTCAACCGGCGACCTGGTGGCAGACCGGTAACGCGTCCGCTCTCGGAGCGGAAGGTTGCGGGTTCGACTCCGGGTAACGATCTTGGGCAAGTTGTTCACGCACACGTGCCTCTGTCACCAAGCAGTATAATTTGGTACCGGCGTAAGCTGGGAAGTAAACAGCAAGTCCTGCGATACACTGGCCTCGTGTCCAGGACCTTGGGATTCGTCCATTGCTGGCTCAGGGCCATGGAAAAGGAGATGAGCGCCTCCCTATGTTCCTCATGGAACGGGATAGGACTTTACTTTATACTTTCAACCTATAGTTGTATTAATGACTAATGGCTAGGACTGGCATTTTGGCATCATTAATGCAACAAAAGCGGCAGCAGACTCTTACAAGGAAACACTGAAAAATGAATTTGATTGAAAATAAAAATAATCAAACCATCAAAACACAAATGGCCGACGATTATCTCAATAGGGTGCAACTAAAAGACCTCAGAACAGTCAAACTGCTCACTGCATATCACAGTGGGACAGAGAGGGAAGGTGTTTTGCCATGAGGCATTTTGGCTCCCCTACCCTAAGAACGCCACATACATCATATGATGTCATTGACGAGCGGCATGTCTGGCAATAATATTTATCTTCATTTATCAGAAGCTGAGTGACAAAGCACATTGAGTGACAGTAGAGATGAATAATGAACATAAGAATGAGTTAGCCAGAAGATCTGTAAAGCAATCTAGGTAGTCTATTATTATATCCGACCATGTCCCAGTTGCAACGAAAGGCCAAGTGAGCCTTCTTTTGTGACCAATGTGCCATTTGTCTTGACAAGCCAGCGTATATCCAAATAGCGTCATCATACACACGCACGCATTGATGCATAGTGCTAGATGCAGAAGGCAAACGCCGAAATGGTGGTTACTGCTTTTATTCTTGTTTGATGGTAGTCGAGTGCTTCGAGGTACTTTTTAACGAGTGGTCGATTCCATGCCGGTTCCACGTGTTTGAGGGAGAGGGACATTTCCCAAACAGGAATGCCTGATTCAGCCATTTGCTCCAAAGCCAAAGCAGGTGGATGATCATGAAGCACATTACAGACAAAGAATGGACAGGTCTGGTCAAGTTGACTAACAGATCCTAGCATATGCGACTCTCAGGGATAACACGGGCAAAAATAATAATAACTACCATTGTTATTATCATGAACTAGAATTAAACTTAATGGTCAACCTTTAGCATTAATCTTCTGCTTGTTCATTCTGGTCTGCAGTGGCGGTGTTGGCAACTAGATCGTTACAAATGACAGTGATGAGCTAGTCATCATCATTTGTAAGTTGTAGCTCTGACCTTTGACGTGTGAAGACAATAGCCTTTAGATCTGCAGACCGATGTTGCTCATTATGATCCACTGTTGTGTGTATGTTATTAGGTCTGCCCCCGCAACCACAGCAGGTGCTTTCAAGCAGTGATCGTCAGTGGAGAAGTGAGGCGTACATGCAGGGCATCCTCATCTGGCTGGCGATTGTTTCGCTCATCCTCATCATCCTCTTCATTGTCCTCGGCCTCTTCACCATGCTCTATCGACTGCTGAACAAAGAGATCGAGGACATCTCGAAACGCATGAATTTCTTTGGGATGAGCAGCACCCTGACGACTGGCGTGCCCAGCATCACCAATCATGGCACAGTCAAGAGTCAACGTGCCTTTGATGTAGACGAAGACCTGAGAGACATGAGGGAAGAGACCTTCACCAACTATGAAGTTGATACAATGGAAAAATATGCCACGAAGAAACTCAAAGACCTCCAAGACTACGATGACAACAAGCAGTAACTGAGGATCCACACTGGGAAAAGAGTCGAACAAAAACGATGTCTTATCTCATCAACAGAACTTTCCTCTGGGGACATAAAGCAGGACTATAGCCAGTGATTTGTGGCCCATCTGCACAAAACCAGTCACAAATTTCCATTTCAAGAAAACAAAAAAAAATTGAGCAACGTCAATATTTTAAAATTGTTAGATAATTACAGATAATAATTTTAAAATATATATTTTGTGCAAATAACCAAAAAGTTTGAGTAAAAGTAACATTGAAGAGTATTATTTGGATGATTTCGTACAAGTTACGATTTGCAATTTATATTATTGGGCCAAATTAGATGCATTTTTTGTCGATAAATATTGTCCATAAAGGCAAGTACTTTTTCAACCATAAATTCAGTTAGGATTTAGGTAGAATGATAAAATTGCTATCAATTTACAGTGAATTTGTTTCTCTTTAAAATGGCACAGTGAACTATAAAAGTGAAAAATCCGATTTAAGACTGGTTTGTGCAGATGAGTCACATTTGGTTTTCAGTTCCGATTTTGATATTCTATAATTGAACAATTTTTGGATTTTAATATTCCATAACTGAACAATCTAAGCAGAATATAATTATAAAAAAAAATAAAAAACCTAGATTTCAGGTGCATTTATAATGTAATAAAATTCCATAGGATACAGAGTCATAAATAGGTTCATGCGGATATAAAAATTAGAAATTTATTTTGCACAGGTACGATGTAGTTAGTACACATTCTGTTGAGACCCCAATGCCTCGCCATACGTACCCCTATGCAGAATCCAGTCACCCCTCCCCTCATTGCGTATGTAATATATGGATCATGGGTCCTTTCCGTCTTGATATCTCCCTTGTCTTCCATAATCAACGACTGCTGCATTTGACAGAATTTCATCCCATCACGGCCATTGTTATGATGAGATGATTTTCAATCCACAAAACACATTTTAGCCGTTGTCATCGTTTCCATGACGATCAATGCAATGCACACAAATCACCATCAAATGATCAAGTCATCAACCAAAATCTGCCTTAACTGACGTTTGAATTATTTCTTTGATTGACGAGCTCCTGTGGACTTAACATCACAGAACTGAACAGGCTTCAACTCGGGACGCCTATCATAAACAAGAATCCTTTATATTTTATGCCATTTGGCATTTCTAGTAAAGGATGAATGAATTGAAGCCCCATTTAATGGATACAAATGAATCTGCATAAGCTACACATTTGCTATACACAAATTACAGAGACTTGAAAATGGTTTTCATTATGATTTTTCTGCTTCAAACTGGAAACAACGCATCAGTAGATACAAAGTAGTTGCCTCGTAGTAAATGAAAAAATTCTCGTCATCTAGAATTATGCCGAGTCCAAAACATATAATTGATTATGAAAAAATCACATTCGCTTGTTATTCCAAGCAGTGGTTCAGTGGCTGCTCACAAATTAAAGAAACTTTAGTTTAGGACAATGACAGAATTTTACTTTATTCATAAAATTAAAACAGATAAGATATAAATATATAAATATCATCAGTCTACCATTGCAATCGAAAATCATGAAATGTTCTATTACCAACTGCCCATACATGACAGTGAAACAGCACCAGCAACTTTAGCAAGTGGAAAGCCAGGAGTAAAGCCAAGAATTACATGTAGTAGAACTGTAAGAGAAAATAAGTGATGAATCTAAAAGAATGATGACATCCATAGCACTCTTCCTCATCACAATGCAAAAGGTATCGGCCAATGATGGTTGCTACAAGTGATAAGAGAGTCAAGATTCTGCGTGGCTGAAATCTAAGAGGTTGAGAAACCACAAATCAGACAACGAAAGCAGATCGAAACAGACAAGTCTTACGCTTAGACCTCAATGATATCAAACATGGCAGTGGACTTTACATTTCAATCAATCTTTACTTACTTCACGATGTCAAGCAGTCGTTACTGGAGCAAAATACATGGAGAACAACAATAATTGGAAGCTTTTAAGTAGAAAATTACGCGATCATTTTGCATTTGAAATAAATGCTGATGGAAAATCCAAGACGGCGACAAAATAATGTTTCCATGCAGTTCGATTGATGCTTTTGAAAAAAAAGTATTAACTATTTGAGCGACTGCATTGTTGACAATAATTCTGCTTGCTTATCTAATGCAGACCAAATTAATCGAAATGAATCTATTAATTGCAATTAAATTTTGGAGATCAAAATTGTTTTAATCAGTACCACTGTACCAGCCCTAACATAAAATAACCACCCTAGTGACCAGACACATATCTTTCACAAAAGAAGGAGCACAACAGCAACATAGCAAAAGGACAGCTCATCAATTAACCTAACAAGTGACAGCATTGTTTACATGAAAGAGCAATAAACCAATAATCCTGACATGTCTTGCTTGCCCAAGACCAAGAACTACTCATCACCACTTGACAGACATTACCATGCTCAATGGCAAAGTCTACTTAGCCACAATTCACCCCTCCAATCTATCTGTCTTAAGTAGAAACACATGCATGTTTTAACACTCTTAACAACAAGAGTGTAGTAATAGCGACTTCAAAATCAATACAGCTCGTCATTAAATTGTTGGTTGGTCAAGTCAGACATAAGAAAGACGCAGCAGCAGCATCTGTGGCTTTTCTATCGATACGTCTGCTGTTGTTTGAGTTGAACGCTGGCCTGTCGCGAAACATCTTCAACTCTTCTCTGAAGAACACCTGCCAACCACACACACACAATCTCATCATCATTATTTCACTTGTAACTGCACCCAGCATCAAGAAATTTGATGCAACACATCAAATGTGAAATCGTCTGTCAAAAACAGTGGATTTCACTATAAACTGAGCTTCAAGAGACTTCTAAAGATTAGCAGTTCAATATATCTGACGTACGAAATAAGTGAGATATCTATGTCAAGCTCAACTTGATTCTATGCAAATAGAGCTGTATATGCTTTTCTAGAGTGACTGCATGGCCTCAATCAGTGAATTGATAAGGTCATATTCTTCACCACCACTGCCAGTCTGAATTGGTGCCATGCCTTTAAGTCTACGAGTAATGACCGTGCTAGGCAGAGATCCAAAGTTTTTCAATGAGCCACCATCTCTAGTGCAGAGGTGTACATTTTTACCCAAAACCCTCATACTGTCACCCCACCTCTCAGATTGAGGTAAATGAAATGAGGCTAAAGTAAGGCATCAAAATTAGAGAACACCTCATTTGGCTTCCCTGAAATACACATGTGCATTAGCCTGGAACAAGTCAACAAACACGCCACGCATGTTCCCTTGTAATATGGGGCCACACAACACTTCTTTGCAGTCAACAGCAGCGACAGATCCAGGGTAGCTCACGTGGGGCAAGGTGAATGTATGTTCTATTGTTCTATGCATCAACTTTACTGGCATCGGGAATTCGGGATAATGCAAGTAAACAAACAGTCGAGTCTTCTACCTCCTTCCTGACTAGTGTACATGTGCAGAGATAGCTAATAGAAATGTCAATACTGGCATAGGGTTGTTAATAGAATTTCTTGGCAAACTGATTATCGGTTCTAGAAATCCGATTTTATGTCGATCATCGGTTTGTTATTAGGTCTTATAGAATATCCACTGTTTTCAGCTTGGCAGTGATAACAAAGATGGCGGCCACTGGGATTCATTGCATTATGATTAGACGTTTTTGACGCAACAAGAGTGCTTGAGGTTCTGCAGTCAACCTGTCTCGTCTGTTGACAGCAAATTTCATATTGGTTTTCAACTTTGCCGTCACAAAATGTAAAAACTTGCCAAGATGTGCGAATGATATTGCATTCAAAGTGCAGCAACACAGTGCCATACATCAATACATATCTATCGACAACTTTTATGTAAAACACACTGTGGGGAAAGCAGCGCTTCAGCCACCAAATAATTGTTGCAATTAGTTTGCTCTAAATGGAAACTTTAAAGCTTATAGTCAGTAAAAATTTTGAACATGATTTTGAAAAACCAATTCGATTATTATTTTTCTGATAATTGGTTTAACATGAAAACTAAACTGGTGTGAAAAATGAGGGGCAGCTAGAACTAAAACTAAAAAAAATGAAGGAACAATTGCCGAAGGAAAAACTTTTTCTGATCTCTAAATATCTAAGTGTCAAGACAAGACAATAGCAAGACAATACTCCACATTAATTTTACCAATGAAAAGGCATAAACTCTGGCATATCTCTTCATGGGTTGAGCTGACACAAGCTCAGAAATCAATAGAAATACAGCATCAAAAGCTAAACTTAAATATATACGTCATTAAAAGAACATCAGCAAACAAGACAATAATCAAACAAAGTTCGAAACGGAAAAGACATGATTTCTACTACATGATTATTCCACAAAGTGCACTAGCTTTCAAGGGTAATGATTTCTCATAACACTGGATTAAAACTTTTATTGTTATTTGATTAAAAAAATTTAATTGCTATTTCACCCAAAGCAAACATTGACTGATGTCTTGGCTCCTATGACGATGGTGCCATAGAAGTCGTCAGCTTAGAACATGATTGCACAGCTCAACAGCAAAAAGAAGAAGAGCGAGGAAAAGTGGAAATGAAGGTCTTCTGTTACCTGTCTTTTGGTCGATCCACTGCAGCGAGTCTACGTGAGCATTCAGGATTTTCGCAATCTGAATCAGCTACAAAAGAAACAGATCAACAATTATAAACCATTCAAAGTGGTCGTCAAATAGAGAAATTGAAAAATTTGCACAACAGCTTTGATAAACATAATTGCCCTTTGCAACCTTTTATGTGGTAAAACATTCAATCTTGCTGACAGAGTATAACTTCAAAATTTGCGTGTAAAGAATAAAAGATGACTGTAGTTGGCTTAAAAATTGCCAAACAAACCTCAACAGTTATCACATACATTTTCTGCAGTATTCTTTAATATTTTTTAGTTCTTCAGTTAATATTCTGTCTATATGAACAAGACTTTTATACATCAGCTATTTCATAAGTTTCTTAGTCCTATCCTGCAATTTTTTTAAAGTTATGCTTTACAAGCTTTCACTTCTGTCAAGTTATGTTATGTAAAGATGCATTCTTCCGATCAGATAATTAAACATTAATAGATATTGTAATTGTATCACATGTTATTAGGCTGGTCCCAATTAAGTGGAACAGCTCCATTCTGGGTCTACCATTTATACAATAAGCACCACGATATATGCCGTTGTGGGCCAATTGTTGGAAGAGCTGTGCTCTTTCTCCTCAATGAATGGACAATTAAGTAAGTAAGTATGTGCTTTATTGAACCACCTGCAAATGCACTGCGGGAATGGACAGCTCAGTTTGAAGAACTCAGTTAGGAGATTTGTTAAATTCACTGTTCTGCAAGGCTGCATAACTCCGGCTGATTATTCACATATGAATATGGTTGATCTGACTGATAATCTCCACTCTTGGGGCTTGGGTTCATTAGCATGCTGATGACACCTAGTTCTATATTTAATATTCCACCATCTAACACCCCGCATAGAACCTGTTGTGTCCAAACAGCGAGCAATCACCGTGAAAAGCAAAGGAAATTATTCCACATTAACAAGAGAAAAGTACTGATACAAACTTGGACACAGTAGAGCTTAAAACATTCAATAACGGCTGAGCAAATTATTGAATCTACTTGATAAAAACAACAGGTGAAATTTAAAAAAATAAGCAACATGGACGTACACATATGCTGCGTATCAATGACTCATAATCACGAATAAAATAATCATAATGCTGACTCACTGGGTCATTGTTATCCTGTGTGCTTGTACCAGAATTGAGATGCTCAACAATTTCTTTCAGATCAGAAGCCATGCGCTTTAGCTGCGAATCCACATTCTCAGACAATTTATACCTAGAAAACAAAGTTAATTCATTTTATTATGCCCTTAATCCTCTCCATAAGCATCATTTTGCACTCCACAGGAATAGTAGCCAAGAAACACTATCAAGATGTTTGTTAACAAGTCACAAAGTAGACTCATAAAAAAGATACAACATACAGGTAAGATGAGGCATTAAGGCTCGTATATTTAAAAATTAAAAGAGACCAAAGACGTAAGAAATGTGATACGCCAGGAGTTTTTGATGATCCACTCACTACAAGAATACTGACATTTTGTACAGTGGCAATTGTGAAAATTCATTTCAAGAATTTCGAAGAATAAAATCAGTCCTCAGCATCTTTTGCATGGGCATACAAGGAAATATTCATCATTGCAAAATCATAACAAACCGCTGCAGGTTTAAAAATCCTTAATCTCAACTAAACGTCCTATACTATAAAAGCATACAATTAATCAAGGAAAAAATTTATTTCTAATTTAATATTAACATAAAGTTAACTTGACCATCTCCCTCCATTCATCATTACTGACATAATTGATGATGTGCTTCTTTTCTTATTGTAGGCTTTTAACAGGTCTCTTTTTGAAGGACGTCTTCCCTATCTACTAAAAACAAGCTCTCAATACTCAAGAAACCTGGCATATATAATTGAAGCGCTCATCGGTCCGCTCGCGGGCAACACGGTGCCTTGCCTCGTAATCTGACTCATCGGTCATCTCCTCTACTCGCATCTGTGCCACCGGAGAAGAACGTCTCGGCAAAGAGGCTCGGAACAAGGTGTATAGCTCCGTAGCGTCGGATCCTGATGCTGCCCCGCCCGCGGTCACCTTGGGGGTAACATCCCGAGCTCCAGGATGGCCAATCCTCGAAACAGGGTTCACTCTTCGGGCAGAGGTCCCTCGCTTAGAGCTCCTTTTCACGGCTGCCAACTTCGCTTCTCCTCCGCATGCTCTGTGCTCTTTCGCACCATGTTACATCGAGTTGCCGACGCGCCGTCACTTCTAACAGGTAATACCTGGCGCTGCCATGAGGTCGGCCATAGAAGGCGACACCAACTCCACTCTAGGGGATTCAACCCTACTCTGTACTGAGACACAACCATTGTCCTTTGTCCGCAACAGGACAGTCAAATTCTTCGTATATGTTTTTCTGGTACCAGGCCTTTAGGGAGACCACCCGTATAGTTCGCTGGGAAGCGAAACTATTGTACAATTCGCGCAACAGCGAAATCACTCGTAACCAGGACCACGGCGCTTGCCAGGCGCTCGCGTACTTGTTTCACACTCAGTCCCGCGCTATCCCACAGGGAAGGCGCACACTCGTACTCGGAACTGTCGACTCTTTCGCCGCAACAGGCGCCAACGGTAACTGACTTTCGTATCGCTTCTGAGTCGCGTTTACTGTCAACAGACCAGCATCGCACCACTATAGGGGGCTTAAAAATTAGCTAAGGGGTACACACTTCCTTAACTAAATTAACCTATGACTTATGGAACCGGGACACGCTGCGTAAACTACAGGGAGCGGTTAGGGCAGCTTTGTTTAACCCTAACTTTGCGACCACGAATTCCTCGACCGGGCGGGGAAAACCTTAGTTTTGGCGAAGTAAAGCTTGTCGAGCCTTCACCGTTTAATCCACCAAGGATACTCTCTCACTGGCGTTACAGTCACGATCGTCTTGGTGCGCTGAAACGATTGACACCAAGATCGACCAGATCGGATCAAAACTGGCAAAGATACGTACACAGGGGAAAATACACGGGCGACGGCTTTTGAAGTGCCTTCCGAAGCCCTTTTCACGACACAGGTAACTCACTGACACGTATACAAGATAGAACTCGGCGTGACGTTCAATCTGACACCAACTTTGTAATTGGCGGTACGATCTTTACAAAGTTACACTCACGACCGGCGGATGGCCCGGTCTACCGTGGACTTCAACCCACACGTACAAATACAGCCGGTATGGCTAAGCGAACACTCACGACCCTGCTACTCGGTCGACGCAAAGACCAGTAGGTGAAAGTAAAGATATTCGAAAGAGCCGAGGTTACACTTTCATACAATCGCGAACGTATGGAGTCGCGGGTCTCCAACACAGACCTGTACGGGGACGGTCGCTCGCTAGGGCGGCGCCGTCGGCCGTACGCACGTTTTTCCCTTAGCGTACGGTTAGCGAAAGACCGGAAAGAACTCTTCGCGGGTTTATATCGTCGGAACCTTCACTCACTCTCGTTCACTCTCAACAGGTAAGATGTTCGCACAGACCAGACGAACAGTTTGACACCAAGTTTACGTAGATCGGACTAGGATTGACAAAGTTGTCCGGTAAACTTCGACCTCACTCGGGCAGTCGCTCTGTAGCACGGTAGCAGGCCGCGATGAGCTTTGCGAACCTCTACCGATTTACTGAGGACCTACAGCCACCAACTCTCACCGTAACTATGTCCGCACAGACCAGACGAACAGTTTGACACCAAGATGGAGTCGATCGGATCACAGCTGAAGGAGCGTCTCGGAGACGGTAGGACTTCGTTGCGGGTCTTCGCTGGACCAGGCGAAAAACCGAGAAACCAGGATTCGCGTCAGCTAAGTCTTTGCTCCCTCTAGACTATATCGTCGAAACCGTAACAGAGGCTGACAAACTCTCAACAGGAAAAGTCTTCTACTCGTCAAGATGAACGAGGTTGTCGCTTAGATCGAAGCGATTGGACCACAGGATACAAAGTTATTCACGTTGACACTTTTATTGCCGGCCGTCGCTGGCTTAGCGATGCTGGTCTTCGATGCTGGTCTCTGCGATGTTACGCGTAGGACCGGGAAACCAAGTTTGCGCACCTCTACCGTCGAAACCGTAGCCGTCACCGACTAGGTCTTCACAAGTAAGATGTTTCTCTCGATGAGACGAACAATCCGACACCAAGATTGAACGAATCGGACAACGAATGGCAAATCTCTCCGGTGAGCGCGAGCTTCGTCGCGGTGAACGCTCGGTCTTCGGCGGGCGCCGATGAAATCACAAATATGCCTCTAACTCCCAAACGCGGCGAGCTAGACCAGGTCTCTTGACACTTTCACGGGCAAATCGTATGCGGCACACGGCCTGATGCAGGTTTCACCACTGTAGAGTCAAATTTCACCGAGTAGGCCACTGACGGACACTAGGACTTGGAGTCGATGTCGCTGCGGGAGCTGAACCGACCTCTCGCCGAAGAGTTGAAAGTGCGTACTTCACCCTAGTATCTAATCGGTAACTGTAAATTACGCGTCAGCCGAGCATTTGCTCGACCGAACTGCGTTCTGGTACACTACGCTTTGACAGAATTAAGGGGGCTGCACCCTTACTTACTGTCGCCTCTACCCGGCTGCTTACGGGTAAACTTATCGTTAGATCTCGCCGGCGGCAAGATATAGGTATCACGGTATTTCTTTGCACTCTTCTTCAGTATTTCACGTTGCTCGTGTATTCGGAACCAGATTTATCACTTTCAAAGTACCACTGAAACGGCGTCCCAATCAAGTCGAGGAGGACGGAAGTATTGCTGCTGACGCCCGAAGCGTTCTCGGTAGGCTGGGCAGCGCCCGTAAAGTGCGTAACTGACGGCTGGCAACGCCGGGGAAAGAAGGCGCGATGAACTTTGTGCCTCCCAACCAACGGCTGTCGCGGTCTCAAGTCACCACAATCGACGTCACTGAGTTTCACGACCAAGCTGGAATGACGAAATATTCACTGGCGCACGAGGCGTCGATCGTCCAGGCAGCGCCCGCGACACTGGATGACGGCACGTCCGGGGCGGACGGTGTCCGAACGAGATGCACTCGACAGTGCGGAAGCTTTCACCGCAGTCACCAACACCGCTTTCCAATCGTAGGCAGAAAGGTAACCAGTATTCTTCTCCGGACCGTAGAGCCGAAGCGTCTCTGTAGCTTGGCGGGTTTCACCCTAACCCGTATATTTTAACCGCACAGGCGGCGAGGCGCTCGCTGGCGTGGCCGAGGTCCGTAGGGGGCTGAGTCCTACGAGACCGGACCCGTCGCTCAGCAGCAGGTGCTGGATCGAAATGTATACGCTATGTTATATGCAGAAAACCTCTCTGGCGTTCTACACCGACATGATAAATCGACACGAGCGAGGAATCGTCGGTCTGATAACTGCGAAGGTCCAGGTGACTCAAGTTCAACAGACGAGGCCTTACCACTTATCTACGGTTGCGCGCTCGCCTTGGCCGGCCGTGCAGATTAACCGACGCGGGCCGCCGAAGTAACGATTGTCAAACACTTTTAAGAGATGTGGATCAGACTTTCTCAGCCTCAGGCGGAGGACTCTAAAGAAGCTAAACCAGTCACAGTAGCAATCACCGAGTCATTTGTCTCTCCGGGTTCACCGAGGATTAGTGCACAAAGTCACTCGCTTGCCTCCAGGCGTAGAATTCGGTACAATATGTATGATGAGCTGACGGGCTCGTGGCGGATAGGGGGCCGAGTCCTACACACGCCGGAGCCTCGATCAGTCGGTGCGGTAAAACTGCTTTCTTTTACGCTGCAAGCACTCAGCGGGTCTGATTTTCAACACGGCCTAAATGCCAGGAGACAGTCACAAGTAAGACGGGATGAGCCACCACCAACTCTCCCTGGTGCGTCGTAGCGGGGCGATGCCCAGTCGGCCGCCGCTCGATCGTCACCGCAGGTAACGTATAACCTCCGCGGGTGCGGATTCGCTCAAAACACAATATTTCTCTTCAAATTCACCAGGAATCGTTTGGACACCAACAAACCAACGTAGCAATGTCAATTCAACGTGTCTGGGCTGCGTAGAGATCAATGAGAAGAACAGAGTTGATGCTCATTGACCATGGAGTAATCGCCATTACTCCACGTATATAGCGAAGCACCGTGTGGCAGGCTTTATTCCACCGGAATATCGCTGTCTGCACGCTATGGTTTGGCATAAAATCGACAATCGGTCTTCTGTATAGAAAAACCGTTATTAATTCGCCAAAAATCCATTTATTGTCGGATCGTCACCGGGTTTCTTTCTATCGTTTCCCAAACGACTTCTCCGTAACTTACGCCTTAAATTTAAGCTATTGGACCTACCTAGCATTAATTATGGAATTAAATCTAATCCTACCTATGGGGTTTTTAAGCGTAAATTGGGCTATTTTCAGCGTGTAACCATTGATATCGCCCTCGCCTGCTTCCAGCTTAGTTCTACAGGCATTACGCTAGCGGACGTCGTTTTCTAGCGCATATACCGTAGCGCATATACGTACATAAATTTAACCTACAGGACAGACCTAGAATTATTTATCAGGGGAAAGTACGCCTTACCTATAATGAGTCTAAATACACGGTTTGGCTGCTTTAAGAGCGTAACCGTTGCTCCGGCCTTGTTTCCAGCTCAGTTTAACAAGGCAGCCGATCGGTGTTTCTCGTATCGAACATTGTCTTGTGGCTGAAACGCCACATAATATATATCCTAACCTCTGCCAAACCCCTCCCCCATTTCTAACCTTTCATTTCCTTCAAAGATTCTTCAAAGACTTGCTTCACCACAGTTCCTCGCTTATCTTGGATCCTCTACTAGCTTTTCCTTTCTAGACAACCTAGTGTCCAATTCCACCATTCAACATAAACTTCTCTGCTAACTCTGCCTTCTGATAGCTAGCTATTTCTGCAGTTGATAATTTGTATCTCACTCAACTGGCTCTCTTCTATGTTTCTGCTGCATTTCCATGGCTGGTCACTGGTCAGTGATCATGATGACATTTTATCACAATAATCAAGATTTTCTTCAGTTTTAGTGGCCCTCCACTTCTCTGGCTTCGATCCTACTTCTCTGGTCGCACTCAAATGGTTAATTGGGCGATAATAGAACCCTTGGGATGCCATCAAACTTGGTATCCTTCTGTTTAGGCCTGCACTTACATCTTCTCTACACAACTGACAGTCCTGTTCTCTTTCCTAAGTATTCCTCAACTGGCCAACTCAATGCTGATGACATGCATGCCTTTGTTCATGGCCCTCCCTCTGTCCAGCTTGCCCTCACTATCCGCACTGATGCTCTTTCCCGTAAGCTTCACTGTTGGACGTCATCTAATTTTACCTTGTATTAAAGACACAACTCATTTAGCTTGGTGCTCACCATTCCCAACCTTACCTTTAGCTTGGTGCTCACCATTCCCAACCTTACTTCTATTTTATCGCTCATGCCTTCATTCCATCCTAAATAGACTAAGTACTGTTATTTCTTTACATTGGTCTTCCTAAAGTTCATCTTTCTCCTCTTCAATCTGAGCCAAGTGGTGTTGCAAGACTGGTATCCTTGGTCATGCTCCATCTTACCTACACTCCTACAGGTGCAATCTCTACCACCTGTAGGTTAATCTGACACTGTGGCTCGGTGGGCTCCTCGCTCTGTGACGAACAGGGAACTCCTAGTTCAAAGGATTTGCCTGGTTGCAAGGCAACATCGAGATTTATTGACTCTAGGGATAACCTTCCTTCAGAACTGTGCATATTACCCATGACCACTCAATCTTTGTTTCATAAATTACTTGGCATTTTTCCTTAGCTGTGGCTGGACTCCTAATCAAGGATACCAGTCTAGTGCTACTCAGTAGGTATCTTGAAGGGGACTTTATAAGTCCATAGAATGAATGAATGAAAGCTCACCCTCCATGCTCCTTGCATATTTATTCTAATATGTTTGACCACCTACAATGGTCACAACTCTGACTCTTACTCAACTTAAGGTCCCTGAACTTATTTACTGGTTATCTTCTTACTTAGCCTCTAAATACCTCTGTTCTCATTCGCCTGCTAACCTCAACTATCTCACTTCAACCCTATGCATATTGAACAACCTGAAATCTTCATGACCAAATTTCATGCTTTTTCTTTCAATGACCCCCACCCTATGGAATCAACTTCTCCAATAACTCACTCACTGACCAGTTCAAGCTGGAGCTCTCTGTATCCTTTAACTGCTCAAAGGCAATCTTGGGTCTCGTACACTGCCAGCATTAATGTAGCATTCTGAGTGGTGCTATATAAATTTACAGACAGAACACAAACTGTTATCACTAGTATCAAGCATGAGTGCCCTTTGATCTGCACTTACAGGGCACTGCAAAGGCCTACACATACAGAACCACCCAAGTCAAACTGGCGATTCAAAATTAAGACTGGATGATATATCTCCAATCACTGCTTTTGATGTATTATTAGAATGAGTCTCTATGATATCTAGTTATCTACATATGCATTGAGGAGATAGATATCTTACGTGTGTTCCCTTTCGAGATCCGCATGCTGTTGATAGGTAATGGGTGGCAGCTGTTCAAGCGCCAGTTCAAGTGGCTTCAGCATGTCTTCCAGTTCGCTCTGCTGACCAAGGATGAAGTCCAGCTCTTGGTCAAGGCGCTGCTGGTCAGTCTTCACTTTCTCAACATCACTGTTTAGCTGCGTTATCTATCAACAGAACAACAGTTACTGTTAGAGTTATAGTCACTCGTCCATGAAGTGAATAACGACTTTTGCATATAGTCTGAGGGGAATTTAGGGTCATTTTCCAGCTGTGCTTTGGAGACCAGAAGAGAATCCTGTAGTAGATATGCACAGCAATATGAATTCAGTACAATACTTCACGCACACAAGTGGAGATAAGTGCAAACTGAGGAAGACGAGCTATGAGTCTAGCTAAGCATTTAAGCATTTAATTGAAGGGGAATGACATTGTTTCGGGAGGTTCATATAAATAGCAGTAGTCTAGGCATGAACAGAAAAATGCATGAACTTTGGTTTCGTGTTCCCTTTCAAGCCAACTTAGTTGGCGATCGTTACGCTCTGCTGCCTGTAAAGATAATACGGGGCAACGCTTCCCAACTTCAACTTGAGCTCTTCTCCTGTGATGGATACCCTCCAGGCTCCAGGAATAATCGTACATTGCATTCATTTGCTAACACTATCTGCTCTGTGGGGGGGACTACTCAGAGGCAGTCTAAACTTGAAGCTGAAGAAGAGAATGGTGAAGACACTGGTGTGGAGTGTTGTCCTGTACGGCTCGGAAACGTGGACAATGCGGCAAGAAGACATAAAACGACTAGAGGCCTTCGAGATGTGGATCTGCCGCAGAATGGAGAGAATCAGCTGGGTTGAGCGAAGAACGAATGAGGAAATCTTACAGCTGGTGGGAGAAAAGAGATCACTGATGGGAACTATACGTGGACGGCAGAAGAAATGGATAGGACACATCTTAAGGAGCGACACCCTACTAAGAGACATCATTGAGGGAAGAATGGAGGGGAAAAGGACGCGAGGTAGACCAAGAACAATGTTGCTGGACTGGATGCTGACAGAGGAGGATGGATACAGTGGACTGAAGAGAGAAGCTCAGAACAGAGAAAAATGGCGTCATTGGACATACGAACCTGCCTGAGGGCAGAGAAGAAGATCTGCTCTGTGTAGCACATATTTTTAAGCTAGCTTAAAATGTACTTTACTAGATCAGTCTTGCAATTAGTCAGCCTAAAAGGAGCCTAAAAGGAGCTCCATCAAATACCTTGATATATAATCTTCCTTTAATTTCAAACTGACACACCTTTGATGACAAATGCCAACAAATCACAGTTAATATAGGAGTTGAATTTAACTGTTTTGGCAGCCAAGCAAGATGGCTAATGATCATTTTACCAATGCCATCTGCCAAATGGAAGACTGAGTCAACCTTTGAGAGGGTAGCAGGAAGTGATCCTGTGTCCATGTGCCATTCGTTCCAGAGTGTTTCCACTACCCTCAACCCCTCCTCAATGACCTCATACATGTACACATGCTATGTCTCAAGAATATAACACCTCTAAATATCAATTGTACTTCACTGTCAATATAGACAAAGCATCAAACTAATTATTGCTATAATTTAATTATGTCCTCAGACGAATTCTCACTCTGTGACAGTAACCACTTGAGGTTGAATGACTGCCTTGCAACCCGCAGAAAATGCAAAGTGGTTAGTTATGGAAGCTGTGTTGCAAACAGTTACCATGTCGCCGTTTTCAATAAGGAGACGATCCCAGGCATTGACTTGCGTCGCCTGATCAAGGAAGACGGCCTCCTGCTCCTCCAATTCCTGTGTCCACTTGTTGATCGCTTCCTCCAGCTGGCGATAGTTCATGCATGGCGCAGTTGACACTGCCGAACCAGCAGATGTACTAAAAGCAGTAACCCAGCAATAATAAGAACCTTTCTCTAAACCAAAAACAATAAGTAATTCACCAGTTCATGATATAAAAGCTCACATAGTGACAACTGCAGCATTGATAAATCTATGCTAATAAAAAATCAAAAAGTGTGGGACTGAAGCATCAGAAATGCTCAAGTTAAGTGCTGATCAACAGTGATCTGCACGCTTTAAGAGATCACGGCACGGTTCAACAATTGCACTTTCTTGGTTGCTGGTGCCATGTGCTGGAACAGTCTGCCGACCGTGATCCACTCAGACGACTCAGTTGCGGTCCATCCAGACCTATCTGTTTATCACGCTTATTCGTCTTGACGGCTTTGCTGTGCTGTGGTGCCATAGAAATTGTGACTGTCATTCCAATATTATTGCTTAATCCAATAAGCTTTAACATCAAGAAGGCAGGTGGTGAATTTAGTTTGCAGAGCCATTCAACACCTTCATCCTGGTTAGCTCACACTCTACAATGCATAGACTCATCACCATTATGGCAACTATCAACCAAGGCCCCAGTCACCATCAAAGTTTTTCATCTGGAATATCAATCTCCCACTTGAAAACCTATAGCAACATTCTCATAATGTATCTAACATCAGTTGATAGTTGATCCAAAGTCCAATCAAGTCAGAGAACAATATATTTGGAAAAGTAGGTTGAAATCTGGTAAGTCAGAATAACTAGTCTACGTAAAGTGTCATGACAGCCTACAGTCTTTCCTGCAGACAGACGGATTACCAGATGGTTTTGAGCAGATAAAATAGTGATTGGTGGTGCTTAATCATTGCTATGACAGACAGATCTGCCCTGTACTTCATCATCGTCATTCTTACAATGCAAGAAAAGGAACATACGTAGTGGCAGCTGCTTGGGCAACAGATGTTGGCGCTGGAACTGATACAGTGTTTCCGGAGAATGTCAGAGAGAAGCCTGCGTTTGCAGCTGTAGAAGTTGCAGCAGGCAGTGAGCTCGAGGACAGACCAAATCCTGTAGCTGGTGCCAGTGACGACGATGTAGTGCCAGCCGTTGTTGATGGCACTGATGACAATGCACTCACTCCACCTGCAGACATTCACAGCACTCATTCTCAGAATGCACAGACACAAAGAAACTAAACATTAACCCTTTACATGCAAGATTTCCATGGATTTTTTATTGTATAGATGGCAGCGAGAAAGGAAATCGCTCATCATTTACAGGATCCATTGAAAAATGACCCTTCCTAGGAGACCATGAATATTGATTTTTGAACCTAATTAATGCACCTGCATAGCTGCCTCACTGTGCCACAAAAATGTATTATGCTGCATAAAATTTTAACTTAAGGCCAAATTCAATTAATTTCCCTGCAGTATGTTTACACAGGAGTACGCCTAATGTGCAGCATGTCTCCCAATGTAACTGCAATAGTTCATGGTACTTGCGCCCTTCCTTCCAACGTCAGCCTACTTAACAAACACTTCCGCATGTCATCTAAACAACAAAGACTAAACATCCTGAAAATTTCATAAGGTTAGCTGCGAAGTTAATGAAGTTGAAAGCTTCTGAATGTCATTACAAATTTAGATGTGAGTTTCAATAGGTCAAAAACGAGGTCACCTCAGACGTCTTTGAAATTCAATAACTAAAAAACTACATAAAATTTCCTCTAATATCATAATATGCGTTTAGCTACTAAATGACAACATACAATCACCAAGAATGATGAATAAACTCTGACTATGAAGAACTAAGTAACAGACCATTGAAAAGAAAATTGCAATATTACTGATAGTGTTCACCTAGACCAAATCCAGTGGATGTCGCAGCTGTTGTTGACGCAGGCTGTGTCGATGGCATGGCAAACCCGGAGAACCCGGCTGCACCCAATACCCCACCTGCTGCTGCTGCTGATGCTGTGGTGGCAGGCTTCGACCCTGTTAACAGTCCTCCAAGAAGAGATGTGGATGCAGGCGTAGCTGCAGCAGAAACTGGTGCACCACCCAACTTGAAACCTAACATAGATCATCACCAGGACACTCAGCATGCATCTGATTTATATATACTTAATACATGCAATCATCATTTACCTGCAGGAAAATGTCTGCAAATGTTGAATGGTTTACATCACACCTTGAAACAGCGTTTCCCAAACTTTTGGGCCATGGAACCCTTCGCATCCTGATTTTTTTGCGGAACCCCAATCTCAACTAAACACATTAAAACATGCATAGCACCTGACAAGCATATATGCCTACTTAACATGCGCTATTGTAGAAAGTTTATTTTTCTTATAGGCCTCAAGTAGTGCAACAACCTCTAGACAGAACTTTCTTGGTTGAGCTCAACGACTTCTTGTAATTACAGCCTGACGAAAGCCTGGGCACATTTTTATGATATTTTGACAACCACATAGAGCATTACAACAGATCACACATCACAAATGACTTATGCATTGTCTTACATAAAAAAATCAATTGTCACAAAATATAATCATAATAATAATTATGAGTAAATATATTAGAGAGAGAGAGAGTCTCAGATTGTAACATAGTACATAATCAAATCTAACATTAGAGTAAACCTCAGTGGAAGCCTACCCCCAACAGCAGGCTGCGCTGTTGCTGAATTGGTGGCTGTACTTGAGGAACCAAGTCCACCTAGTGATGGTACAATCCCTCCACCAAAAGGCAACTGCATTGAACCAGTTGTTGTAGTTGCAGCAGTACTCCCCAACCCTCCACTAAAACCAAACATGGAAGCAGCTGCAGTCGTCGTGGTAACGGATGTTGTGACTGTTGGTTGTGCTGCGAGGCTGAAACCACCGCTGGCTCCAGCTCCTCCAAAGCCAAAACCTACAAATAGAAATGCTTTATTTTAAAGAACGCAATATAGACCAGAAGCATGATCATAAAGGCAAAAAAATGACCTCAGTAATCTAATGACGGATCTCTCGATCTCTCTCAACCAACCAATCTGAAAACATGGAAGGCTGAGTGAGCACTATACAGCATACACCAGACAGGTAACATTAACAATTTAACTCTAATCCTGCAAACCAAACACCACAACCACCATCATCATCAGCAGCCCACACTCTAAAAAAAACTCACAAATTCACAAATCAGCAGTTGGGCATCAGTACCACCCAGTCAGAACCTGCCGTTTGAACTGCTGTGCCCGCATGCATGAGACAGCATAACTCTTACTCCCGGCTTAAATCTGGCCTACGATGTAATGGGTCAATTCTGTATGCATGGGTCAAGATTAGCACACTAAGCTAGGTGTAAGGCTACTCGGAGTCTGAGGCAGGAATAAGCCAACCACTTCCAGCGTAAACAAAAGGCGGCCATCGTCATTCGTTGCACAGACATCAAAAAGCACTTAAGAAGTTCTGTAATTAAGTTGCCTCATTTCCTGACGGAGAAGTTCATATTGATTTTTATTTCACCGTCACAAACGTTGAAGTTTAACAACCTGCCTGGTGCATTTTAATGATCTGTAACACATGTTTAATTAGGAGATTTCTCATGGTTATTCAAAACGGTTATTTCCCAAATCCAACCACTATATTCATAGACAGATTAAAAGCAAATTGAACTGTAGCACAGCTCACAGCTCAACAGCATTTCACCACAACACTTACAACTGCATGCCAAGAAACTTCCAACATGGATAACCTGTTGCATAAGTACGTTGTCATATTAAAAAGCAATCACAAATTAAATCCAAAGTCTGCAATTAACAATGAATTGAAACCTGATGGTTTTGCTGCAGCCAGCGAAGGCTGACTGAGGCCGAGTGACAAAGCACCACTAGCAGGTATCAGAGTTGGAGCTGCTGCAGTGGATGCAGCATTAGCACCACCAGGAAAACCAAAACCACCCAACGGAGCACTTCCACCAAATCCTGAAAAGCCACAAACAAAAGTCCAAATACAATTTGTCAAAAGCAAAATGATACACAACAAGTGTAAGGTAAAGTAAAAGTACATTGACTGAGCATTTGCCAAACGAAATTTCATTCAGAATGTATGGTTCGGGATTCAAATTACAACAGCAACCAGATGTTTTCCTGTTTGCATTGAAAAAAAATCTTCGACATCATATCTACTTCATACAATCAACATTATGGAATGTAATGTCAGGATCCTGAAAAACCTTTTATAATCCCATAATCTCAGGATGGATAGAATGATCCAGAATTATATTCCCGAATCCACATTGATCTAACACTTGAAATCTCAGTTCATTTCCACCCAGCCAACAAGCAAAATTTCACGGTTTGGCCATATCACTAACCTAATAAGTTCTTCGTGTTTTCATTTAAGGTGTATTAGAATTGTTCTAAATCGTCATCGTCTTCTGTTTTTGAAACACTAGCTAACCCTTTCGTATGCTCCCAAACTGCAATTTAGGACTTTGCCCAATCTTGATCCAGAATTCAGTTTTGGCCGGGTTCTGCTCTAATAGGAATTGATGCATTCCTGGACTTCTGATACAAATACCAGAAGACATAACTTTTCTAACCAATACAACGATATTCACCTGTTTCAACGACCTCAAGCAATAATCGATATCGTTGAAAATTCGTGAAAAATAATAAAATTATAGCTCAATGCTACAACAATAAACCTCCAAAACTTATAATATTAATCTTTCTAACTATTCATTTTAAGTTGTTCAGTGCAGAAATTCCTGCTTGAATAACATGTTGTGAGAAAATGCAAGGCTTTTTTATTCTGTGATCACAGAGAAACACACAATGCCTAGATATATGAATTGCAAAAAAAACTACCAAATTAGTACCTTAGAACCAAATAAAATAAATATTAATCGCTAAAGATGGAGACATAGTTGCTCATACTAGACCAGCCCTTTACTTCAATTAGTCCGGCTCTCTGGAATGCTGTCTCCATCTACTTGCTCTCAAAGTCTAGCTGGTAACCACTCCTCCACTTTACTCAGATTCTCAAAACCGTCTTTGGTGAAATTAGTGCACGTGTAAAAAGGGTTCGTAGACCAGAAACAGTCCACAAGGACAACTAACTGTGTGAATGAACATGAACCAGAGAAGTTTTAAGGTTACTAAAGTCACAATGATTTCATGCATTCCTAATCCAGAAAAGTGTCACGACATAAGTAGTCACAGGATAGAAAATATTACCCAGTAGTATGAGTAATTGAATAATTATATGATGACAACACTTGCCTGAGGAGCCAAATGAAAAGCTCCCACTGGTAGTTGTTGGCTGTGTACTGGCTGCAGGAGGGTTCGTATTAAACACGGACCCGGCCTGCATTGCTTGAGCATTTGGAGCACCAAACGAGAAGCTACCTCCTCCTGGAGCACCAAAATTAAAACCAGAAGACATGACGAATCTGAAAATACACAACAATCAAATGTCCAATTATTTAAAAACGGACTTTCAGAAGATGCCTGGTGAATCACCCTTCAAACCAGAAGAAAATGTCCCCATCTTGGAGTGTCATCTGCTACATGGTGTGTATCTTCTGTGTCTAAATTCCATTAGGCCTACTCATAACTCAAACAGCATCGAACAGCAACTTTGCATGCATGAACTTGAATACTGCAGTACCCTCTATGATATATAATGGGGCGCGGTGGCGTAGTGGTGGCGTCGTTGCCTTGAAGCCGGAAGGTTCGAGGTTCGAATCCACCTCAAGTCGCCGCGTAGGGACCTTGGGCAAGTCCTTCACTCGCAATTGCTCAGCGCTTCGGCGTTGCAGTGTCCGCTCTGCAGTCGGGAGCGCCTCCGAGTAGAGAGCTTGAAGGGGCGCTATAACAAGTGCACATACAAACAAACAAATATGTGGGTCTTCCGGTGACTTGAGTGGGTGTTTGGATCTGGTCTTGCACACCGCAGCAACCCTTATTGGTCACATCCAAAGATTCAGCAATATCACTAAATATATGTGGGATGTCTTGCATTGGCTCCTTTTTCACAGAGGATCACTTACCGGATCTCTTCTTTGGTTTGGCGCTGTCTCGCTTTGCTACACGAGCTTTGCTGCTCCACCCTAAGCATCTAGCGCTGTGGCACTCTCTGCTCTCCTAAGCAGGCTGAGCTTCTTGTTCCCCTCGTTGCACACTTCTATTATGCAAAGACATGTCTTTTCTATAGCTGGCCCCGCAATCTGAAATGGGCTCCCTGTTGAACTACATCTAATGCCTAGATCCCTTACGACCCCATTCTACTCTACTCCTAAGATTGTTCTCTTTAGCCGGAGTTGGGTCGGGAGCGCTTCTGAGTTCATGAACTTGAAGGGGCGCTTTATATCTGAAATGAATGAATGACCATGTCAAATGTTATTCTACGTTTCGTGTCATTCCATAGCTGCCATGCATTTCTAGCCAATGAGCATGTCTCAGATATTAGAGCATCATTTGATTTTAACTTAGTTCTCTATAAATACACTTCAGATCTACTTTCTTCTAACTGGAGTCTGGAGGGCCTTCAAGAGCCTTCAGAAGGTGCTACAGATATAATCAGATAAAGAGCACACAAAAACATAATTCAAAATGTATAACAGAGACAGAGTGGCCCAAGTGACCCAGCCAAGTGGCCTATCATTAGCCAGAAGGTTTTAGGTGAATAGGTGAAAAACCATACCCTAAAATTTTGGCTTTTCGCCCCCACCCAGTCACTGCAGGGCTGAGGTCGTGGTGACACTCTTCTAGGTGCAAGGTTTAAGGTCAATAGCTGTGAAACTGTGGCCACAATTTCACTGCCAATGAAATTTTGAGGTAATCCCGAAGACTTCATGCACGTACACAAAGCAATATGGTTGCTAACGACTAGAGATGTTAATATCGGTTTTTATTAAAAACCGATTATACGGTTTTTAAAATCCGGTTTTAAACCGGTTATCGGTTTTTAATTGCCTCTCAGAAATGCTATATAATTCAAATTAATCTAATCTATTAATCTAATTCTTACGTAACGCAATCCAGCATCAACGACGTTTTTTATTTTCTAATTAGATATTCAAAATGATAATAATTTACACTGTATGTTGCTAATAAATCTTCATAATTCAACATAAATAAAAGATATTCGTAATAAACACGTGTCTTTACAACAAAAAAGGAACTTTCCATTAGCAATTTCCAACCATACAACGACCGCCATGCCGCCTAATGTCTATTACAAAACATAGACCATGGAAATTTCCATACAGTATTAAGGTAGGTAGGTAGCCTAAGGGCCGGTTGCAATGTATATATTCACTAGTAACTCGACAGCGGATTGCAGAACAGACCAAACACGAATTTAAGACAGACATAATATATACACTCATGATGAGTGACTCATCCATAGACATCACATATTAAAATGTAAGATATCTATGGGCTCATCTGCAAGACTGCCGGTGACACGAAACGGAGTATCCCCCCTGAAAGCTATCCGCGGGGATGAATTAATCTATCCCCCAGATGGAATTAACTGGTCTATACTATCCGGGGGATAAACCATTCCATCCCCTTTTTTTAAATGCGCATAATAAAAAATTTATGCTGTAATCAAAATTTAAAGTGACTCTAATTGTTTTAAGTGTCCTAAGCAATGTTCAGAGAAAGGCAAACTCGAATTTATTTAGTGACTCTGAGTGTTCTTAAGTGTTTTAAATGCTCTAAAAACAGGGCAAAACAAATTATATAGTAGGAATAAACATACCTGTTAGTGTCATTGTTCAAAACAAAGCAGATGAAAATTAATCTGCAAAAAAATACACGCGGGTAGCGGTTTTTCAACTTTTTTTAATTTGGGGGATACAATTAATACGGGGGATACTCTATTTCGTGACACCGGCCGGCAATGGGAATTAAAATTCGAAAAAATCTAGTAACACTAAAACAATCATTTCTGTTAATTTTCACTGCGATAATGACAAGAAAAATAAATACGATAATCGTTTTGTAAATTATAAAACCGGTTATCGGATTCAGAACCGATAACCAGATTTCCGGTTATCGTTTCACATCCCTACTAACGACTGTACTAAAATAGAGCGCAGCGACCTATCACCTTCATCCCACAATGCTAAGCGGTCAGTAAGTAAGTATTCGAAGCAAAGTGTGATATATGACGGTTAAATATTCAGAAACGAGAAAGAGAAATAACACGATTTGGAAGCGCAACGTTTAATATGATCGAACGATTGTCGGCTAAATGTACCGAAATAATGGAAAGAATAAGCCTGCTTCGATTGATTACTTACTTACTGACTGCCCTGCATTGTGAGATGCAGTTGATAGGTAGTTGCGCTCTATTTTAGTGCAGTCTTTGGCAACCATATTCTTGTGTATACAGGTACGCAGTCTTCGAGATTACCAATTTTGACTTTCTGCCCAAACCAGCCCCACAGGGTGGGGCATAAATGCAGAAATTCCACTGCCACCAACTGGAAAACATTTCCCAGAGTTCAAACCTGGAAATGAGGGATAGGTTGCACCTACTAGACTTTGCAGAATCTGTTGTTCAGACAGTGGAGAAGAGGGAAGGAAAATCGGAAAGCTTTGAAGAAGATCTTGCAGTAGAGATTGTCTCAAAAAAAATCACGCTTTTGAAAATACCGCATAAATTCATCAGGGCTAACAAAATATTATATGCTGACATTTGTTTCTTAGAGAAAACAAAGACAGTTGGGTTATTACACTTACAAATACACACTTAGTTGTCTATTTATCACATTCATTATTTTGAAGAATATCTAAAAATAATCACATGGGTGTGGAAAAATATGAAAAAATTTATTACACAGTAAAGACGTTAAATTACATAACATAATGGTTCTTGATAACATAGTTTAGTGCCCAAAAATCGTTAGGTGTGTAAAAATCGATTTCTGAAATCTGGCCAAAATTCTTTTCGGGGATTCGAGTTAAGGTCATGAGGTTTAACCCTTGAGTGTTCAAAGGGGAGGGTCCGACCGAACCCCAGGCCCATTTTCCACGGATAACTTTTAAAGGCTATGGATCTGAAAAAATGCTTTTAGGACATCCTAAAATAACCATTTGGACATAGAATGGTATATTTTGCGTGAGTATTTTCCAACCGTGTACCCCACAACCACAGCATATAGTAAGGATACCGCAAGATATATGCGGCTATTAGTCATACATGCGTATGGTTACTGGCAAATAAATAAATGGTCAGCGCACGTTATAAGAAAGAAAGATTCATATAAATTGATGAACTTAGAATTATTGACATTGCAGCACTATGTTTGGCCTCTGTCTGCAGCACAGAATTTGAAAGTCTGCAAGTCTGTGTAGGCCAATCACAGCAACAATTGCATACAACAGGCGTGCGTCAAAACGGAGGGCTTAGGAAAGTTCATACAAACGGTGGCAACCGTTCTGTCAAAGTTACGCGAAAAAATGGCTCAGCTTTTCTTCTTAGCCGGTGGTGTTGTAGACGGTAGTGGCCTACCCTTCTTACTCGACCCACAAGTAGGTCTAGCACCACACATTCACACAGCCATTCGTACTTCCCCTAATCCGCAATTGTTTGAAAATTATCCCTTTCAATCGTGGCATGGTGTTATCACTTATCAGGTCAGGAACTCCTCTGAGGAGTTTCTCTTGAAGCGGAGCTACACAAATTTACAATTGTGATTACGATTTAGTCTACCATAATTAATGCAACTGGTCTGTCGATAGATGGAAGTGAGAGCAGCTGACTGGCATGCGGACGCGCCGGACGTATAGGCTTCCCTCGGTAAATGACGCAAGCAAGCATAAAATGTGTATCACAAGATTTTTACACTTATTTTACACCAGGTGGTGCTATTGTGATATAAAATATACCAATCAATTGCAAATTCATTTGGGATTACATAGAACTAAAGTCTGTAACGATATTCCAATCCCTTCTCAGGATATTAACATGAAAACGCTGGGGTCCGCGCGGACCGGGTGTAGGACATTATCCCCCCCGGACATTATCCGCCCGGACAAAAGCCCCCAAACATTACCCCCCCCCCGATTCTGCATAGGATATCAGCCACCCCGGACAAAATCCCCCTTATGTGCAAATCATAGAATAATGCTGTAACCGATAAGACTTGTCACTGGCATTCACATGCAAACGAAAGTTCCTGACCAGTGTCATTTAGTTTATAATTGTGTCAGTTGGCCTAAACTTAGATTTCAAATGAACGAATGGGAATCATATGTAGGGCCTATACAGTCTATTTGCTTAGTGTCCAACAACAAAGGTTTGTTAACGTCGGTTAGGCTACGTCTCAGCTTCGTAAACTTATTAGCGTCGTTTCCATTCACAATTAGATTCAATCAATTAGAGAAATGAACGAATGGGAATCATATACAGTAGGCCTACTGGTTATATTCTATAATGACTCGGTAGCAAGTAACTTTTTTTTATAAATTTGATGAAAAATATTTCCTGACGAAATTGAAGCGGGATTTATCGTGTGAGGGTCGGTTAGGGCTCAGGTTAGGCGTCGTGAGGGTCGGTTAGGGTTAGTTTTAGGGTTAGTGCAGTCATTCTGAAGCTGGATTGATGAACAATAATTTTCAATGAAAAATGGATGAAAAATATTTGCTGACGAAAGAGAAGCGGGATTTATCGAACAAATTCTTGCCTAAAGAGAAGCTGGATCGATTAAAAGGATTCTCGGCAAACTAGAAGTTGAATTTATTAAAGATAACAACGCTGCAACGTTAGTTCTTGGTGTCTACCGAGTCATTCTAGAGCGTCTACCGAGTCATTATAGAACTCTACCGGCCTACTTGTTAGTGTCAGTTTTGCCTACAAGGAAGGCTTGTTAACGTCATTTACGTATGAGCTTCGTGGACTTCTAAGCGTCGTTTGTCCGGGGGATAGTGTCCGGGGGTGCTAAGGTCCGTTACCCCCCCCCTTGGGCCTTCGTGTACCCAAAAATACCTTGGGCACTCGAGTGTTAAAATAGAAGTAGGATTGGTGAAAAAAATCATAATTCTACAATGGGAGAATAATTTATGACGGTAAACTGATGCTTACATTACAGTTTCCGATATATCGGCAAATGTGCATAAATTAAACAATACCGTGTTATCGAACGCAAATATCTAACATTTATTACGAATCTTAAGGTTTACTAACGTAACGCGCTCACAGCCTGATGGTTCTTTCAAATTCAAAATGTCTGGAAATTATTATAGCGCATAAATTGTTACGCCGGTCGTATTGGTTAGCTCTGTTTTTATCTATGTAAAAAGGTATTGCAGGACAAGGCAATAATATAATCGAGATCTAAACCCTTGTTACAATTTATTCAGTCAATTCAGGTTACGGAAGAGCTAAACGAATTATTTGGGGCTAAGCTACGTAGCACCACAGTATAGGCCTAAATAACAAATTTGTTAGGCCTATTACTGCGATACGTAGCACCACAGTATAAACTTTGGTATAAATAATAAATTGATTATTTATACTGTGGTAGCACCAAGCTACAGTCTCCTTGGTTTGCATCGAATACTGGCCTATCACCTCAAAGAAGTAACCTAGGCCTAGCTATTGCCGACTTCAATTTTTCGCTTAATCAGCACTTCAGGCTGGCAGCTAGAACGCAGCATTATTATTATTATTATTATTATTATTATCATTATTATTATTATTATTGTTATTAATTGTCAAACTGTCATTTATAACGCGCCTAAACAAAAAGAATCTTGCGTGAAATCGCGTAACAGGAATGTCTACTCATAATATTAAACAAATAAGTCTTGAAGAACAATAAAGAAAGATGATTTTGCAAATAAAGTCCGGAAGTTTGTTCCATTCAGCTGCAGTTAACATGCAAATGCACGGTTTCCAAAATTCCGAGCTTAACGTCTGACTACAAAATCATCTTGAGATGAAGATCGTAGCATGTTACATAATTATAACTAATTTTTACAGAGGTTTTATGTATAACTTTAGTTTATATAAGCAATATAAATAATAAACTTGGTGACGATGGTCTCTCTGACGCGAATTTCGAGAATTCCCACTAATTAGGCCCATAGCCTACAGGTTGAACGAGTAGGCCTAATTATGTCAAATTATCAAATCTCATGACCCTTGAAGCCTTTTATTTATAACCTCTAACATAGTTTATCTCATATCGTTCTTTATGTTAACGTCTACGCTCATCCTTATGTTTATTCAATAGACATGAACACAGACAATCTCAGGCATAATATTATTATACTTCGATTCTGTACCTTATAGCGGTGTGTCTATCCTTTTTTTCAAAGACAGTCGCTACAAAAAAAGTGTAGGCTTTTTCGTGATTCTCAGGCGATGAGGTATCTTTTTCTATAGTCTATGTTATCGTTCAGAAGTTATTATCTTCTTTCTGTCGATTAAAACATGCCGTTTTATTTGTGAAGCCCAAGAAGTCTGGATTGTGTGAAACCGAAGTCATAATAATGTCTTGCGATGTTGAAATCGTAGTAGACAATGATATAACAGAGGAAGCCCTCTTGTTAGAAAGAGCGAAAAATGGTGACGTCGAGGGAGTGGAAGCGTTGCTGAAGAAGGGGATCCGGGTTGACGCCGACTCTAACTTTAGTCGTCGTTCGGCTCAGAAGTTCCGCACCCCACTGCACTGGGCCGCTGCGATCGGAAATCTTGACATGTGTCTCATTCTAGTTGAACACGGAGGTAATTTTTTATATTTTTTACGGGAAAAGGAAACTGAGGTAGATGTTACTGACGGCTCGGTAGCAGATCAACAATATGGCCGCAACAGATAGAGGCAGAATAGAGTGGTCTCACATACGTTTGCAGACACACTACACTGGCAAGATACGCTAGTAATGAATAATTTGGTAAACACGCACACTGGATGCCCGTACTCCAAACAATATGGTTGACAACGAATGCAATAAATTAGAGTGCGGCGACCTATCCACGACATCGCATCATGCATCCCAGCATGCAAATCACTCAGTAAGTAAGTAACTGGCTCTTTGCCCACATTCAAGATAAGTAAGTAAGTAATCGAATTAAAGGGCGATATATGGTTATATATTCAGTACATTACAGTTTGAGAGTAAATAAACCAGCGCTTTGCGAAAGAAATCGGCGCTTTCGAAGCTATGATTTAGCTGATTTTCCGCCTGGCGCTTATGAAGCTATCAGCTGGGCACGAACATTTTCGCTATTATTTTGAACACTTAGGTAGAGGCGTATTTCTATTAATTCGGTACCTTTATCGTAGCTTTACCGTGGCTTTATCGTAGCCTCATCGTAGCTTTATAGTTACAACATATTAAACATCACGATGCATGGCTCCAATTTGATTTATTGTTAGATCACATTATTCACGTCGCTTTAATTTTTACTGTTGCTACTTGCGTAGATTACTTACTTACTGAGCGCTTTGCATGCTGGGATACATGTTGCGATGCCGTCAACAGATGTCGTGGATAGGTCGCCGCGCTCTAATTATTGCATTCGTTGTCAACCATATTGTTTGGATTACGGGCATCCAGTGTTTGTGTTTACCAATAATTTTTGTGTGCTTTTATTCATCTACTACGCGTGAGGGAACAAGCTCACACTGTGCCACGGGGCTAGTTGTCCGGGGGGGTAATTGGTACGGGGGGTAATTGTCCGGGGGTAATTGTCCTGGGGGTAATTGTCCGGGGGGTAATTGTCGGGGAGTAATTGTCCGGGGGGGTAATTGTCCTGTCACCGCTAAACAGCAATGGTGACAGAACACATCCTCGTAATACTCCAACTATTGTCTCAAACCAGTCCGTCAACTGCCCGTCCACCCTTACCGCGCTGAAGGTGTCCTTATATGCCTTTTCCAGTATTCTTACAATTTTTTCCGGATATCCATAATGTCGCATGACTCTCCACAATCCTCTCCTCCCTGTGGCATGACTAATTTTCCATATATATCTCAAAATTTGGTTAGGCCAAAAAAAAATAATGTTGTGTTTCGGGTAACCCGACCGACCATCTTTTATTGCCGCGACTCAAATAATTTTGTAAAAAAATTTATTTAAAAAAAAATTTATTTATAAAAAAAACAATTTTCCAAAAAATTTTTTTTACAAAATTTTTAAAAAAAATTTAACAAACTTTTATTGACATTTTATGGTGACATTGCCTTCCGTATAAAGTTGGATCTCAGGCCAAAATTTTGTGTTTCCCGGTAACCCGACCGACTCACTTTTATTGCCGAGACTCGGCAAATTTTGTGCAACTATTTTATTTACCGTGACATTGCCTTAGAGTTTCACGCCTGCCTAACTACTTCCTGGTTTCCAGTCTTGATAAACCTCTAGCCTTATCATTCTCACCTTGAGCCACCTCTGACGGTGACTAGGAAAAATAAATCTAGCAACCTCTAGGTGTAACTAGTCACTGGCTCGGCCAGTCTGGAACGACCCCTAGCAGTGATGTTCTGTTCGCTCTCATCTTCCCCTTTCCTTCCCACTTTATGTTACCAGAAAAGATGTCGACAAAATGAAATTAATAGAATTGTTTTCTAGAGCAATTTTCAGAGCATGCTTTCAGACAATGGAAATCCTCCTTGTTTAACTATTGATTACTAGTGGTGGTTGTGCTGACAAGATTTTAGGTACAGACAGTCGGGAAATAGGCAGTTTATACTTGCTTAGAACACGTACTTTGTTGCAGCGTGTACCTTTATGCAAAAAAGAGTAGTTGGGTATAATTTTTCGGATAGTCACTGTATAAAAATATTTTACCAAAATAAAAATATTTTTCGACCTACCTACCCAATTTTGTTTAGCTCTGTTACCGGAAACACAGCATTATTTTTTTGGCCTTATGTCTCATTTTATATGTGGTAAGTCTTGCATTGCTCCCTTTTCCACAGTGGAGTTCCTAGAACAGCAGCTGAGGTGAGTATTGAGGATGAAAAGCTTGGAAAGTGGAGAATTGGTCTGGACTATAGTAAGAGATATTCCAGAGGAGCCATTGAACAGGGTGCAACTCAAAAGGGTGCACATTTTGGAACAGAGTTATTTCATTATTGAACTAATTACTTTATCTTGAAATATGAAATATCCAATTGCCATTTAAATTTTATTACATTTATTTATTATTTTGCAGAAAATAACAAATGTGGAGGTACGTGCAAAAATAGGAAACCAAAAAAATCAAACAAATGATAATGGAAAGAAAACTTAATTTCTTTGGACATGTGTGCAGAATGGGAAGTGACAGACTCATAAAGCAAGCTATTTTTTGGATGATGGATGGAGCTGGGATTAGTGGAAGGCCGTGTAGGGAATGGCTGGACGACATCACAGACTGGTGCGAAATGGAGATCCACAAATTGAGCAGAATGGCAGAGGAGAGAGACAAGTGGAGACGGATGGTGAACCATGTGATTGACACCAACGAGCACTTAGCCATGCATGGACTGCAATGATGATATGATGACATTTATTTAATTTATGATAGCTAATATCCATCCTTGTCCACTCTTTTGTAGTTTAATAATCTTGTGTTACCACGCTCACCATAAATCGCCCTCTGCTCGGGTTCCTCGCATGGCTGCCCTGGTTTTGCCCTAACTGCAACAAATGTCTGGCATCGCCAATGATTTGTAACCATAATCGTTGACTCAAAACTTCTGAAGCACCACTCAAAAGCAGAGTGTAGGGCATCAGCTTATTCACAAGCATTGAGTTTACGTTACATTACATTACAGTATGCTATACACTTGTTTTTCATTTGATTTGTGACAGATTTATGTTTTCATAATGTGGATCACTTAATCTCTTGGCTGCCACGCCTTCAAGGGCTAAACGACACCCCGAGTGCCAACACAAAACATATAAATTTGCGCAAAAATGTATTGTTGCAATTTTAGTTTCTGAGGTGCATTAACTGTTGTGTTGCAATGATTATAATTTGTGATTACATCAATAAAAATCTCATGTTTATGATTGTGAACAATGCCTTTGTTATTTATTTTCACTGGATGCTGACGAATTGGTATACTAGAAAGGCATGGGTATGTGGAACTGAATGTTCACAGCAAGTGATGCTGACAGCGTCAATGTTTAGTCAGATGCTATTTCCAGTATTTTATTTTGGTATGAAAGCAGCAAAGAGCAAAAAGCATGCAAAGATGGACACTTAGTGTAGTACAAACGACTTTCAGCTCGTATGCCTTTCTTGTAACAAACACGACATCTCTCATCTGGATCAACGCTTACGGACTCGTCGCCAGATTTATCTGAACTGATTTCGCTCTCTATTTCACTATAATCGCTGTCTCCTAACACATTGAGAACTTGTTCCTTAGTAAATTTTTTCCAGCCATGTTCAATTGTCTATTGTGATCGCAAAATGTTAAAATTTATCACAAAGAACGTTCAAATCAACTTTCAAACATCTGTCATAAAACACCAAAAACGCTCAACATTAGCATGTTCTAACTCCAACAGCAGCCTTAAAAAATTATCAAAAAAGTAGTCAAAGAGTAGCCTAAAGCATTTAGGAAATTACTATTGACCATCAGGCGCCTAGCATAGCATAGCAATCAATTATATTTCAGCTATTAAATTCAACAGTTGCCAGACAGTGCCTTCAGTGCCAGACAGAGCACAGACGTAATCGTATATATTGACGAGTACCGCTCGTCAACAGGGCACACAGCATACACATAGTTCATGACGAGCACCGCTCGTCAATACGGCAGCCAAGGGGTTAATATTCTGTTGCTTTTTAATGCCGTTATCTTGTCAGTTCTTCTCGTGCAAAATGAGTAAGGCTCTTAATTTTACCAAAGAAATTTGCTTTTCTGTGTTTTTTCTTCTGAGACCTGTGGTGATACGAGTGTGGTAATGCATGAGACTATCTAATTATAATCATTCAAAAGGTTGAGTTGTAATTTCATGATTTTTTTTTACCTGCAGCTAGCGTGAATGCATGTGACATGTATGATATAACTCCGGTCCATTTGGCAGCTGAAGCAGGCCATGCAGACTGTCTACAACTCTTCATTGATAATGACGGTTCAGTCAATCAGGCATCGCTTTGTAAGCTTCCACAATGGGGAATCACTAAAGGTACATTTCGTCTGCATATTTGGATAACCAGTTCAATTTATGGCATAAATGTTTTTTTTCTGTTTGAATTTACCAGCTGTCAGCAGATGCCATGTTGATGGTTATTGATGTGTACAGTTGATAAATATCACTGTGCATGGGAAAACTCGGCCAAAGTCACATAAACTGAAACCTGGCAAATCGAGCGGAAAAGCCATGAAAGGATAAACCAATCGAAAACAGTTTTTAGAGGATAGCAATCAATTACATTTCAGCTATTAAATTCAAAATTCAACAGTTACACTACCAACAAAAGAATCTAAATATTTTAATTTTTATGCATCAGGTGTCTTAGTTATGTCCTTGATCTGGTTTTTCCGCTGAAGCTACTTGTGCCATCAGTAAGTGCGTACGAATACAGCCTAATTTGCTAAGATTATGAATATGAGATGGTCATTGTAATTCGCAATGGCTGTTATTAGTCCCTGTTATGGCTAATTCTGGTCAGTGAGTTAATTGTAGCGGATTTTATGAATATAGTATACTAAATTCTTTTGTCAATGCATCTGTACACAAAATAAACAGTATTTAGAATAAATAAATTTGTGGCAGCATTGTCGTTTTCTGATCCCATGACCCATTGTGCCATCTGATGAATACGAAATTACTACGTTACAACCTTGGCAGAAAACAGGTAACCAATCTTGTGTGGCGCGGGGAACCGGTGGTGTTGTGGTGGTGTCGTTGCCTTGAAACCGGAAGGTTCGAATCCACCTCAAGTCGCCGTGTAGGGACTTTGGGCTAGTCCTTCACTTGCAATTGCTCAGCGCTTTGGCGTGAAACTGTGATGCAGTGTCCGCTCTGTAGTCGGGAGCGCCTCTGAGTAGAGTGCTTGAAAAGGCGCTATAACAAGTGCACATACAAACAAAAAACAATCTTAGTCGAATGATGCTTAAATCGAGCTTACAGCGTCTAACTGGAAGCCAGGGTGGATAAAAATTGTGATTTTTTTAATAAAAATCAAAAAATCGGATTTTTTTGATTTAAATCGGATTTTTTTGATTTAAATCGGATTTTTTTGATTTATATCGGATTTCTTTCTTATAGTTCGTATTTTGTATGTAGTGCCTTTTTGTGGGTATCAAGTCACATGCTTCATTAAATAACAGTTATTACCTTTAATTCTACAGCTATACAATACAGGGTGGATAAAAATCATGATTTTTTACCTAAAAATAAAAAATCCGATTTTTAAAATTTAAATCCGATTTCTTTCTACTAGTTCTAAGTTTGGATATACTGCCTCCATGTGGGTATCAAGCCACTATGCATTATTGTAACTGATATTTGGTATTAGGTAACAATTATTACCTTCTTTAGTTTTGCAGTTATACAATACAAATTAACACCTTTGAAGTGGTATATATATACTTAATACTATTTAGTGCGATCGATGAACAATCAGTTAAATCCAATGAAGAAGTCAATATTCTGTGAAACTGGGAAATCAGATCGCTATGTAAGTGGTTAAGTTACTGAGTCAGTGAGTCAGTCACGCCTTGCAAACTACAACACTACGGTACTAATATTATTAAGTCACTGCTAGTGCTAGTCACCAGTAACTGTTGTCATTCAGATGTAAAATATTTTAGTCACAATACAAGTGTTCATCTTCTCCCGCTAATGGCTTCTTGTTCACAAGTTTGAAAAGAAACACCAGTTTCCAGTAGTGACATCAGCAGGTGACACATGTTTTAGGCTACACTGTGCAGCCAGATGAGTCAGCCTGCTGGGCATGCTGAATGCACTGCTGCAGTTAAGTGAAAGGAAACAAACCTGCAAGTTGCTTGGCACAAAAGCATTGATTGAAATTTATTTTCACTATTCGATTTAAATCGTGATTTTTATTACCGATTTAAATCGTGATTTAAATCAATGATTTAAATCAACTGATTTAAATCATCTCCACCCTGCTGGAAGCGTCTGATTGAAATAGAATTGGATGAGAACATCACTTCTGATATATTATAAATGATTACTTTGACAACACAGTGATGTGAAAAATGACGATTCAAGTGACTTAAATGACCAATGTGTTGCTGAAAATAACGATGCCTCACAATGAGTGTATACACTATACCCCGCAGTCGATCGAGTTGATCGATCAAGTCGATCATAACTCGGCCAAGTCGAGTCGATCGAAAAATCGTCGACTCGATCGACTTGCAAGTCGAGTCGATCGTGAGTCTAACCAAGTCGAGTCGATCGAAAAATCGTCGACTCGATCGACTTGCAAGTCGAGTCGAGTCGATCGTGAGTCTAACCAAGTCGAGTCGATCGAAAAATCGTCGACTCGATCGACTTGCAAGTCGAGTCGATCGTGAGTCTAACCAAGTCGAGTCGATCGAAAAATCGTCGACTCGATCGACTTGCAAGTCGAGTCGATCGTGAGTTTTGTCAAGTCGAAATGAACCTGTTGGCAGTGTTGGCGATTTCGTGTTAGTGGAACTGTGAAAGTTGACTATTGACGCACGTTTTCGATTTGAATTGAACGAGTACAGGAACGGATACAGAAATTTTGGAAGGGAGGCCAAAACTTTGGGTCTGGAGCCGACAACATTCCGCCAAAATTTTTTTAGTCTTTCGCCCAAAAAACTTCTAAAAACCCGTAGACCTACATGGCAACTCAGGTTATTTAAAATCTGATGACTTTTTTAGTCATGTGCTACTTTCTCATCTTCCTGTTCCCGTTGCGTTGATTTACAGCTTCCTGAAACCTGATGGGGGAGGGGTACTCCTATGCAAATCTCTGAATGGAGTGTAATGGAGTGGGGGCATGGTCGGATTGCCTCCATTGGATCCGAATGAGCATGATACAAATATACTATTATGGGCCTAGATGTTAATTTTAAGAATATAAAACGGGGCCCTTTTATGACGTCACCTCGATTATGATACAATTATGCAATTAATTAAGTTCACTGAGAAACGAAATTAGGCTTATTGTGACGTCACTTCGATCAGGATACAGATCTACTATCATGTAGTTTCATTAATTTTAAGAATACAAAGCTAGGCCTTTGCTTATTGTAACGTTACTCTGATTATGATACAATTTTACTATTATATTACAAGTTCACTTCGAGAATTAAACAACTGGGCCTATTGTGACGTCACTTCGACTATGATATAAAATGCACTATTATAGAAGTGCATTTAGAGAATATAAACAAGACCTATTGTGACGTAACTTCGATTATTAAACAGATCTACCAGTATATTATGTTCATTTTGCGAATATAAAACGGGGCCTTTTATGACGGCACTTCGATTATCATACAATTTTACTATTAAATATGTTCACTGAGGAAACGAAATTAGGTCTATTGTGTCGTCATTTCGTTTATGATACAGATCTGCTATTAAAGAAGTTCATTTTGAGAATTGTGACTAACTTCGATTATGATACAGATCTACTATTATAGAAGTACATTTTGAGAGTAGGTCTATAAACTAGGTATATTGTGACGTCACTTCGATTATTATACAGTAACAGATCTACCGTGATAATTATTGAAGTTATTTACAGAATCTAAAACGAGGCCTGATGTGACGTCACTACGATTACATTGCAAATCTGCTATAAATTCACTGAGAATTCGAAATTAGGCTTATTGTTACGTCACACAGATTATGACACAGATCTACTATCGTATAATTTCATTTTGAGATCACATAACTGCAGAGGTGAGCAAGAGACAAAACTAGGCCAAGTTGACGCGAAGTCGATCGTTGGCCGAGCCAAGTCGATCGAGTCGATCGTCGGCCGAACCGAGTCGATCGAGTCGTCGATAGGTCGGCGAGTCGACGAAGTCGATCGTCGCGCGAGCCAAGTCGATCGTAGCCCACGACTCGATCGACTGCGGGGTATAGTATACACCCAGTTGTCATGAAAACGGGCACTGCTGTACGGAGTCTTATCTTTAAATCTATGCCATTGCTTCAATTTAACTTTCCAAGAAAAACCATTGACTCCATTCGAAAGAGGAGAAAATTTTAAGTTTAGAGCGTACTTCCAAATTCTGTTGAAAAATCTATTGACTTTTGTATGGTTCATGCAATGAAGGTAATTTTCGACTGCACTGATTTCTTGCTAAATGATCTCAAAAGATTGCCAGTTATGTACAATCCAGGACTTAACCTGCTGATATGTTGAAATTTGAATAAGGCCTTTAGAAAATTTTAAGCCAACATGTATTCGATTTTGTTTAGCCTATCCGTATCGAGGAGGTACGACACCTCTACACCTTGCCAGCCGTAACAATCATCTGAACTGTATGAAGGTGCTATTTGATGCTGGAGCAGATTACAATGCTGTTGATGAAGATGGCCGAAGCAGTCTCTATATGGCAGCAGAAAGAGCACTAGAGTCAGCTGTTTTGTTCCACCTGGAAAACTCTTACGGGAGGACTCTGTTGTCCATTCCATTACGAGGCACAGGTAAGAAGCTTGTCTCAGTCAGCAGGAGGTATTTTAAAAACTATTAATTTAGACAATGTGATGGTAAAGCCAAAAAATAATTGTGTGCTTCCGGTAACAGAGTTCTAAAAAATGGTTAGGTAGGTAGAAAAATATTTTTATTTTGGTCAAATATTTTTATACAGCATAAAGTCTCAAATGGGTCTTGCTCCGAAGTATCTGTGCGATCAGATACCTCGCCCCCTTGCTGCCGCTTCGTTGCGTCATCTTAGGTCCTCTGATCGGCTTGACCTCTTTGTCCCCGAGTAAGGACTGCCATGGCTCAATCCAGATCATTTGCCTGCATTGGTCTCTCCCTTATGGAATGGACTTCCTCCATCAGTTCGCTCTGCCATCTTCGTCTTTCTCTCGTCTAAAAACTTGCCTTTTTTCTCGGAGTTGAACGCACTGGGAGCGCTTCTGAAAGGCTCTTGCTGCGAGTAGTGCTTTATAAATGGTCAGATAAGAAGATAATTAACGGACCCTTATACACCTTGAAAGACGGCTGTTTACCAACAGTAGTCTGCCTTAGTGGGGGCTATAATTATTATGTCCCAATTCCAAATCTCATATATGGAAGGCAATGTCACTGTATTATGTCAATACAAATAAAAACTTTTCACAAAATTATCGGAGTCGTCCCTATAAAAGTGGGTCAGTAGGGTTACCGGAAACAAAACATTAATTTTTAGGCCTAATCCTTTGAGGTACTCTCTGTACATACTTGTGATGAGTTTTTTGTATAAGCAATGATATAGCAATGAAGTAGATGTGTTACCTAGATTGCTGTTGCTAGATTGTGGTGCCAATCCGTGTTGTAAAGAGTGGAACAGAGAATAAAAATAAAACTGTTAGCAGTTGTAAGGGCAGAAGGAAAAAGGGAAGATCAATAAGAGAGGAAATACAAAGAAAGGGAGAAGTAATGCAACATGAAACTGAAAGAAAAGATGGCAAAGAAGTATTTGTTAAAAAGCGGAGGCAGAGGAGAAAGTGGATGTAAAAGAACAAAAAGGGTAATGGAACTACATGAAGTAGGGACAAAGGAAAGAAGGACAATGACGGCAAACTGTTTCTGTATGAAGCAGGGCATTTTGGCCCCATACTTTTATTGAAGAAAATAAATGTTTGCTAAATGAAAGTTGTATTGATAAAACTAATTCTTGGCGTAAGTGGAAGCTGGATTCGTGGAAGTAACTGTTCCTATCAATGGAAGCTGGATGAAACTAAGTCCTTGCTATAATATAAGCTTTTCTGCCTAAATAGAAGTGGGTTTGACAGGAAAAATTCATCTATAAATGAAAAACTTCTTGGTTAAATAGAAGTTGGATTGATGAAAATTAGTTTACCTTAAATAGAAGTGGATTTGATAAAGATTCTCAATTAAACCAGACTTGCCTTGATGATATATGATTATTATTTAAATAGAATTGGATTGATAAAAATAATTGTTGCTCCAATGAAAGCTGGATTGATGAAAATAATTCTTGCCAAGGTAGATGAAAGGCAGATTACCATGCACCGACCTTGAGCAAGAAAAATGGCCTGCGCCAAAACAGTGATGCAAAAAGTCAAGTTCCTGCTGTTTCTGTATGCGCTGATCGTAAGAGGTTGTAACAAATGCATTTTGTTTTAGATGAAACTCCTCTGCATCATTGTGTCAAATATTCTCTGGTGACAGCCATTCGCCAGCTTCTCATCTATGGGTCAGATGTTAACTCTTTGACCATCAACACTGGGTTATCGCCTCTGCATATGGCTCTTCAGACGGCAACACATCCCAGATCAGTTGAAGTCATTCATACGTTGATAACATATGGTCATGGAATAGACCTAAACCAGTCTGACTATCATGGTGAGTAGACTTTGTTAGGGCTACATACATGTAATGCTTACATCTGTTAAGGCTACATAAAACTTAGAATTTAAATCATTATTTCTGTTACTACAAAAGTCTGCATTAGTTGATCATTACTTTAATGTGAAATTTCATACAACGTGATATGATATAATGGGCACGACGTTAAACTGCATCCATCCTCTGCCACAGGGAACCAGCAACTTCCCTGTGCCGGTCCTAAGCCCGGATAAAATGAGGAAGGTTTGCCAGATGGGTGGAGATACACTGGCAGTAAAAGACCAAGACCATTGAAATCCGCAAAAACCACGGCACAAGTGACATAGCGACCCAGATGCTTCAAGGTGTCATGATGTGGAGCTGACATGCACAGGCCGGTCAGTACAGACCAGTGGAGAGAGTCGGGGGAAAGAGAGCGTGGGACACATACGGGCATTGACCCAGGTTGTCCTTCGTGCCTCTCTCCCAATATTCTCTTCATCAGACAAGGTGGTCTAGCTGGTTCAAGATGTTAACGCCCGTAGGTATGGACCTGCAGACCGGACAGGTTGATGATGGGCAACATGATGCGAGACAGACTCAAACAGAGAGTGGCGCTGGACACCTACGGGCGTTAAGCCCAAGGATTTCGATGATGATGATGATATGATTTACAAGTAATTGTTGAAATTTTGAAACATAAGGCCAGAGGAATACTACAGGTGCTGGGTAGGGTCTGGAGCTCAAAGGAATTTAGGAAGGACAACAAAGGTCTGGTTGTATGAGACATTGGTGCTGAGTGCATTACTATACAATTCAGAGACATAGACACTGAGGAAAGTACAGAAGCAGCAGCTGAGGGTGCTTTAAATGGCGTGCCTACGAAAGATAGCTCTAGGAGTCACAAGAAGAAATACAGAGATATACAACAGACTGAATATCCAACATGATATAATAAACAGAATACAGAGCAAAAAAGTAATGCTACTTTGGCCACGTAACCAGAATGTGGAATGAAAAATATCCAAAGATAGCTGTCAACAGATAATGTGTATGGAAAAGGAAAAGGGGAAGACCAAAAATGTGATGGGTCGACATGATACATGACTGTCAGGAGATGGGTTGGTTTGTGCAGGAGGCACACAAAGCACAAGAGAGAGAGAGAAAGAGAGAGAGAGAGGAGTGGAGAAGTTCCATAAATGAGCAGATGTCATGTGCGAGAGCATCACCAAAGCCATCTAGGTCAAGTATGTCGAGGAGTTTTTAGTGCAATTGTGTATCTATGAAATGTATATAGATTATAGATCTATAGATAACTACTAAGAGCAATAGTAATAGTAGTAGTAGTAATACTGGATGAGAATTATAGAAAATAACTGTGGGTCAGATGTTGATTTGGATGGCATTCAGGTGTGCAATGAATAACTACTACTACTACTACTAAAATAGACAGTCCCAGGCCTGCCCAAAGAGGAAGGTCTTAAGTAGTTTGTAAAAAGAGCCACAGGAGAGAATACAGGTGTATTCTCCACACTACTCCAAAGATTGAGAAAACCTGATCCTGTCTATTCACTCTAGTGGTAGAGCAAGCATGCAGAATCATCAAGTTACGTATAGATGTTGAGCAGAAAGATCAGGCTGGGATTAAAGTAAAGTGCTCGCCGAAATAGACAGAATAGACTCAGAAAACAGATGATAGAATAGGGAATGTACATGTAATCCCAAATCCCGGACATTTTATAATCCCGGGATTTACAAGCACGGAATCCCGTTTTTTGGGATACAAAAAATCGGATTTTTCATTAAATTACTTTACCCATTTTGCAACAATTTATTGGTCATTAGTCGCAAAAACGACAGATAGGCAGACGCCCTAGTGAAGGTAAGCAGGCGGCCAGCTGAAACCCCAAAGGGGTGACTGGATGTAAGCATTTCTCAGTGATCAGGCAATGGATTTGAGTTTCCTCCCTCCCATTACTTGCTTGGTTGCTTAGTTAAAGACAGACTATAGAGTCCTCCACACACCAATGACCCACACACCATTCAGTGACTGATAGCACATAAACAGATGTCAGATGCTAGCAGGGCTGACCGACTAGGCCGGCGACGTCGCAGAGCCTAACTCCAATTCACGTGTGTTGATGACACCCCCACATCTATAATTGCGTTGACTTGCGAGTGGAAGGATATGGACAGCATACAAACGGGCTCTTGGTGCCTTGATATCAGATGACTGCAGATAGGCTAGCCTGCAAGATCAGTCACTCATTGGTGAGTCTTGTCTAGCCTGCTGCTTGTTGTATTCCTCATGCTGTGGTCAGTCAGTACATTGGTCACCTCGTATCGTCTGACTGAATTCCAGGTCCTCGTATGCAGAGGTCTATTTCCTTATTCAGAGTGAATGCAACTTAAGCCCTGTTAATTAAAGACGGAGAAATGGGAAATGAGCTCAACTCATGGCAATCTACAGTGGCGGCGCTAGGGGGGTGGGGGCTAAGCCCCCTACAAGAGGTTAAGCCCCCCCCTAAAAAAAGGGCCATCCGAGTTTTTTTTACATTGAAATATCCAAGATTTTCGGTCGATGATATATTTGTTTATTATTGTTATTAATCAGTTATAATTAACACACTTTTAATCACCAGTTGTGAAATTATATATTAAATAAAAATTGATTTCTGACTTTATTGTATTTTTTTATTTTTAGGTTATAGTCCATTAGAATGCGTTTGCTTCATAGGCAGCAGACTGGGTCGGATTCCAGAGTTAGCCGCACTGTTTATAATGTATGGTGCTAAGTTCATGCACTTAAAGTTCAAGAAAAGAACGTCTCTTTTGGAACAAGAGCTTCAACAGTCGGTTACTGATTATGTAATTCTTAATGTCATTGTCATGTCAGTTGCTCAGCTCCCACAACCTCACAAGTTGTGCACATCAGACATAAACATCATGTTGGGCAACAGAACCACATTCTCTACACCAGACTTTTCTAACTATGTTGCAAAGTGGCGTTGGTATGCCACATTTGTAGCTTCTGTTCGCTCACTCCAGCATCACTGTCGGGTAACAATTCGAAATCAGATGGGCCCATGTCGTTTGAATCTTATGCACAAATTACCCCTTCCAGTTGCTCTGCAAGACTACCTGCTCTTCAAATGTGATCCTCATAAATAATCCTAGTTCATTTAGCAGTAACTCAGTTTCTGCTTGTTGCATTACTTAGTACACTATATATATATATATATATATATATATATATATATATATATATATTGTATATATTTACACTAATGAAAAACGTATGTAGTGTGAATAATCATTGCATTGCCGAAAAGTGCCTTATATGCATTAAATTGATGACTGTTACCAAAATGAAGTGATATTAGCCAAGGTTTAAGTTACAAGTCACCAAGCTATAACTTACTGTGTAAAGTTGTTTATAACTGAAAGTGATGCAATCCGTAATGATGGTCTAGCACAGATTATTTCTGTATATAGCTTGAAAATTTTCAATATATATTTTAAATTTGATTTTTAATTGTTGTTAATACATTTCATCCTTTTTCATTATGTGGCATACAGTTTTATGAGATTTGAGTCATGCACCTTAAAAATGCGTATCCAACCCCCTGACATAGTTGCTGCATAGTAAGCCATTACCACACAAATTTCAGTGCCATTAACACTTTGACAATGACATATGTGTACTAAAAGGCACTGGGAAAACCAAAGCAGCTTGTTAAAGTGTTAAACGATACTGTTGTAGATATTGCTGCTATAAAATGACATAATACATGTAATTTGCTAATGCTTGCAGCTTTATGCCAATGATCCATAACCTGTTAATAGCATTTCTAAAAAACGCTGACGAAATCCTTGCAGCTTTGGAGTATGAGTTTTTTTCTTTCCAGAACATTTGTTAGGATGAGATTGGTTGGATTTTAGCAGTCAGCTTACAAATGGTGTTTACATGTTAAGTAACTGATTATATATATGGCTGTTTTATTTTTTGCATCAGTCCACATGTGTTTCGAATGTTTGTAATTGTTTCAATGACAAAAGTTATTGTTTTGCAAGAGACAGGTTTGGTGCAACTTTGTATTAGCTGTTGTGGCTTCAGAAAGAAATAACTGAAGCAGCCAGATGCACAATTTCCTCTGTATTCGACACCAACTATTCCCAGGTTGTGTCTCTTTTTAGCCACAAACCTTTGTTTATTCAGATTCTTGCAGATTGTAACAGTTATTTTGTATTATAAAAACCTAAATGAAAACAAGAGTTTAAGTGTTTGTGGACTCTGTTCTGTAACAAAAGCAGCATTGTCATACTAACTACAAACCACACATTTCTCACATGTCAGTAACGTAAACTCAGCATTTGTTGCATGTGAGTTTACGTTACGAGTTTTTTTATATAATAATCGAATATCATCCTCATCAGGGCTTTTTCAGCTGCCAGGTGTATGAAGAAGACTGGATTAGGCTCTGCAGAATTTACTTGTTTTCCTTACAAGATTACATGAGAGGTCATGAATGTAAATGTGGTGCAGAAGTGATGACTTAATTACCAACAAGACACTGGTAATTTCCTTCTATAACTTGCAGCACCTAGGAGTAATGCCTCTCTAAAAGAACAATTATGACTAACTTTATTGACACAAAACCATCTATTAACAGATAAAACAATATAGACATAATTATATTTGCATACATTATAATTGGTTCTCAGGGCTGAAAGTGAGTCGGGTCTGTCTGGGTCTGCGACCCGGCATTGAATTTCGTGACTTGCTGTTGCCACTTGCCAGGTCTCATGTTCAGCACATGAACACATAAGAAACCCAAAAATCTGACAAAATATTAAGTGAAACTGGCAGATGTTTTCAAAAAATTTGGGTGAATGACCAAAAACAGAGAATGTCAGATACCAAAAATAGGTAAAAATGGTATGCCTTTGTAAAATTTGGGGGAATTACTACAAGGTTGTCGGAATTTTTTGGGGGTAAAAGGTGTTGGCTCATCCACCAAAGTCAGACCCGGCAACTTTTCCAAACCAGTTTCAGCTCTGTTGGTTCTACAGAACCATTTGAACTTAAGTATCCAATCATAATGTAATGCCTCTCCTTGCTGTTCGGCGAGTACGATTTAGATGATAGCAGGAGGAAAGTAGAACAAGTCACGGAACGTTTCAATGTTTTATTCAGTAGAAGACATTGTCAAGATGTACACGGCGATTGCGACGACTCTGGTGATCTCGATTCTAGACAGACAACTCCCAACTCACGGACTGACCCCTTGCTGTTGTTGACTAGGCCCGCTCTGCTCCGCTTTCTTTGTCTGCCCTTTTATATACTGACTCCTTTGGCTGCTTGGCCTGTCGTGTCTTCACCCAATTGGTCCCTAGCAACATTCCTGAATCTGTTACTAGGCAACCGAAGGATCTTACCCACCTTTGCCTCTGCTCGGCCTGAGTCAGTCTGCACTCTAGCTGTCCTCCCACCGTCTGCCTTCTCTCCCTCTCTCTGTCTCTGTCTGCTGTCTTCACTGCGCTCATCCAGTTTGCTCTACTCCTTCTATCTTCTGTAACCTTATACACTCTCTCCTTATCCATCCGTGTCTTCCTCCTCTCTTTCTTCCATTCCCTTTCTGTCCTATCCTATGAGTCAGGCAGAGACCCTACAATAACATAGAGCCTGTTCTGGAAATCATTATATAATAAAACCAGTTAAAACACAGCAAAACAGCAAGTACAATACATATGAACCTGCATATGACAATTATGAGCATTGAAGGGTAATTTTTACAGGTAATTTTGTGGAACTTTTATTACTAAATGTTGCCAGATGACGACTACAAATACACACCTAATTTTAAAAACTCAGATCAGCTACATGAAGAAGAGGATTGTAATTATGCTTCTCGTCTCACGTCCTTGAAAATTCTTCAGAAATGTGCACAGCATGCCCGGGCAATTGCGGACAATGCCCGGATTGGTGATTAGTTCTGCCCGGGCTGTGCGGGCAATACTCGCTGGTGTCATGAAATAGAGTATCCCCCGTATTAAAACGTGTGTATGATTATAAAAAGTTTGACTTTTAATCGGTTCTATGGATGATGTATTTTTAGGCCTATCATGTCTGCAGAGACCAAAATGGGATAGCAATTGCTTAATTACAGACTATTCCTATAGGCATATCCTATCCTATTAATTATAAATAGCTGGTATTACTAACACACATATTCTTGGGCCAGTCATTGGTAACTCCTTTTCCTATTCACTGGGCATTCATTTACCACCAGATGTAATAGTAAAGATGTAAATTCCGCTTAACATAATAATACATAGCCTACAGACTAATGCACTAGAAAGGACTTTGTGAAACCCTATAATGCGATATATAAGGTGCCCTAACACATACATACATTCAGTACATACAATACATACGATACATATATATGTATATATATATGTAAATCTTATATTATAATTCCGAAAGTTTGTCCCTTTCCATATGTCTGTTTGTTTGTGCGGATTTTGACTCTTCGTAACAAAATAGGCTCGGAAATGAAACAGCATCGGTTTACCATAATTTCTGCAATTGATTCTTACCCAAATTATAAGGTCAACGCAACTATTTTCAGCTTTTAATTCACTTTAAAACCAGAGTTATTAGCGTTTTAAGACAGATTTCATCAATAATCGCTCACGCTAACACCTTAGTAAGTAAAGAGTCTACAGTCTGCATGACGTCATACTTGCCCAGTAATAATTTCCGTAGCGGGGCGGGTCACGTTTGGCTTTTTGCGGAAGCGGGTGGGGTGGAGGGTTGGCGAAAACCGAAATTTAGCGGTCAACGATGGGTACCACAGTGGAGTAGTGTTTAAAACCCTAAATTTCCTGGGCAACACATCTATTACAATATATATATATATATGCACACATGCTGCCCAAGTTACATTTTGCTTCTGCCTACGCCACTGTGTGCACAGCACAATGTTCACGTGCAAACCATCTAATTACTGGTATCCATAGATACTAAGTAAGATATTCTTTATTACGCCGCTTGCAAATGCACAATTTGGGACATTCAAATACATAAAATAAAATATGCAAATTAATAAGAAGTTGAATGAAATATTAGGGTAAAATATAAGTCATCTGTGCAAAATCCTCGTGATAAATCCCTTACCACTTAACGAAATACAGCACAGTATCTCTAGATATTATGGGAGTTAATTAACCATTCTGGCAGAAGATCGTTGAAGACATGCCGAGAGTCACTGAGGAGAGCAGCAGAGGGATTCATTTGTCTTTGAACACGTGTCAAATGTAGGAGTACACGTACATCTCGATGCTTGTCTTGTCTTGTCTTTAACCATCCTCGATTCGAGGGTTGGTCGCTTCATGGACATGCTTTCGCCACTTTTTCCTGTCCTCCGTCTCCTTCAGTATCCTCTCGAATGGTAGTTCCATCCACGCGATGATGTTAGCTATCCATCCCATCCTCGGTCTTCCCCTTGCCCTTGCTCCCGAAATTGTACCCTGTATTTCCTTTTCTATGCAGCCCCCCTGTTTCCTCATCAAATGACCGAAGTAAATGAGTTTCCTTCTTTTAATCGTGCTCAATAAGGTTCTTTCGGTTCCCGTTTTATCCAATACCCATTCGTTTGTTCTTTTCTCTGTCCATTGCACTCTCAAGATCTTTCTTAGGCATTTCATTTCAAAAGCATTTATTCTGTCTTCTTCTCTCTTTCTGATCGTCCAACTTTCACACCCATATGTCGCCACTGGCCATACCAAAGCCTTCATGAGTCTGATCTTGGTAATCATTTTGATATTATGACTTTTCCATAGCGTCTTCAACGCTGTCCCTGTGTTGAGTCCTCTTGCTAATTTCTCTCTTATATCTGTGCTGCTGTCTGCATCTTCAGTTATCAACGATCCCAGGTAATGAAAGGTGTCTACCTGTTCCAGTTTTTGTCCTCCAATTTCAATATTACACGTTCTGCCTTTTTGTGTCATCACTTTGGTTTTATTCATGTTTATCCTCAGACCTCTCTTTTCTCCTGCTTGGTGTAGTCGTTCTGTCAGTTCCTGCAACTCCAATTCTGTTCCCGCTAATAGTACTATATCGTCTGCGTATCTTAGGTTAGTAATGACCCTTCCTCCTATCCGTATTCCTCCCTGCCATCCCTCCAGTGCCTCTCTCATAACCGTCTCTGCCATGATGTTGAACAAATGAGGTGACATCATTTCTGCTGTTTCTAGGAGTATCTTCTTGGTTGTTTCCCATAATTGTTCGGGTGTTTGTTTCTCGTCTTCTATTTCCAGTCCTTCAAACCGGTTCTTTACTTCTACAGCAAACTCTTCTCCTTTTATCCCTTGTAGCTCTTCTAGATTTAGTTTCCTTGTTGGTGCTGTCTTCCTCATCTTTCTTAGCTTTATCTTTACTTTTGCCACCAGTAACTGGTGGTCCGTGTCGCAATCCGCCCCTGGGTATGTCTTGCAGTTCTTGATGCTTTCTTTCCATTTTTGTGCAATTGCTATATAGTCTATTTGGTCTCGATGCTACAAAAGTCATTTAGCTCGTGCAAATGTCGTGCCAAATGTTTAAATAAAATCTTCTTTTCCTTCAGGCTTGAATTAATCCCTCTCTACGGAGGGGTCAGCCACTCGGATCCTCCTCTTCCACTTTCCTCTGTCTTTGGTGGAATGCTCTGACCCAATGCTTTGGAGTAGGTCTACTCTTGCACAGGACCTGACTCAAGCTCCTAACCTTAGTATCTTTAAGGCACATAGGAAACACCAGGGCTGAAAGTGAGCCGGGTCGGTCCGGATCCCGGCATTAATTTTCGTGAGCTGCTGTTGCTGGGTCGCTTGTTTACGAAAAATCAGTTGCGAATGACTAAAAAAAAGTCGCTAGGTGCCAAAACTAGTAAAAATGATGGAATTGAGGAAAATTTTGGGCAAAAAAGGTCGTCAGAAAAATTTTCAGGTCAAAGGCGTCGGCTCGTCTGCCAAGGCAGCTTTTCAAAACCAGTTTCAGCCCTGGGAAACACTACCTACTGTCCTCACAGATTTAATTCGTTGCATGGTTCACCTTGCACCGCACTGTTCAGATTCTTTGCACATAATTTGAAATAACTTCCGAACTGATCATGAAGTTGAATGTTAGGAACGTTGTATGTTTCACATGATAATTGGCATGATCGATTTGCATTTGTACGCTTTGCTGCGTTGAACTGGCCATCTGTAAACTGTTTATGTGAGAGGTTAATCCAGGCTGGGCCACGGCTTTTGGCTATTTTGAATTGCCTTATGACCACTTGAAATGATATAGGTGGAACGGTCAATTTTCTTGGCATGTTGTGCAATGATTCAATATGCAGTTTCAGTGAATCAATCAATATGACATATTGCTAATCAAGATGAATTGGGTCTACAACGCTAGTCCTTTTGTTAACCCATTGTCAATATGACATATTGCTAATCAAGATGAATTTGGTCTACAATGCTGGTCCTTTTGCTAACCCATTGTCAGTTGTATTTTGTGATAGTTCCTGGGATGTTGATTATGCACTGGTTTACTATTACAGAAAATTAAATCTACATTCCTGCAGCAAGACTAAAACCGTAATTTTTTTCCCCCGAGACATTTCCTTTGAAACATAAATTTACGAGTGTTGTGTTATTACAACAATCATTCTCAATTAACCAAGACATACTTGGTTATCTCTTGTAACAGACTGCTTGGTTGAGAAATTTTGTTGAACATGTTCGATGATTTGAAATGCGTCCTAATGGCAAATGTGCTTAATGATCAGCACATGCTGAACATAAACTTCTGTTCTACTTTTTATGGTTGACGTAAAACAAACCAACATTTGATCACTTTAATGTAATACTTTTAATAAAACCAAAAGCAAAATCCAGGATTCATATCCAGTGAAAGTTTGTAGCATCAGCATTTAAAACACTGTGATGCCGCAGAGTTGCCGATGACCACAACTGGTCACTGGTCAGTGTTATTAGATCATATCTACACAGGGCATGCACCCACCAGTATGTATGTAACATTATTACTCAGCCACCTTTCCAGTTTGCAATGAATATCTTTATCGGTACTCATCATATTCAAGCAGCAGATAGTCTTGCAGAGACAGAGGAATTGGCAGCTGATGGACACGGCATAGACGAATGGGTCCAAGCTGATCTCGGATGATGACGCGGCAGTGATGTTGAAGAGTTCGAACAGAGTTTGCTATCGTGGCGTACCACTTGCATCTCTTACCTAGACCAACTGCATAGTGTCTTCCCATGAAGAATCGGGCATTTAGCATTTCATTAACAGCCTGACCCTCACTGTAAATCCCCAGTGAAACGAGCGATGGAAGATGAACCATTGTCTTGACAATGGCACGCAGTATTATGAAATCCGTTACTCCAACCCCTAGTTCCTGTTGAAGCAGAGACACATTGCGACTGTTCTTCAAGTGCAAAAACTTGGCACCATACGTAATAAGAAGTGCCGCTAATTTTGGATGGCGACCATGCTTCATTTCTTTAAAGCAAACATATTCCAAAGGCGTCACACCTTAAAAAAACAACATCAGGCATTAGAATCAAATGATCTGATGACACCAAAACCAACATATTGACAAAAAAATTGAAAACATTAAGAAAAACAACGGTTGAAAATCAACCATTAGAAGGAATATAATTTAGCCCTGTAAATAATACGTGCAATACAGAAATCTGAATATATAGTTTGCTAAGAAAAATCTAGAGCTTCTTCTTTTCATTCTCTGCCCTTAGGCAGGTTCGAATATTTGACATCTCCATTCTTCTCTGTTCTGTGGTTTATTTTTCAGCTTCTGATAGCCATCTTTCATCATCCAGTCCAACAGTCTTTGTCTTGATCTGCCTCTCATTCTTTTTCCATCCAGATCCCCTCTATGACTCTTCGTAGCATCGAGTCTCCTCTGAGTGTGTGCCCGATCCATCTTCTTTGTCTTTCTCTAATTGTGTGTATCATCGATCTCTTTTCTCCGACTCTTCTCAATACCTCCTCATTCCTTATATGATCCTCCAGCTGATTCTTTCTATCCGCCTCCATATCCACATTTCGAATGCTTCTATTGTTCTTGATGTCTTCCATTCGCATAGTCCATGTCTGTGATCCATATAACATCACACTCCATAGTAAGGTTTTATCATTTTCTTTTTCAGCTCCTTATTGATTCCTCCTCTCAGTAGCTCTTTCCTCTTTTCAAATGCATCTTTTCCTAGTACAATCCTTCTTTGTATTTCTCTGTGGCATCTAGCATCCTCCATAATCGTACTGCCGAGATAAGCAAACTCCTTGACTTGTTCTAGTTCTTCTCCATCTATGAATATTTTAACTGCCTTCTGCTCTCCTTTGCATATTCTCATAACTTTTGTTTTCTTTATGTTGATTTTCATTCCATATTCTTTTGATGTTGTGTTCAGCCGGTCCATCATTGTTTGTAACCCTTCCTGACTTTCTGCCATCATTGCTTGATCATCTGCGAATCTTAATGCCCTGATCCACATTCCTCCCACTTTTATCACTTCCTCTAGTTCCTCCAATGCCTCCTTGATTATCTCCTCTATATATATGTTGAACAGCAATTGTGACGGTGGGCATCCGTGTCTCACCACCTTTCTACCTTCCCCTGTTCTGAATTTTCTACCTTCCCCTGTTCTGAATATTCTCCATCTATTCTTATCTGTACTTTCTGTCCCATATACAGGTTGCCTATCAATCTTCTATCTCTCCAGTTCACACCAACTCTTCTCAGTGCCTTCATCAGTCTCTTCCAGTCCACTTATAATATATAATATATATATATGTATGTACAGGGTGCGTTACGTTTTTGAATTGTCAAAAAACGGTGGGTGGCCTCACTAAAAGCGATTTAACTTTTGTTCTGTTTGAAATATTTTTGATGAAATCTGGTCATCATGTGTAAATATGAACTGTCTTTAAGACTGTAAAATTTCATTTCGAAATTCTTACTTTTGGCCAAGATATTCGCCAAAAAACCTAGGGGGTCTTTTTTGGCGCACCCTGTATATATACAAGGCTTTTACGAACCGTACAAGGCTCTAACATGACTACTGACTACCCAACAGATCTAAGCAGGTGAGGCTTAAGAAGATTTGCTGCATTGTCATACAGAAGTACAAAACCAGCAAGTCCCAATGGGCAGCAAAACACAAGGCTGGCTTGAGACAAATACAGAGTTCTGTTGTTTCTTGAATTGTAGACTATAATTCAGTAATTAGGATCTCATATTCAATCCGATCCTAGCGCAGTATGTCAAGCACACAGCTCAAATCATACAAGACACAAATCGAGCTGTGTAGTTAACCTGGAAGTAAAATATTATCTGGATATGTCGGAGGCCTGCAAGGACAGGGCTGCATATTCTAGGCAACCATCCAGCAAAACACCACTTCCCCTTACAGCAGAACTTCAGAAGCACAAAAATTTTCAAAAATTTTAGGTTAAATTCATATGAAAATAAATCCAAATGTTTGCAAAACGGTAATAATTTGTCCTGGTAAACTTTTTTATGTCTAAGTTAGAAAAGGTGATGAAGGTGAATAAAGACAAATTTACACCAAGATTCCTAATTGTTGCTTACAATAGATACAGTATTTGAGCAACAACTACCTTTGATCTTCTGATCCAATAAATTTAGTCCAGTGTAATCCATGAATGGAACAATTTACTCAAGGCGCAAAGGGAGTTGAAGCACAGTAATCAAGATGACCATGTTTATCCTAAATGTTCATTTTGAAAACTTAGTTTATAATATGTTGAATTAGCCATCACACATTCAGTCTTCCTGAGTCTGCATTCCAGAGCTGATGCTCAAGTCGGCTTTGAATTTCATCTTACTCTTTAAATTTATATTAAATTACACAACACTAAGAGATTTGCTTGCTCAGTGCTCACCATAAGCATCTTTTAAGTTGATGTCTGTGTTATAGCCGAGTGTTATAAGAGCCTTCACGATCTCAAAAGATTCAACCGACAGTGGATTCTGAAGAGCTGAATGAAGCGGAGAATATCCTCCTCGGTTAAGGAAATTTACATCAGAACCATGAGCCAGTAACTCTTTAATGGCCAAAACCAGAGAATGCTGAACACACTGATGCAAAGGAGTGTCATCTACAATGTCAGCGAAAACTTAAGCAATTCCTACCATACCAGTAGTTCAGTTCCATTTCAACTACATCAACCATCAAGCTCTCAGAATTAATATAAATCCAAACACAAAATTCAAAATCGATGTAACGCAACTAATATGAAAACAAAATGCATAAAATTTCATAAATAGACAAATGTGTGTTTGAGATACAACTGAGATGATCCAAATTAAGTCGATACAGGCAAAACTGAGTCAATTTCAGCGACAGGTAAGGATAATGCCACATGATGAGCACTGATTTGATCTGTGACCAATAGCATTTGATCACCGGTAGTATCGGTTTCAGTTTCATCCACAAGCGATTGCTCTGTAGGGATGTTGAGCAAGTTCTTCATGCACAGTTCTCTAGTCAAGTGTTCACTTTAGAAGGATCAACATTAAATACAGGTGCATTTCAACCCTTTTTATCTTGATCATTGCCATCAAGCTCTACAGAAAATATTCACTCAACCTGGAATTGTGCATTGCAATTTGCTTCTTGCACTGGACGCACTGGAACAAGTGCACATGATTTGCAATAAATTGTTCGTGAATCTTTCAAGGCAACTATAAAACTACCAATGACCAGTCATTGACCACCATATTCTTTTCAGTTCAAACCTGTGTTGGATGTGCAGAAATCTCAACTCACAGTATCTGTGTGTTTAGTCAAGCAGGTCCTTAGTCATCACTAACTCTGGACAGCACAACCTAAATACACATTCTGAGCAGATATGTCATCTGCTAACTGTTGATGCAAACTCATTGCATGGGAATCCAGCTATTTGTTCTACATCAGTTAGGCCAGCAAGAAAAGTTAAGAGTTTCTTAAATGGTGTTGTAGAAAATCCCACGTACCTACGTAAATTGCATATACTGTATCACCAAATTTATAAGCATCATCTGTGCAAACCAGATCCAAGAAATCCATTGATCATTAACAGCCTGAGTGTCTGATAATCATACAACATATTGTGGGGAAGAGTTCACCTTACCTGACTCTCGTACTGGTAATGACAGAATAGTTTTTCCATAAGCACTTCGCAGATGAACCAAAACAGCTTCTTCGAATCCCTTTTCTGCTGCGATGTACATACTTGTGCGACCATCTTCATCTACAGCATTATAATCGGCTCCCCCAAGGATCAACTCACGAATGCATTCCAAGTGATTATTTTTCGCAGCTAGATGCAATGGGCATGTATCACCTTTGTGTGGAAAAGCTAAACAGAGAAACAATGGGAATATAATACTTTCAGTTTGAAAGCAATATTATTATTATTATTCAGTTTTTATTATTATTATTATTATATCTAATGGTAAACAATTATGATAATATTAGAGACTAGTAATAATAATAATAATAATCATTATTATTACTATTATAATTATAATAATAACAATTTAATTATATTATTATTATAAAAACTGACAAACTCATAAAATTTACAGACCAGTGAAAATGATCGTTTTCAACATTAGGTCTTAGGCCTCTCGATGTCTTGACTGATCAGTTCTGTTGAGCCCAAAACAGATGAGTTTCCTATTTGGAGCGCAACTGATATGTGCTGGAGCAGATGGTTGGTTTCACGCTGGTCACCAGTTGCCACAGAAATCCTGCTTCCTAGCTCTTAAGCAAATCCCAGAGCTCAGAGTGCCAGGGTTTGATGGCCACAGGAATTAAGTGATGCGACTGCGAGATGGCAGCATATTTGCAGGTCTTATTGCGAGCTACTTTTTCAACTGCTGCACCTGCGTTTTGCGATGTAAGATGCGCACGGACATAACAAGCCAGGCAATGACCTCTGGACCAAGGGTATCATAGTGACTCCGTCTGGTCTTTTGCCATCGTATCTGGAAAAACCATTGGGTTCTTTGATGGCCTGTATTTTGCCTCTCGAGAACGCCTGCCAAATCATGTCATTTATCATTGCATGCCATTGTTGTCTTCCAGCACCTTTCGAACAAGAGAATCCATGATGTAGTAAGGTTCTACTATGGCACCACATTTACACGCATGTTTTTCATACAGCGCAGTACCCAGACGAATTTCTACTGCTACTCTCAGCACCTCTCTTGTCATTGCTTAGTCTAATCCCATACAGCTTCAGATTTTCAATGGTGTAGGCAGGTGTTTTGGCACTGGCTGTGAGTCATAGTAAATAACTGACAAATCTGCTGTAGTTAACTGTAACCAAAACTGAAACATGCTGAATAACTGTAACTGTAATAGAAACTGAAAAACATGCTGAATAACTGTAACTGTAATAGAAACTGAAAAACAAAAACAAAGAATACAAGAACTGTATACCGTAACTAAATAATCACAATGTATTACCAGTAGCCTTAAAGTGAAACATAAGTGCTCTTCCTTACCTACTTTTGAATAGTAGGTTAATCCTACTCTAGTCTACAGTCAGTCTATGCTCATTAAACTTTCGGTTTCTTTTCCATCTGTTGTGTTGTTCACTTACCGTGCACAAGAAAAATTGTTTAAGCTAAGTAGCAGTCGAAAACTAGAAAGTGGTGTGATAGTATTTTTTATATGAAGTGGAGGCAGTAGGTAAGAGTCGACGTTGTGTTCGCACTGTTGCTGGCAATGATGCTGAAAAAATGAGTGCGGCACATTAATGGATGGAGGAAAATATAATTTATGACAAATCTTTTAAATCATTTGCATTGTGAAACATATGGATGTGACTCTGCTGCTGAAGGAAAAGCAGAAGAAACAACATTATGACAAAGTTAAAGCTGCACAGTCGAAGCTCAAAGTCACAGTAAAAATGTATTACTACTCCCTGCATGGAAATCAAATTATATTTCCATTTATTTGAAAAAATCATAGAATCATGTGCATTGCTCCACATATTATAATATTATATCTGGACATCTCAAGATAATAACTGAAACTGTAACTGGAAGCTGAAAAATCGTAACTAAAAAACTGAAAAACCTGTTTTCAGTTACAGTTAACTGGTCACTATCTCCCCCCAAAACCCAAATGAAAACATAATGGATTTAAACAAATTGTGAGAGTCATATTTTTCAGAGTGGAGTGGCAATGACACTGAGCACATGATCATGTAATTTTCATGCTGAGGGGTGTGTAACGAACAATGATACTCAATTGATCTACATAATTATATGCAATACCTTGTAAACTACAGCCATGATAATTGTTCCGTAACAGGTATCAGGAGATAGTCTGGACCAAAAGTTATGAGTTCATATACAATTTATAAATTCTGAGATCTATAATATTCTGAAGAAAATAATCACTAGACTGGCCATAGGTCTGACTTATGTTTGAACCGTCAACTGCCATTATCTGTTAACTCCAACTTCGTGTGCTTTAGCCATTTGCAATACATTTTCATAATATTCTAGATTAAACACTGTGTCCACAACTGCAAAATTATTTTACTTTTACATTATGAACATTTTTTGCCTCAGACACATTTTTACTAAACATCCAACTTCCACGAAATAAATCGAGCACTGAACATAGTTTATTTATTTATTTATTTCAGAAATTTATATAGCGCCTCTTCAAGGTAGGCTACTCAGAAGCGCTCCCGGCCCAGCCACGGCTAAATAAAACAGTTTTTAGGTTCTTAAGGAACAGAGCGGAGTGACCCCTGGGAATTAAGCGCAGTGTAACAGGGAGACCATTCCAAGCTGTAGGACCTGCAACAGAGAATGAACAACGCTGTCGGATAGCAGTCCGTGAGCGGGGAACCAGAAGCTCAGCGTGGTTCGCCGATCGAAGGGTCGATCGACGCTGAACTCCCAAGGTGGAACAACAGAATTCTCGAAGGTAGGGTGGAGCTAGTCCTTCAATGCACCGCCTAACCAGCGCACAGACCCTGTATGCAATCCGCTGAGGAGAAGGGAGCCAGTGTAAGGTATCCCGCATATAGGATGAGACATGGCCATATTTTGGGATATGGCCAACAAGTCGCGCCGCAGAGCGGAGGACCCGTTCAAGGCAGCCAATCCGGTCAGCCGGAAGTCCATGATAGAGGGTGCTGCAGTAGTCAAGGCGGGAAACTACGAAAGAGTGAACAAGAGTAGAGGCGGCACTAAAAGACAGAGAACGGGAGACCACCTTAAGCTGACGTAACTGGTAGTAACAGCTTCGACATAGTAGGTTTATATGCCGAGTGAAAGTTAGCTCTTGGTCTAAAATAACACCAAGGTCCCGCACAAAAGGTGAGAAAGTAATCAGAGGAAACTCTAATGCTAAGGCTTTCATGTCAATTTTTGCAAGTTGTTGACGAGTCCCAAACCAAAATAGTTATGAGTGCCATACAGGGTACAATTTGTGCTCTGCAATGATGCACAAGCAAAATGTAAAAGGAAAATGTATCTTTACTGGGAAACAGTCCAACCTAGTCAAACACAGTAAGTGTAAGCAGTAAGTAACTACCTGATGTTGGAAGTATGTAACCTGGTAATTTGGATCTTACTAACCATTTGTCTTGCTCCATTGTGGTCTTCTATACAATGTTCCCTGATTAACAAGAGCACCAGCATCAAGCAGCAGTCGCAGACAGTCCGTTTGTCCAGCCTCAGCCGCTAAATGAACTGGTGTCACATCATACATGTCAGGCACATCCAAGTCGGCTGAAAACAATTAATTACATCACCATCAAAGTCTACATGAGATGAAAAACTTCACAATTTTTATTCAGTTATAACACTAGATTGGTTTATAGCTTCCAACACAACGTAGTACAGGTGTCTTAAAAATCTGTGTAACAAGATTATTCATTAAAAGGATTTCTAAAACATTCTTCAAGGTTACTACTCAGAAGTAAATGTCGGCACAATGCACATGTCTGATATATTGTCTCATCTAATGATTTAAGCAACATTAATATCATAACATCATCCTGCTGGCCCATTTGAAGGCAGTGCCGCATTTGACAATTTAGACATGATGATAATGATGGTTCTCTGCCCGAAGGCAGGTTCATTGGCTTTACGCCCCTGGGGATGAGATGAGTGAGGTGGTTTCCCGTTGCCTTCCCCACAGACAATGATGGGTAAGCAACTTGCCCAAGGTCGCTCCGCAGGAGCTTGCGCCCCTGCGTGCCACACGTGCTAGCCCGAGATATCTAAATCTCTGAATGTCAACTCCCAGCCTGGGGCTTGAACCGCAGTCTGTTGCAACCAACAGACGTATGCCACTCTCGCTTACCAGTGTAGGCCAGTTAATGTAAACATAGGATTTTATTATTTAAAGTCTTCAAGTGTTTGTACACTTTGTACAAAGCGCATGCATCATACCTAGCCAAGATGTGCAGATTCAAAAGAAGGTTATTCCATGTAGATTGTCAACCACTAACATGTGCAACAAGGTGTGCACAAAAGGAACTACCATTGAACCCAAGCAGTGAAACACAGATTTAATGAGAAAGCAGAGCTTGCATAAAGCACACGGTCTAGCAGCTAGAGACAAATACACAAAAAGTCAGAGTCCTGAGGAGTAATCCAGAAGACTGCGTGCCCGTCTATGTACAGTATGGACGCCCAAGAAATCGCTAAAAGAGCGCTGTGGCCTTATAAGCCGCATCCCATAATGCCATGCGCTCAGTAACTAAGTAATTAACTAAAAATTAGTGCATGTTCTAAGTAAGTAAATAGAACGTTTTGTTGGATTATAGCAATAGGAAAAATTCGCGATATAATCGTAATAGGGTGAAGATTAAATGTTCGAAATTCTGTTGACGGAAACGGCCTTTCAAGTCATGTTCCAAATTAATGGGACCAGTGTGAAACACCAATCGATATTTAACTTTAAAAACACCTAACTAGCTTACAAAGTGCAGGTTTGGTCAGTTTCAAACTTTGTATTTACTGAATATTTTCCCCTCATGTATAATTTATTAACCTGACCTTTTTAACTAAATGTGTTTCCTGTTTAATAAGTAACAATATTTTGTTGAATTAAAAAATAATGTGTAACACAGTGTTTGGACACTTGACTGGAGGTTTCAAACCAATAATACGGTAATCTATCGTTTTAACGGAATTAATTATTGGCCATTTTGTCCACTATCGTTTTAGCGGAATTAATTATTCGCCATTGCATGGGATATAGCGATGATGGCATACAAGTTGGATTGACGAAAAGAATTCTTGCTAAATAAAAGTCGGATTGATGAAATAATTTTTCACGCAATAGAAGTGGGATTTGCGAAAACATTATTGCTGAAATCGGAGCTGGATTGGTGAAAAATAATTGTTATTTAAATAGAAATTGAATTGATAAAAAACTGTTATTGTTGAAATAGAAGCTGGATTGGTTAAATGAAATCTTGACTAAATGAAATCCTGATTGATGATAATGATTTATGCCAAAGTAGAAGCCGGAATGTTGAAAAATAATGATGCTGCGGCTGCCCAAAAATTTCGTATAATTTATTCCGCTATTCCTTTTTCCGAAATGAGAAAAATAATTAATTCCGTTAAAACGATAGATTACCCAATAATACTTGGTATCTAATCGAATGCTTATTCCTGTTTAATGTTTAATATTTTGTTGAATTAAAACATAATGTGTAACACAATGTTTGGACACTTGAATGGAGGTTTCAAACCAATAATACTTGGTATTTAATTTCCGCTGTGATCGCCGTAGGTGAGACCGCTCTAATTCTGCCCCTATCTGTGGCGCCCATATTGTTTATCTGCTAACAGTAACAATAACCTCAAACAGTAACACAGATGGTGACATAAATGCAAGAAACGTAACCTCCATATTTGATAAGAAGACGAACTATATCCGTGAATCCACGACTCGCAGCAAAGTGCAGTGGCGTCCAGTAGTTTTCGAGTTTATAAAACAGTGACATATTGTACGTTTCGGCGTTCACCAACACTCCTTGTTCCAGGAGGTATTTAACACCATCTGCGTCTCCCAGCTTTGCCTTTTCTACCAGGAATCGTCCATTTTCAATTTCCTGCTGCAACAGGACATCGTTCGTCCTGCTCCATGCCGCCATCTTAGCTCATCGGTTTTTATCCTAGATATCTATGGTTATAATATTCGGCTTCTGCCATTGATTATATCTATGGCAGAAGCCGAGCTCCGATTATAACCATTCTTATAATAATATTCCTTTTAATGATTCAATCTGAGTATTATCTGACACACCGCAGAATGATTACAGGTACAGGTTATACGAAATACGGCACACTATAGCACGACACGCAGATCGGCTTTACAGCAGTGGGTTCGGTAACTTAACTAATGGCCTTATAAGTACTGGATCACTTCTGATCGCCGTGATCGGCCAAGCCAGAAGTGGGAGGGGCTATCTTTATTTTTAGCAGATCCCGAGTCAAACAACACACAGCAACGTGCCAATGGCAGCTAACAGAACTTTTAATAAATTAATGCCCTGAGCGAGGCTTGAACCCGGGTCGCGCGGATGACTCTCAGTTTTACGGCCAGCGCTCTCTCCACTGAGGTATACGTTTTGATTTAAATTTTCCTAGAATACACCGATTATTCCCCTCCCCAAAAAAGGTTAGGACCTTTCTTATTTTTGTCATTTGGTTAAAATTCTACAAATTTTTGGAAAAACAATTTTTTTCGTGCATGTGTGGTGGCCCCCTAAAGTGTGGATCGAGGCCTCTGTTCGGCCGAACATGTTGAATATGCCTTAATCCGGCCTTGGATTCTAAGCTGGAACCACAGTATAAATAACGACTAGAATCGCTGCCTGTTGACTAGTTTTGCTGGTTAGCGCCATTTTGAACACGAGCCTTCACACGTAGGCCAAAGATATTAGACTATATATATATATATATATATATATATATATATATATATATATATATATATATTAAACGGTCTTTGCGTAGGCTACGTAACTTGCGAGTAAGATTATGCAATCATTACAACGTTAATTGCTAGGCAACATGCATAATTGTGACGCGGCAAGCATGTCAGGGCTTTTTTTAACGTGCAGTTCTACACAAAACGTGCAGTTCTAAATGGATTCGTGCAGTTGTAAAAGCGCTTCCGTCACGTTCCGTGCTGCAGTTAAAACTAGTAACAAACAGGTCATTTTCCTCAGATTGGGAGTAATTTATCATGAAGGATGAGAAAGAACAGAAGAGGATGCATGTGCAGTTCTAAAAATTCCTTAAAAACAGCCCTGAGCATGTTGAAACTATCCAGTAAACAGCTCACGTTTAAAATGGCATCGTCACGTTTAATATCAGTCGCACATTTTGACTGCAGCAGAGACCGGGAGTCGACGTAGCCTACTGTTTTGTTATAAATTTATCCTGTGCTGGAACCCTCCGGCTCATATATATATAGGCCTAGGCACCGAACACGGCACCACCGTGCCCCATGACCTGCATACCTCTTCCATCTAACAGTTGGTTGGTCTAATGCTGAAAATCATTCGGCCCGTGCCAAATTCCGCCAGTGGGCTTATAGATATATATATATATATTATATATATAATCCTAAATTTTGTCCATAGCACTCGCAATTTATAAATTTCCTTTCGTCTGTGTACGATGGCCCTGACACTGTCCGGACTACGACCTATACTTCGATCGGACTATATAGGCCTACTGATCGGACATTGTCTGACATTCTTATAAAGTTTCGACATGCACATTAATCAGCGTCTAAAATAGACGTCTCCCCTTCCCAGGAATGAGAATCCCCAAAAAATCGAGAGGTAGGCCTAGACGTAGGCCTATACGTAGCATTTCTCCCCCCCCAAAAATTTTTTTAATATATTTTATCCTACATGCAACATTCCCCCCTAAAAAATCGACAGGTAGGCCAGAATACACATAGGTGAGAATTAAGCTTTGCTTCTTAGTGTTGAGAGATAACCTATAGGCCTAGCCTACGTAGGCTACGGTACTCTTTCTTGACCAGTTTGCCACTGCCAATAGTAGCCTAGAAAATGTAGGCCTACACCAATATGGCCGACCACATAGGCCACGCCGTTTTACAAAAGTCTATAGGGGCCTATAGAAAAATGCATGGCCTTTGTTGAGGAGCTTAGTCGGCCCCCTTGCGCCGCTACTGGCGGAATAACATCCCCGAAAATTCGATTTCGGCAGCTGCTACATCGCATTGCGTGATATTATAGCCTTTATTAGTTTCACATAAACAAGCCAATCTTCTTCTTCTGGTTCTCTGCCCCTAGGCAGGTTCGGCTGTCCAATGTCGCCACTCTTCCCTCCGCTGGGCCTTCTCCTTTAGTCTTTGGTATCCAATCCTCGTCATCATCGTGTCCAAAATCATCTGTCGTGGTCTTCCTCTTGTTCTTTTCCCCTCCATTTTGCCTTCTATCACAGTTTTTACCAGGTTGTCTCCTCTTAGCATATGCCCAATCCATTTCTTTTGTCTTTCTCTGATTGTTTTTATCATTGTTCTTTCCTCTCCAATCCTTTCCAGCACTTCCTCATTTGTTCTGTGTTCCGTCCAGCTGATCTTCTCCATTTTTCTCCAAGTCCACATTTCAAACGCTTCGATTTTCTTTATGTCCTCTTTTCTCATGGTCCAGGTTTCGGAACCATACAACACCACACTCCACACCAGTGTTTTTATCATTCTTTTCTTGAGGTTTCTGTTTAGCTTTCCTCGTAGTAGTTCTCCTCTTTTCGCGAACGCCTCCTTTCCCATTGCGATCCTTCTTCTGATTTCCTTATGACATTTAGCGTCTGTTGTCATCAAGCTTCCCAGGTAGCAAAATTCCTTCACCTGTTCTATCTCCTTGCCTTCTATTTGGATGTTGACTGCAGTTTCTTCTCCCTTGCTGATCTTCAATACTTTTGTCTTCTTGATGTTGATCCTCATGTCGTATTCAATTGACGTTGTGTTCAATCTGTCCATGACTTCTTGCAGCCCCTTCTGGCTTCTTGCCAACATGGCCTGATCGTCCGCAAACCTCAGCGCCTTAATCCATCTTCCTCCCACTTTTATGCCTTCTTCCAGATCATCTAGCGCTTCTCTAACCAGTTCTTCTATGTATATGTTGAATAAAAGAGGCGATAGAGGGCATCCCTGTCTTACTCCTCTGCCCACCTTTCCTGGTTCTGAGTACTCTCCGTCGATTCTTATTCTTACTTTCTGCCCCATGTATAAATTTCCTATCAATCTTCTGTCTCTCCAGTCTATTCCCATCTTCCTCAGTACATGTAGTAGCTTTCTCCAGTTGACTCTATCAAATGCCTTTTCATAATCCACAAAACATATATATACGTCCTGTCCATTCTGACAGCTCCTTTCTGTTAGTATTCGCAATGTTCCGATAGCGTCTCTTGTTCCCACCCCTTTCCTAGGCCTACTATATGTAGAATAAAGAAATATATATGAAACACTAAAAAATATGCCCATCAGATAACAAATAGGGCCTATTGGATGAACGGTAATTATACACCCGCGATATTATTGGGCCTATATTATATATTAGGCTACACAATTGCAAAGACTAAAATAGATCTTCAGAAATAAAGAGACATGAAACAGAAAAACCCTCCCACTGTATTAAAGCGGTATATGCTGTCCACCGAACGGTCGTTAGCCGTTAGGTCTATTCGTCCCCATGGCCCATCTAATCTGTAACAGAACTTACAGGAGTAACAGAGGGCACGTGTAATGTAGCCTACTTTTACGTTTATTCAGCGCTTAGAGTATAGAAAAAGAAGTGCCTGGACGCTCTTTCATTTTCCAGGCTGTGCTGACCAAATAAGCGGCAGCACTGTGTGCTGATTTGAAAATAAGCGCATGGCCGCTGTCCATGACCGTCCAGTCACACTTTAAACACTGCGTTTATTACTAAACTAGCCATGGTTCGAGAAACGTTTAGGTCGTTAGTTCTAACATTGTACGTTAAGTTGGCCTATCCTCTTTAATTAGTCTTAGCGCCTGACTACCGAATGCCATCTGCTATTTTATTGTAGGATTACTGCATTCCAGTCTGGCATCAATCGGACGTATCGCGGTAGGCGTGGCCTAATGATAATGTCCGATAGAGATCCAGCTACTTGTAGATATATAGACCCGTCAGACCACCACCACCACCACCACCGCAAGAAACCTGGATTTCCTCCCCTTCACTCCCCCCTCCCCCAAGCAGAGGCTTAAACACTGGCTCCAAGCACTGATCAATAGGCTGATTTGTCAGCGATAAACTCCGCAACTGGTTGTTTTCTTCTAGTGCCAGTCCCAAGCCTGGATAAAAGAGGAGGGCGACACTAATCATCTTTGATATGGCAGTGTCGTTAAACATGTAACATTAAGCGATATCCTCCGGGTGATATTCCAAAGATTGAAGAATTAACTATGTTGCCATGCTGATACCCGTTTGCTTTCGGTGGTTGTTTCAAGACCAGCTGACCTACATACTAATTAGTTTGTTTGGTTTTGAGAGTTTTGTATCGAGTTGGAGGGGTTGTCCGCTACAGCATGAGTAGGTCCTGCTGATCCTTAATCTTCAGAATGACTCGAAAGCGACTTGCCTGACTCTCCGGACTTGATCCGCTGCGGCAGTGGATCAAGTCCGGAGAGTCAGGCAGGCGGCGCTGCCTATCGATTTGTTTTGGCCGCGAGGGACGTGTTAACACGTCCCAAATTGAGTCATTTAACACAGCAAATCAGCGGCCAACGTGCGCCTGTTTACAGAGTGTGATTTGCCGGGGGGGTTGGGGGGGTCGGACCCCCTCTTTGCTATGGCCCGACCCCCACACTTCCACCTCCAAAAAAAGGTGTGGGGGTCCAATTTCGACCCCCTCTTTTGGCAGTGCGGGCGGCCAGTGCCACAAGAGGGGGACTGCAAGCAGTTAGTAGGACTTATTTGTTTCATTTCCTCATTCGTTCAACACTTGACAGGTCACAGTTGACACAAAGTTTCAAGTTGTACTGTTGTGACGTTGTCCGGTCCCGTCGACTCCCGTGACAGTGACACAATTTCCCAAATGATCAAATTTCAGAAACTGTGGAAGCCTTAACGTTTAGGCATACTGTTCAAGAACAGTATTTAGTTGATGCGTTATAGCTTGTGACTTGTGAAGTTCCGAGCACTTCGTTCATCCTAGGACCTTACTATTGTTTTATTATTTTGAGTGCTGAGTCTGCTGACTGCTGAGTATTATTCTCACTTTGCGTTGTACTAACTATAGTGCAACATAAGTGAATATTATAGTGCCACTATGGCACTATAAATGAATACCCATATGTCTTTGCTCCATGTTTATGTGTTTTCCATGTTAAACAAAAAAAAAGTAAAACAAAAATTTCAATTGGACTTTGTTATTTTTCTCATATTTTAAATCCAATTGGGAGTGGTTTTTGTATTATTTTACTTCTAATTTAGAGCAAGTTTATGCAGTACTGTGTTTGTTTACAATGAAAGTTGCTAATGACAAGTTAATTAAACTTGAAAACTACTGGGTTAACGAACAGAAAAACTTCAAACCCTTTAACATAAATAACATGTTAACTGATCTTTAAAAAGGTGATATTATTCAATTCATTCAATTCACTTTCAATAGAAGATTTTGCTTTGGATTGCACCAAATCAATAGCGGCCGGGGCTCCGCCCCGGACCCCGCTGGGAGAGCTTACGACGCTCCCTCAGACCCCCTAGTCGGATATGCTCCGCAGTCGCCGCGGCGTATTTTGGCCCCCCCCCCAAACAAGGACATTAAGCCGACCCCCACACTTCTTTTTTGACAAATCACACACTGCCTGTTTATAAGCTGGTTGCCGCGACTTCGCTTTGTGGGCGCTGTAGAAGTCTCGAGATTACGATTACGTAACGATATGAAATTTCTAAAGAAACATATAGGGTCTATGACTGCCTCTCAATAATATCTGTCAGCTTACCTCGAAGACTATTCTCTTGAGACTCATATTGGCGCATCCACGGTCTAGAATTAGGGGGAACCTAACAGAAATTCCGAGTAGGAGCAATAATAGGCTATTGTAAGCGCGCAACATGCGAAATCGCGATTGCCAAAGGCAATAAACCCCATTGAGCGACTATGGATAGGCTTATGGGGAGCGTCGTAAGCTCACCCATCGGGGTGTGGGTCATAGTGGCGCAGACAAGGGGGTTTAGGGGTTGAACCCTCATTGGCTTAGGAAAAAGTTTCTTAAAAGGTTATTTATCTACTTAAATAAGAAAAATAAAACAATTTTGTTTGTAGTAGCAATTGCTTTTCATACTTTATTCCCTTTGTTACTTTATTCCCTTTTTATTTACTGTAATACTGTTGGGTTAGTGTCAGGAAGGGCATCCAGCCTGGCCATAACCGCCCCCCCCATCACAAATTCCTGGCTACGCCACTGGTGGGGCAGAACGTGACCCTCGGAATGGGCAGAAACCCACGCAATTTTGAGCAGTTGTGGCCTAATGTAGCTTTTAGGTCTATGTGCCTCAAATTTTTCAACGATAATTTCAAAATAAAAATATCAAACTATCTCGATCCGCGAAATAAATTTATTAGGCCTGTAATAATAATAGGCCTATGCAATGTGCATTGCATGGGCGGAAACTTGGTCTACAACTTGAGGAGGAACGAACGAGTGGCCGAAGGAAGGACGCGAGATTTTGGGCGGATGAATGGCTGAGTCGCCGACGAAATTTTCCATCTTTTTGCCGACCAAAATTTCTGACGACTTTTTTTAGTAATTCAGTCGAAATTTCCTCAAAAACATGCCATTTTCTCTGCCAAAATAGCGGATAATCTTTTTTAGTCATTTCGTGTCATTTTGTTCGAAGATCTCTTAAGATCTTCTAACGTTTTAACGTTATAGGCCTAACGTCGCCAGTGTGTTCATGAAGTGTACATGTCTTAACACTTAACGATTGGGGGGAGGGACAAATGCATGGACGGTTCCTCCCCCCACCACATAGGCTACATTGGGGGGGGGGCTGTCCCTTCTAAGTCTCCGCCCATGGCCATGTGTGCATGTCGCGATTTCATGACAGGAGTGAAGCGCCGCAGAAGCGGTGGCGTTTGTAGGGGATTTGACGACAGCACAGCAGCAGGCAATGGCATTCTGAATAGCTTGGAGACGATTTATTGGGTGATGTCTATGTTCAGGTAGAGAGAATAAATTGCAGTAGTGATCGAGTAGTCAGTCAAGTGTGTCGTTAACTATAGCCTTGATGTAGGCCTAGCGCGCGATTGCAGATGCAGTTTTAAAGTCGAGCATAGGACGGATTCTGCGGAGATCACAGATAGGCACGAGGCAAGAGCGGTAGAGACGGATGTTGTGATCAAAGAAGCTCAAGTTTTGATTTTAGAAAATAACGATAATTATAATTTTTATTTAAAAATAATAATTATTATTATTTTCGTTTTAAAAATAGTAGCCTAATAATAATATTTCTTTCTGTCAATTTTCGTTTTTATTCAGCAATCCGGTTGACAGAACGCAGCCGTTTGCATTGTACAATTATGCAACTGAAACGATTTACAAGAATGCAGATAACAGAATAGTCTGAACAGGCCTACACAAATCTTAACTAACAGAACAGCAATAATCGGCGTTATAATAGCAGCCTACAAAGCATGTCGCTCTACTGGGCGCGAACTCGATCGTTAGCCTACCACTCGCTCTCTACGCCAGCATGTTATACATTACTCCACCGTTTCTTCTTTCTTTAAAACGAGTTGATGTCACGTAACCTCTGAGAGATTTATCGTTTCGAGTCGTCATATTTTGTTCGATTGTCGATTGCTGAGCTTTGACCATCGTTGTCGTCATCGCTAAATGTCGTACAAGTAATTTATGACGTTTATTTCTGTCTATGAGAATCGACAGAAGAATGTCGTCACCTTCGTTGTCGTCATGCGCGTGTATTTGCAGTAATTTATAGTTTGTGAGAAAATGGGTTCAGCCAGAGACAAAACAGTTTTTCATTGATTACAATCTCATTTCCAAGAGCACAAGTGAGTATAGCACAGTCGCTCGACTATCAGCCTAGTGAATTACAACGGCATATTGCAACTGGCCTAATTAGCCACACCGGCAAGCGAGAGCGGCATTCGTCTGTTGGTTGCAACGGACTGCGGTTCAAGCCCCGGGCTGGGAGTTGACATTCAGAGATTTAGATATATCGAGATAGCACGTGTGGGACGTAGGGGCGCAAGCTCCTGCGGAGCGACCTTGGGCAAGTTGCTTACCCATCATTGTCTGCGGGGAAGGCAACGGGAAACCACCTCACTCATCTCTCTCAGAGCACCATCATAATCTTGCTAAATTCATTTTGCTATTGTTCCTCGCAAATAAGACTGTACCGATATCGGATTTCCTTCAGCGTGCACTGAATTAAGGGGCAAAGACGAAGACTGCTGCTGCTGCTGCTGCTGTTGCTGCTGCTGCTGCTGCTGCTGATGATGATGATGATGATGATGGTGATGGTGGTGGTGGTGGTGGTGGTGGTGGTGGTGGTGGTGGTGGTGGTGGTGGTGGTGGTGGTGGTGGTGGTGGTGGTGGTGGTGGTGGTGGTGGTGGTGATGATGATGATGATGATGATGATGATGATGATGATGATGATGATGATGATGATGATGATGGTGATGATGATGATGATGGTGATGATGGTGATGATGGTGATGATGGTGATGATGGTGATGGTGGTGGTGGTGGTGGTGGTGGTGGTGATGGTGATGGTGATGATGATGATGATGATGATGATGATGATGATGATGATGATGATGATGATGATGATGATGGTGATGGTGATGATGGTGATGATGGTGATGATGGTGATGATGGTTGTGATGGTGATGATGGTGATGGTGATGGTGATGGTGATGGTGATGGTGATGGTGATGGTGATGGTGATGATGGTGATGGTGATGGTGGTGGTGGTGGTGGTGGTGGTGGTGGTGGTGGTGGTGATGGTGATGGTGATGGTGATGGTGATGGTGATGGTGATGGTGATGGTGATGGTGGTGGTGGTGGTGGTGGTGGTGGTGGTGGTGGTGGTGGTGGTGGTGGTGGTGGTGGTGGTGGTGATGATGATGATGATGATGATGATGATGATGATGATGATGATGATGATGATGATGATGATGATGATGATGATGATGATGATGATGATGATGATGATGATGATGATGATGATGATGATGATGATGGTGATGATGGTGATGATGGTGATGATGGTGATGATGGTGATGATGGTGATGATGGTGATGATGGTGATGATGGTTGTGATGGTGATGATGATGGTGATGGTGATGGTGATGGTGATGGTGATGGTGATGGTGATGGTGATGGTGATGGTGGTGGTGGTGGTGGTGGTGGTGGTGATGGTGATGGTGATGGTGATGGTGATGGTGATGGTGATGGTGATGGTGATGGTGATGGTGATGGTGATGGTGGTGGTGGTGGTGGTGGTGGTGGTGGTGGTGGTGGTGGTGGTGGTGGTGGTGGTGGTGGTGGTGGTGGTGGTGATGGTGGTGGTGGTGGTGGTGGTGGTGGTGGTGGTGGTGGTGGTGATGATGATGATGATGATGATGATGATGATGATGATGATGATGATGATGATGATGATGATGATGATGATGATGATGATGATGATGATGATGATGATGATGATGATGATGATGATGATGATGATGATGATGATGATGATGATGATGATGATGATGATGATGATGGTGATGATCATGTATCTGTTCCGGTTCTCGTCCTTTGTCGCAACGACGATAACCACTTAATTCCAGCATCTGACATTGTAGCCTTTCCACATCGGGGCGCGGTGGTGTAGTGGGTATGTTCGTCGCCTTGCAGCCGAAGGGTTGCAGGTTCGAATCCACCTCAAGTCGCCGCGTAAGGAGTCTAAGGACCTTGGTCAAGTCCTTCACTTGCAATTGCTCAGCGATTCGGCGTGAAACTCCGAAGCAGTGTCCTCTCTGTAGTCGAGAGCGCCTCTGAGTAGAGAGCTTGAAGGGGCGCTATAACATGTGCACATACAAACGTATACAAACCTATTTTGATGGCGAGCAAACATTCGACGGTATCTAGACATTTCTTGTATTAATAAAATTTATGCAGCGCATCTATAATGTAGCAAAATTTATACAGAGAGTTCTGCGATTTGCTAGCAATGGCGCGTAATCCACCCGTTCGTGAGCTCTCTGATGTTGCCCGCTTGACTGTCATTTAGCGAATGACTTCTCTCTCACTTCGCTCTCTGTTAACCTCTGGGCATAACTGTAGCATAGGGGACTGAACCGTATACATATACACTATACAGCACTGGCATCTTTTTTAGCAGTATCGACTTCAACCCTAACCGACCCTCACTACGCCTAACCTAACCCAAGTTATCCAACGACACTTAGGTCCCCGATACTACTGTTATGCAGACCTTTGTTATACTGCAGTCGTCTACTTAGGTAGATTTTGATATTCTGGTATTCTCTTTTTATTCCAGTATAGAATGTAGGCCTAAATGTTGTGCAACAAAAAGTCAAACAAATGTTTAAGCAATCGTGCATCAAAAACTCAAAACGATAGTCTACAATAAATGTAAATGTAATCGGATTTTTATATAGCGGCTGTCTTATGGCCTCGACCCTGAGGGTGACATCCTTCACCACCGCTCGCCCGTTTGAATGAACGCCACGTACGCCATTTAGGTCCCCGTGGACGGACCGTGCTAGCCCGAGATTTTGAATCTCTTAAATAGCCACCTTCAGGGATCGAACCGCGGCCCGCACGCTCTCTTCCACAGACTCGCGACCGCCAGCTCTCTTACCGATGTAGCTAAAGTGGGCTAACGTTATCTATGCTTAATCAAGGCATCATCGTCCACATGCCTACAGCATTTCAATAGACCTACGGCGCCTACACTAGGCCTGCCATAAATATGCTAACACCAAAACCATGTAATGCAAAATCATCCACCCCAGTCTCGATGTTTTCTTAAGTTGATCAAAATCTGTTCCGCGAATTAAAATTGGTTGTTGTGAGACTAATATCGGAGGTGATAGATTCAGATTGACATTGTCCTATTTTAGTTGTTTCAACGGCTAACAAGTAACAAATGACCTACTCCACACTTAGAACTTACCGGTACTGAAAGCAATGCGTTTTGGTGCGTTTTTGCGCGTACCCTATATGCACTATATTAAAAGAGAAGTATTTTAAGAAAGTGAATCAGGAGGAGATTGCAAGCAGGAGGACGAGGAGGAAGAGAGAAGAAGGAGAAGGAAAAGGAGAAGGAGAAGGAAAGGAAGAAGAAGGAGAAGGAGAAAGAAAGGAAGAAGGAGAAGGAGAAGAAGGATGAGTGGAAGGAGGAGGGAGGAGGAATAGAATTGAAGTTTTTAAATCTAGTAGCAACTTAAATACATTTGCAGATGCACAATCAATTGACTCCATTTCTGAGCGCGTATTTTGCTATAGCCATAGCACAGAATTAGTTAAAATGTTTAGGATAATATGCCACTGCACTCAATGCATCCAGATTGATTAGCAGAGTTTGGCTGTTTGTAACAAGAATATCAGAGGGTCAAATGCTGGAACTGATCACGTAAATTACTGATTCAGAAGCTCTTATGTCCACTGATGCAGATCGACCAGCCAGGTAGAGAAGACGTAGGCTTTAATTGCATTTCGGTTGGTAGGCCTACACCCTAGGGGGGGGGGGCTAGGAAGTTATGCGCCGCCTCTGAATATCTCGGTCTTAAGAATCTCGTCTGTCATCCTCCCACGAAATGATACCCCACTGCTGCATGTAGACAGAGTAGCATTAGCCGTCTGAACGGTGTCTGCATGAAAGCAGCCACGTAGGCTGAGGTGATATAGGCCTATAGACCTACGAGCAAACACCTGCTAAACGCAAGTCTAAAAACCGTTAGCAGAAACGCAAACTTAGACAAAAGCATGCTCGAAATGACTGAGTAAATCTCTGCATTTTGACAAAATAAGCCGCTGAAACGAATCTGTTATCGTTTACCAAGGCATATAGCCTACCGTTGCTATTTTGACATCTCAATTTCTTTCCTTCGTCTGTAATATATTTTTAGTAACAAAGCAAAAGTAAGAATTCAAATTTTGAATTCGTTCTGTTGCCTTAATTGTTACTAAACATGTTGCCTGTTTATTTTCTCATTTGCAGCTGCGCTTCTTGCATTATAGGTCTAGCATAATTATACATTGAATGAGGTGAGAATGAAATCCGTGGCAGTCCGTAGTTTAGACGAGACATCGCCGTCGTCGTCGTTATCGGCAGCAGCGGTCTCGTCGAGAAGAGGAACTCCGAAAGGTTTGCCAGCCCTGCTGAATAAACTCGTCAGGGCCGTTCTAATCAGCAAGCCGCTCCAAGCAGCTAATTTCCTGGCCGATTACCTCGATGCTGAACTCAATCGCCGCACCCTCTGCCAACTGCAGGACTTGGAAATGACCGTCTGCGGTACGTACAGTAGTTCTCAAACAGACGATCATTTTGATTCACCGTGTGCTGCATGACGCATGATCGACCTTAGTCGTGATCACTTGCATTTCTTAGCCACCATAATATTATAGCTTACCAGGCTTACCAGGTCTTTCCGTAAGGCGTAGGCGTAGGCGTATGCTTGCGCCAGCTGCTTCGTCATCAGTTTAGAATATTATTCCACAAAGCGGTGTCAGTGTGTCACTTAAGTAAGTTAAGTTACGTACCAGGTATGCAACGTCTGCTATTCTTTTTATATCAAGTAGGCCTACAGTCGCCTCAAGCTTGCTCCTAAATTATTAAATTATTAGTTGTTGCTATTTACAGACCTGGAAGTATTCGATTCAGAGAAAGTCGAAAGTCCGTCCAGTCGAATAACTCGGCCAGCGAGAAAAGAACAGTTACGTACGTGTTGTATATTTAGTCATCTTCTCAAGATAAACTCGCAGTTTGGCGTGTGAAACTTTTTAGTTCTGCTTATCACAATTACCATTGAGTGGTCTAAGTTTATAGAGTGGTCTAAATTTATAGACTGGCAGACGTTGATATGCAAAGTAGGCCTACCTCTTATAAATGTTCTCAAAAGACTGTACTCGAATCAAGCGCGACTGCTCGCCATCTTAACTTGCCCGTTGCGCCTGCATAGCAGCATAGATCTATTGCACGAAGGACATCAAAACTCTTGCAGCTGTGCTTTGACTCTCGGACGCATTCGGTTGATGGTTGGCAGATTAGGAATTCGCTGTTCACTGCCCAGTTTATGTGCTCTGTCATTTCTCTATAATTATAAATAGTCGTTCAGACCCGAACAATAAAAACTGTCTATCTCAGTCTGCGCATAGGCTATATGTATATATGTGTGTGCGTGTGTGTGCACGTGTGTGTGTGTGTGCGTGCGTGTGTGTGTGCGTGCGTGTGTGTGTGTGTTCTCTCCGCAGAAGCTCCTCGTGTACGATTCAATGTTACCTTGGTGTAACTCCTGACCAAGAGCTGACTTTCACTCTGGCCCTCTACCCTCGTCCGCTCTTTCATAATTTTCCGCCATGACTAGGCCTACTGCAGCTTTTAGTATTGTTTTAAAACCTGATGAATCATAGGCCTATATACCTCGGGCGAAAAATGATAATAATGATAATAATAATAGTAGTCTAATAGACCCTTGGTCCCATGATCGGCAGTTCTTGTCAAAATTTGGTCGGCGTTTGACCATTGTTTCTGGGACACGCAGGAGACAACATTTCAGCTTGTTTCAGCTTCTAAATTTGCACTCGAAATGTTGCATTTCGAGACACGTTTGCACAATTGATCGACGAGAATGACCGTTAACCCCAGAACGACAAAGCACTTCGTATTGTTTCTTAGAGCCTGAGGGTCATAATTATCTGGAGCGAAAATATAATTTCATACTTTACGACTTTGTTATAATATTTGTTTGATATTTATACTATTTTCCACTGTGTAGTCCTATCTTCAACCGTATTCGATTGACTGCATCAATTGTGCATCATCTGCTTCTGTCGAAATCTTATCCCTCAATGACTGATAGAACTATACAATAATCCATGGCTTTACATGACATAATATTATGTGCATGCCATTTCACGACTGTCATGTGTTCTTGATCCTGGAGTTGTGCCTTGGATAAGAACCTTCTCCAGACAATCTCCAATATTGTGTAGTACATGTTCGCAGAGGCGTTCATTCTCTGTGGTTGGTCCAACAACCTGGAATGGACTTCCCTTGACTATGCAACACTTCCCAAGCTGTTCTCAATTTCAGAAACTGTTGAAGACTGGTTTTTTTTCGCTTGATCTTGGTCGGGAGCGCCTCTGAGTAGGTACCTTAAAGGGGCGCTATATAAATTACGATTGATTGATGTTCGATATATGACATGCGAGCATTCTCTTTTCCACTCTAGTACTCTCCATCTATCTTGATTAAGTCCATTATACATCGAGTACCTGCCGCAAGCATTTGCGTTCAAATGAAATGGTTCCTTCCTTCTCAGTGCCTCTCTCACACTTATACGTTTGCACCTCCGTTTCTATGTCTTAAGAATAATGATAAAATGGATTGTGTAGTCATTGCCATTTAAACTGTGTTTTTCTGATAAACATATAGACGACAGTGCGAGTGCTTCAAACGATGAACAAGCTACAACCAAGGGTTGCTCAAGAAATTTGGAATCGAAGTGTGTTGCAGTTCAGACTGATCGAAACCACTTGCGCTATATGACAAAGTCTCCATTTCTCCAGAAGATGGAAGCGGAGCTGATCTCTTCCGTTATTGAGAATCTTAATCAGGACCACGAGTGTCGATGTAATTGCCCACCGCCACCCCTCTTCTGGTACCAAATCACACGACCTCAAGTGCTGCGCAAATGTCGAGGCTCACGAAAGAAAGTCGCGGCGTCGACGGCGAAGGATAAGCCGGCAGCAGCTGAAGACGAAGGGGACAAAGAGGTTGAACTGCTCGAAAAGAAAACTGAGTTTTCAATTGATGACAAGGCATCGAAATTGCATGCGGAAAATGATGCTGGGCTGGCAAGGATCATCGACCGGGAACTTAGATCGAAGAAGTGGGAGCGTCTTCCGACTCCGCCTCGCCCTCCTCCGCCTCCTCCACCTCCGCCTCCTCCACCTCCATTGCGACCACAGACACCTCCCCCAATCGAACGACCTTTGAAATTGGACGCATCCAGTCAAGTGGAGACACTTGTGATTCAGCCAAGACCACGACGCGACGTAGGTAGTCCCAGTCCTGAGATAAAGCAGGATGAGATGGCGATTGAGCCACGTGTTGAAGTTGAACATAAGTACGTTCAAACGATGGACGACGATATCTTCAGGCCAGAAGAGAAAGCACTTGTTGATCAATCCGATGTGCCTTCTTCAGACCCCATTGCAATGGCCCCTGATGAACCTGCTACAATAATTCCCTACCAAGATCTTGATGTACCTGCTGCAATTGCATGCCCAGATGCTGTCGTTAGTTTAGAAGACGAGTCTCCTCCCCCTACCTATGAACCAATTATAGACTGGACACCGTTCTGGGTTCCTCCAGTGCAGAGTCGATCATCAACGGAATGGTTGAACATTGACCTGATAGACATTTCTGAAAAGGATTACGACACAAACTGGGCCGAATTGACCGGAGCCGTTCCTGTGGAAGGACCGGAAGAGCCGCTGATCAACTGGCTGGCCATTGACCTTCTGCCTCAACCCAAACCACACACGTGTGGTAAAGAAATTCCGCCGACTCCAGCCCCTCCTGCCGCTCCATCTCCAACTCCGTCTGAACCTGAAGCTCCATCTCTATTTCCATATCCATCTTCTCCCGCTCCTTCTATTTCTTCTGTCCAGGAAGAAGACACATTGGATGAGCTGGCCGTTCAGCCGACAGCGGATCTGCCAAACGATGAAGTTCCTCCGCAGCCAATGAGTGGCCCGGAATCTCCAGCAAGGATGATGACACCGGATGCTGAAGACGTACTCACCGGATGTGAGGATCCATCGGTGATGCTTGGCGCTGATGAAGCGAGCGAAATGGTTGTGCTTAACTGGAAACCTATCGTCATTGGGTCGGATACATGTACTGCACTGGTATGGTCTTCTTTCGTGCGAAGATTCAGTATTATAATAGGCCTATAAGGGCTTCATCCTTCATTATGGGGCACGGTGGTGTGCCTTGGAGCCGGAAGTTAGCGAGTTCGAATACCCTCAAGTCGCCGCGTACAGAATAGCGAGTTCTTTAAGAGCAAGTCCTTCACTCGCAATTGCTCGTGCACATTGGCCTGAAACTCCTATTCAGTGTCCGCGCTGTAGTTGGGCACACCTCTGAGTCTTGAAGGGGTGATATAACAGGTGCTCATACATGCATACAGTCGTACACATTCTTACTTATTCTTAAGACTTTAGCGGAAGTCTCTACATGGTAGCAGAAGCTCTTTAAAATACGCTTAAATTCTGCCATTTCTAAATGAAGCAGTTTACAATATAAATTAAAATCTACACTTTCAAATGGGATCTCAATAACTTCTTCCATGTATATTATAAATTATTATCGAGAAAATCATCTTCATCATAATCGTCGTCATCATCGTCGTCCATCCTAATTTCACAAAACCTTCTGAGCCGGGTCATTAAATATGCTTAAATTCTACTTCAAATCAGGACTCATTACTTATTTATTTTTGAAAAGCATCCTGCTGCTAGTTGTATGTGAGGCGCCCTTGAAACTGTAGCATGGCGCCATAGAAATTGTCATCGTTATTAGGGTCAAACTGAGGAACTTGAGCCGCAGTTCTCGAGAAATGTGACAACAATGATTCAAGCGACAGAACATCTGTCACCAAGAACAGCCTAGAATGTAACCTAGTCCTATATATAGTAGCCTACTTCGAATATGTAAATTTTTCAGCGCCGATGCGGAAGAACTCGCTATTCTTTAAAAAGTTTCCCATCGTGGAGCGGGCACTCAACTGTAGTTGTTGATAGCTTTGGGGATTTCTAATTCTGCGACAGTAATTATTTACACCGCAATTTGCAATTTGCGAGCTTTAGTCTCACGCTAATAAAAGTAATGGTCTGGGCACGACGTTAAACTGCATCCATCCTCTGCCACAGGGAACCAACAACGTCCCTGTGCCGGTCCTAAGCCCGGACAAAAGGAAGGTTTGCCAGATGGGTGGCGATACGCTGGCAGTAAAAGACCAAGACGATTGAAATCCGCAAAAACCACGACACAAGTGACATAGCGACCCAGATGCTTCAAGGTGTCATGATGTGGAGCAGACATGCACAGGCCGGACAGGACAGACGGGTGGAGAGAGTCGGGGGAGAGCGTGAGACACATACGGGCATTGACCCAGGTTGTCCTTCATGCCTCTCTCCTAATATTCTCTTCAATCAGACAAAGTGGTCTAACTGCTCCAGAATGTTAATGGTATGGAGCAGACCTGCTGACCGGACCTGCTGAAGCTGGGCAGCATGACGCGAGACAGACTTGGACAGAGAGTGGCGTCGGACTCTTACGGGCATTGAGCCCAATGATATTGATGATGATGATGATAATAATAAAAGTAAGAGGCCTACACATTTTCTGTTCTTGTTGTAGCCTTTGGAAATCCCAGTGATGGTGTCGCAATGTTCTGAGCCCTCTGACAAGGATTACCACGTTCTGCCCGACATCCAAAACTTAGATCCCCAACAGATTATTCAGGAGCTGGCAAAGAAGTGGGAGCAGATCAGCGTTATGGAGCTCGTTGTTGACATACCACATGCAAAGGGAGCATCGCCAGAAGATGCGTTGATGGAACGCAATGAGGTAACATCAATAGATTCGATTGTGAAGACACACAGTGCGACATTGCCAGACGCTGACAACTGTCTGATAATGCCGCAATTATCTGACCATAAGGTGCTAGTACTCCATCATGGATCCATTGGATCGGTGAAACAGGAATCGGACGTCAAGATCAATGAGGCATCACCAAATTATGACAAGGTTGAACAAAAGACATCACACCATGGGGAATTTTCACCAACAGACGAAACTGTGAAAGAGGCATCCGACATCAATGAGGCATTACCAGCAGATGAAGTGGTCAAACAGGTATCTAACTCTAATATGGCATCAGCAAACGCTGATATGTTGACTGAGGTGTCTGACCACAAAGTGGTATCAGAAAAAGGTGACATGCAAAAACAAATATCTGGCCATAAGGCTTCATCATTCACTGATGATTTGGTGGAACAGAAGTCTGACATGCATGTGGAGGCATCACCACATCCTGAAACGCTTAAACAACTAGGCATATCATACGATGATGAAGCATCACCAACGGATGAAGCAATTCAACAGGCATCAGGTCGAAATGAGTCAGCACAAGAAATAGAGATGCTCAAACAAGTCTTTGGAGAAGAGGTTCTTTCTAGTTCTTCCATGGTGAAAACTGAGGCGACTCCGGAGAAGGATTCGGGTGAAGAAGAATTTGCGATAACAAATGAACCACAGAGTTCGATGACTGGACCGGTTGATTCAAACACATCAGTAAAGAACAAGGAAGTGATGAACTTGGATTCTGGAAAAGGTGCCGAAGGAATAACGGGTCCTGAGGAAGAATTTCTGCGCGACGAAACGATGAGGACGAAGAGCGAAGAGAAGAGCGAAGAGAAGAGCGAAGAGAAGAGCGAGCTGAAGTCTCACAGCGCCGAAGTCGTTGGCAACGACGACGAGATACGACGAGATGAAGACAATAGAGATGGACGTAAAACTGAAGAATATGGTGGAAGGCAGCACGGCCCTGATGCTGACGATGGTGTAGAAAATCCGGCTACAGATGAGGAGGAGGAGGAAGAAGAGGAGGAACGGGTTTCAGAGCACGGGGATCGCAGGGTGCACGATCAACAGGAAGAAGAATCTGATGAGAAAGTGAATGGGACAGAAACCCCGTAAGACATATAATAGAGGTTACTGACGTGGTAAGCAACCGGTCATTATAGAAAAATTCTGCACGAAAAAGGACAAGGTAGAGACAACTGAGATGTTCTCATTCAAGCGATCTTATTCATGATCATATTCGCATTCAATTAAACTACTTCGTTATTAGTTTTGACTTCTTTCAATAATATTTCGACTTTGTTGATACTAACTGATTTACTTTTAGTCTTAAGTCAAATCTTGTTCGATCCAGTCTCGAGTGTATTCTCGTTGTCCCTCGTGTTTTCCAATGCAAGTCATAGCCTGCATAACTTAATATGACATATTCGGAAAACCTATACATGTATGTATAAGACACCGTTTTCGTGAGAGTACGGCATCTTACGTTCACGTAAAAACAAATCACGGTCATCCCGACACCCTCCCACAGTTGGACAGATCCACGAAACCCTGGAGACCGCGGGCTGCCAGATGGCCTAATATTCTGCCCATGTCACCAACCGCCGATCGCTGATCGACTTCTGCGCTCTATCGACAGATTGCGTAGACAAGCAGTATTCGCTTCGGGATTAACTGGCACGGGGCTTGCACGGGTACCGGTCTTGGTCGTTTCTGCGACGGATTTTGTGCGCTTAGAATGCATTTTCTTCGCAAGTCGTGCAGTAGCCTACGAAGTAACTTAGGACAACTGCGTGAAGGTAAGCACTAACCACAATGTGAGAGCAGGCCATCCCTTCTGCGAGATTTCACGTCGCCTGGACCGACGACGATGATAGGACATCCACGATGGCGCATTAAGACAACACGCGATGAATGTCGCGCACGTGTAGGGTATACGTAGGCCTACCCATGGTGACTCAACGAATAAAAGGACATTCGTCATCTAGGCCGATGTGCTGTCAGCGCCAAGCCATCGCATTTTGGTATTCAGACATCTAATTGGCACTGTTGAATTCCGATCCTTTTCAGTCCCTCCACCGTCATTACTAATCACACACCACAACCTTCTTCAGGCTCCTCTATCCATCACACCTCGGGTTTTTCATTCGAAACTTAAAACACTCCTTTTTACAAACTCTTACCCTGTCTCATCTGATCCTCCACCCTCCAATTTCCGGCCCAGACGACACCTGCCTTAGTAGCTGTTCTGTCCCTCTGATCCTATGGTAACTCGACCCGGACCACCACGGATTACTCTCACAAACAACCCTTCTAACTCACTTGTGAATAAGCTGGTGCCCCGCGCTTGGCTTTCGAGTGGTGCTTTAGAAATGTCGAGTTTATGATTACGATACGATTACGATGCTACAAACTATATCCTAGTCTCCGAACAATAGACTGCATTGCGTAAGTTGATGTCTACGCTATAGATCTATAGACACATGAGTGACGTTGGTTGGTAGCGAGGATGTATGTATATATAGTGGCCGCTGCCGAAGTCAATGAGATTGCACGTGAATGCAAGAACCTGTAGGCGTTCCTATAGGCAACAGAATTGCTGGAAATGATAGATCTCTGTTCGCATCATCGTAATCAGCAGATGTCGACGACGACGTCGTTCTCCAGGAATGCTGTGGATAGGAATAGAAGTGATCAAGCTAATGACCTGGAAAGAGCAATTACAAATTAACTGTCTTTACTTCAAGCCAGCAGTGAACTATCTGCAGTGAAGCAGTTTGGTCAGTTGTTGTTTGACTACAGTCACAATCTAATTATAATTATAATTATAATTATAATTATATGTCTATGACTAGCGTCGTCCTCATCCTTTGCCCACGCTTAGGACTGGCACTGTCAGACTCAGTGCTGAAACAATGTAGTCTATAGGTGTTCCATACAGTATGCATGCAGACAGCCTGCAGCCGGTTGTGCTGATTTCACAGGTGTGGTTCTGTCCGACCATCTGTTGGGGTGTGTTGTCAATCATCTTCAATATATATGTATACTATATATATATATATATATATATATATATATATATATATATATGACGAGCGTTGATCTTAGACGTCGTCGCCATCTACAGAGCTATAGATGGCCGTTGACGGGACATTATCGGTGAATCGCGAATGCACGATGTCTGACTTCTGCCGCGAGCACATGAGGCAAACTTTGGTCTTACATTCTACCATGATTCCACCACATGATTTTATCTCATTCGAGCCACCCAGTGCTATGGGTGCTACACACTGCCAATGGGAGCAGTAGACATGCAGTGAGACTCACCGCCAATAAGAGTTGGATGCGCAGTGGATGAGAGAAACCTGGATGGACCTCCCGCAGTCCTTAAGTCTGAGCGATCCAGTTCGCAATCAGTCTCCGATCGATCGAGTAGGTCTACCTCACTTTAGCGATTGGAATCATTGGATGCCTGCAACCGTTCTGGGAGTTCACCTTCCAGACGTATTTTGCCCGAGACTGCTTTTTTATCAGCTGTGCCAGCTTCGCATCATTGTCTGTTCATCAACGCCTAATGCCATCACCAGTTCACCACACTATTGCTTTGTTTCAGTACTGCCCTACATATGCATTACTCGTCACTCTATTCCGGCCTCCCATCCGATCGAATAATATGTTTGTATATGCACTTGTTATGGCGCCCCTTCAAGCTCACTACTCAGAGGCGCTCCCGACTGCATCGGAGTTTCACGCCGAAGCGCTGAGCAATTGCGAGTGAAGGACTTGCGCGGCGACTTGAGGTGGATTCGAACCTCGAACCTTCCGGCTTCAATGCAACGACGCCACCACTACACCACCGCGCCCCACAAATATGTGCCTGGTCTCTGAGTCTTACACTAAACTGTCTAAATTCCCACATTTTGTGTTAGTCTGGGCCTAACCGTGTGATTAGCTGGTGATATGAAAACTAATCAATGTTCACATTTTAAGTCGAGAAGTAATAGTCTTAAAGGTTCTAACATTTGGAGATAGCGGTTCAGTGATTTCGGTAATATTAGTCATAAAATGTTATTTTCAAAGAAATTTGCATTACCGGAACATGTGAAGGCCCTCGAGAGGGAGGAGCAGCGGAGGGGGCAAATACGCTGGGGGAGACCGTCGACGTTTAGGGCTCCGACAACTTGGTAGTTTACTAAGTTTATGATTTGTTTAAACATAGAACTTTTATTTCTTAAATTAACAACTGAATTGAATCGTAGTTGCAGGCTTATAATCTTATATATATTTCGGTAAGTATGTGTGTTTGTTTGTGTGTTAGCTATGCACAGCCACAGTTTTGAAGCAATCTACCCCAATCCTTCGCAGGGGGGACGGGGTCAACCCTGGGCAGGTCATTGGGGGGTCGGCGATCTCGGCCAACCATATTCTTGTTCATCAGGGCCAAAAATCAAATCAGTAGATTTTTGGCCAACCCCATTTTTTCTACTTTTATAGCCGTTGCGAATGCGTAGTCTCACACTTATTTACCTGAAACGTTACAACTATATATAGACAGATTTTTACACGGGCCACATCGCCTAAACCCAACACACATCAGCTCTCAACACACATCTCAACCCAAAACACATCCCAGGGGTGGGGGAAGAAAATTGTCCGGAAAGAAATTTTTCCCCGAAAACCAAAATTTCACGGCTGGCGTACCGGTGGAGTTCGGATTACTCCAATCTTTCGCAGGGGGGTCGGGTCGACCGGGGCAGGTTATAGGCGGGTCGGCGAATCTCTGCCACCATGGGGGCCAGGGTGGGGGCAAAACCCCTAATTTTTTCTGCTTTTTCAGCCGTTGCCATGCATATTCTCACACATATTCACCTCAAATGTTACAGCTGGACAGATTTTTACACGGGCCGCCTCGCCTCCACCCAACACACACCTCGGCTTACAGGGCCGAGTGGGGCAGGGTATTGTTGGGGGGGGAGAAATTTTGGGGCGGATAAAATTTTTACACCAAATTTTACGGGTGGCGTACTGGAGGTAGGAGTGTGGTGTGGTGTGGTGTGGTGGGGTGCGGTGCGGTGGGGTGGGGTGGGTGGGGGAGGTGGGGAAAATACTTTTAACGGAAAACCAAAATTTCACGGGTCGCGTGCCTGTGGAGGTCGGAGTGTAGTTGGGTATGGTGGGGGAGGGAGGGGCGGTGGGGGTGGGGGTGGGAAGAAAGAAATTTTTCCAGAAAACCAAAATTTCACGGGTCGAGGTCGGAGTGTGGTGGGGTGTGGTGGGGGGTGGGGTGGTGGGGGAAGAATTTTTTATCGAAAACCAGAAATTTCACTGGTGGCGTACCGGTGGAGGTCGGACTGCGGTTGAGTATGGTGGGTGTGTTGGGGTGGGGTGGGGAGAGAGGGAGGGGTATGGGGTGAGTGGGGGAGGGGAGGGAGGATGGAGGGGAAGGGGAGGGAGCTCCTGCGCTCTTTTATTAACGCGCACATTTGTCTGCGCGCTTTGTCGGGTCACCACTACATGTCCATCAACTTCTTCGCAATTGAGGCTTTTTCCAACGGTTCACACTATGTTGAATATATTGGCCACACTTCCAGTTTGTACCTGTAGTTGAAGCTGAACCTCATTGGGAGTTGAGGAAATGCCAACAGTAGCCTACCGCTCTCCAAAACGCACTGACATAAGACTAGCTGGTTTGACGCGCTACTTGGTCTTATCCTCGTGAAATAATACCAGAAAATGAGCAATCTGTAATCAATTATCTTTCACCGGTGCTTCTCGTCGATTGAATCTTAAACTTTATTAAACTGTATGTACTCGTAGGTCCCTATAACTGCACACAAGTTTCGTCGTAACGTATAGACCAGCAATAACATTGTTCCATACTCGAGAGCATTATAGGCCTATCTAATATCAAATTACACGAATAATTAGCATAGGCCTATATAGCAAAGCGCAAAAACTTACTGACTTTCGGGTCTGAATTTCATGCTTGTAAAAAAGGCTAATATAATTTTTTGCGGAAAATGAATAGGTAGACAATATACATATATATATATATATATATGCGCAAATTTTTTAACATAGCTTTGCCATGTAAAGGCGGTGTCATTTTTGTAATTATAGCCTACCAGCGGCGGCTCTAGGGGGCTAGGGGGCTAAGCTCCCCTATCCAAGGCTAAGCCCCTCTAAAAAAGGCCATCCGCGGGTTTTTTTACATTGAAATTCCACAAATTTCGAAAGAAAAAAAGTTCGTCAGAAATTTTGGCGGCTGTAAATGTTTGATTTCCTCCGCGAGACTTCAGCCCCTCCCCAAACTGAAATCCTGGCGCCGCCACTGTAGCCTACCGCAACAAGACAAAACTATCGAGCAGATGAGTGTCGTGTCAGCAATCTGAAAAGTCAAGCTAAGGACGAAATGAGAAACCGTAGCGAGCAGAGCGAACAGATAAAGTTTCCAGTCGTAGGTTCGCAACCGACGAGGCACATTCCTCAAAAGCAAGATTAATTTATTTTTGGTCGGACCAAGGACAGACAGCCAGGTGAATAAGTGATCTTGCTGACAAATCTTTTAAATGAAATATGTCTAAATTGTCCATCGTGGCAGTCGCATCAGAGAATAATATTGCAATGTTGGTGTATGTAATAGTGCAGGAATAAAATTAACTTCATGCACGAGGGCAGCACACACACACAAGTGGACCGGCTTATTCAACAATCTGTTTAATATCTGTGGCGGCAGAGAGGAAACACTCAACCCGAGTTATACTTTTCAGCGATGTCTTTGGACTTCTCAGAACCTTTGGCTAACACAACAGTGCATGCTGAAGGCAACGAGATACGAGATGCGCCGAGACCCGACCATCGTCACGATCGATGCTTGTGTGGCAAAGTCCTTAGAACATCCGATAGTCCACTGTTACATGCAGATAAGATTCGGAAGGACTTCGGAAGGAGTGCGGTCATGTAGGCCTACTCTTGTTTCTACAAGATATCTGACCCTCCTTATCTTGGCAGTGCATGTAATGGACAAGGGTCTGCTGCTGTCGCTTCATGTAAACTAAAACCTTGACGCTGCAGATTGACATGTATCAGTTACCTTAGCTGAGAGTTCGCAAGCGCTATACTATCAACTCAGTTCTGCAGTTGCAGCCTGACTAGCAGACGATTTTCACATTCATATCAGAAGAGAGATCTGACGTTTAGACGAGTATACGCTACATAGCACGTTAGTTTAGAGCAATTACAAATTGTCGTATTTTGCTGATATGTTAAAGAGTTAAGTCTGTTCTGTTTGGATGATTATAAACCTGTTCTTTAGAGATGATGTCATCAATAGAGGTCCCCGATGTGCGTTTCCACTGGGTGGATTATCTAATGCTCTGCGCTACGCTCGTCCTGTCCTGCGTCGTTGGCATTTATTACGGCATTAAAGGACGCAAGAAGTCGTCGGCTGACGATTACCTGATGGCTGGCAGAAATATGTCCATCTTTCCTGTTTCATTCTCAATCTTCGTCAGCACCGTTTCATCGATAGCGTTTCTCGGCGATCCAGTTGAAGTCTATTACTACGGAGGCATCTACTGGCTGCTGGGTATTGGAATCTCGGCAGGACTTCCAATTATCGCCCACTACTTTGCACCGATTCTTTACCGAATGCGACTGACCAGTGTTTATGAGGTAAGTAGGCCTAAGCTCTCAGACCCCATATTCCTATCTCAAACGGTTGTAATTGAACAGCAGTCAAAGTGCGATCACGTTCATCGGATGATGTTGGAATTTCAGTTGTCATCCTGCAAAACATTTACCTGCATAAATGGAGTTTGCAGAATTTGCATGTATAGGCCTACATGTGCGCTTGTTATAACGCTCTTTCGAGATTTCCGCTTAGAAGCGCTCTCGACTACAGCGCGAACACTGAATCGGAGTTTCACGCCGAAGCGCTGAGCAATTGCGAGTGAAGGACTTGCCCAAGGTTCAACGTCAAGTTCACGATAAAAAAATGGCTTTCAACAGTGGCGGATCCAGAACGTTTCGAAGGTGGCACATTTTTCGGTCTTGGGCAGGGACAAATTTCATCTTTAGTCGACCAAAAAGTTGATGAGGCTTTTTTCAGTCAGCCGGCCAAATTTCGGGCAAAAAAACCATTTCCCAGAAAAATCGAAAAATCGTACCATTTTCTCCGTAAAAAGTTGATGACCTTTTTTAGTACTTTTTTAAAGGTCTGCTGAACTGATAGAGCTCACGTCCACTGTCCACGCCAAAATGGCTGGTGAGAAATAAAGATTTTTTTAATGGGGTGGGGGCCATGGCCGGATTGGCCCCTGGATCCGCCTCTGAGGGGAATGCTATGTAGGCCCCTAAGCAATTCCAGAAAAACGATGAATCCGACCATATTGAGGCTCTCATGAGGTAGTTCAAACAGGTACATGTAAGCTTGCGTGGCAGAGCAGAGGCAATCGGTAAGTCGTCTTACATTCGCCAGCCTTTTCAAAAACTGTTGAAAGTAGTCCTAGACGTCGCAATGTTTAACGACAATCGGTATAAGTTTAAAGAATAGTTGTTGAACTTTGATAGACATTTATACCACATTTATGGCGCTTTAAAGTGGATGTTGAACTATTAAATTTTATCATGCGAACAGCACATTACAATAACTGCAACTTATATGGACCTCACTACAAAGAGAGCGATCAATTGTTTGTTTCGGGCTGCAAGAACTTTATGATCTTAAATTTATTGCCAAGATCTCCCAAGACGAACAAACGCCATCGAAGGATGGCACCGTGCATGGTTTCATCGAACTTCTTGGTTATGATCGCGCGCGGTTTTGTGCACGCGGTTTTGGCCGCATAGCTCATGGTTGCCAGATCAAATTTGTTAACAGTTATGGTTTAATGTTTAGATCTGAACAGAATTTAATTAGGGTTTGGCCTAATGTATAGGCTAATCAAAAGCCACCGAATAAATACAGAGTTATAAATAGGCTAGTTTTGACGTCATTATTAGACATGTATTTTGCGTAGGCCTACACACATTTGTCGAGACCCCTACCCTGCCTAACGCAACCGCACGCAAATTGCTTGCCTAAATCCCGTTACATTCCCCTCCCTGCTTAATATAATGCTCCTAAGTCCACATGAATAGCATTGCTATAGTCAACTCATGTGCATGTGAAAGCATGTTCTCAAGCAATGCCGTTGGTTGCGCTATAATAATTATATCCTACTCCGTATATAGGCCTATATATATATATATATATATATATATATATATATATATATATATATATATATATATATATATATATAGCAGCTGAGCTGCGATGCAGAACAGTAAACTGTTATGGCCTCGCGTTCATTGCATGCATCTGCTGCTCCCTGCAGGGAATAGATTCGACTTCCGCTCTCGCTTCGTAACCCAATTTATAGGCTACCTAACAGACAGCTGCTGAAAATTGACTATATATCTCTTTAGCTTTCAAGTAAGCTATATGCACATCTGACTGCATCTTCTCCTGGCGACTAGCTCTATCTGCACCTCACACATTCGCATTTTGGTGTGACCTATATGCACATCTGACTGCATCTTCTCCTGGCGACTAGCTCTATCTGCACCTCACACATTCGCATTTTGGTGTGACCTATATGCACATCTGACTGCATCTTCTCCTGGCGACTAGCTCTATCTGCACCTCACACATTCGCATTTTGGTGTGACCTTGCGCGCGTTGCAAATTTGTTTAATAATAACAGCAATAACAATAACAGACAGCTGCTGAAAATTGACTATATATCTCTTTAGCTTTCAAGTAAGCTATATGCACATCTGACTGCATCTTCTCCTGGCGACTAGCTCTATCTGCACCTCACACATTCGCATTTTGGTGTGACCTTGCGCGCGTTGCAAATTTGTTTAATAATAACAGCAATAACAATAATAATAATAATATTACTAATAACAACAACAGCAATAATAATAATAATAATAATAATAATAATTATTATTATTATTATTAGTAAAAAAAAAAAAAAAATAATAATAATAATAATAATAATAATAATAATAATAATAATAATAATAATAATAATAAGCTTAATAAGAATTCAAAGTCGCCATTATTGTTTCATTTCTAGTACCTGGAGATTCGCTACAACGCGAAAGTTCGAATCATCTGTTCAGTCATCGCCGGAGTTGGACTGGTGAGTAGACGACGGTCGTCGTCGTCGTCGTCGTCGTCGTCATCATCATCATCGTCATCGTCGTCGTCGTCATCGTCGTTGTCGTCGTCGTCGTCGTCGTTCAGCTGGTCAGTTGAGGCAACAGCAGCAGCTGATAATTAGAGGTCAATTAGTACAAGCAACAAATGACTGAACCCGTATTGCTTCAAGATATTTTGTCCTATATCGCAGACATTTTTATAGACCTTTCCACCATTTTGATACAGTCCAACATTCTACCAATTTCCCATTCAGAGTGAACCCCGGGACAACCCCCTCCCGATTTAACCTAGGACATTAACCCCCTTTGCTGTGCAAATAACCTATTTCTGTAGGCCTAAGTATAAGTAAATAAGTATAATTGATCAAACTTTGGCTAATTGTCCAGTTCGTGGTTCTGTGTCAACTATTAGTGGGGCGCGGTGGTGTAGTGGTGGCGTCATTGCCTTGAAGCCGGAAGGTTCGGGGTTCGAATCCACCTCGCCGCGTAAGGACCTTGGGCAAGTCCTTCACTCACAATTGCTCAGCGCTTCGGCGTGAAACTCCGATGCAGTGTCCGCTCTGCATTTGGGAGCGCCTCTGAGTAGAGAGAGCTTGAAGAGGCGCTATAACAAGTGCACATACAAACAAACTAGTTGGTGTCATAACTCATACGGGTCACTATCATTCAGGTGTGAACTTCTAACTTGTTTGTGTCGTTCAGTCATTCCGATATAAAGCTAATACCTGTTAGTGTTATTTGGGACAGCATGAATCATTGTCTTCAATTCAGCTTCCATTTAGGCAAAATTCATTTCGTCAGTCTAGTTTCTATTTAAATAGGAAAAATTGTCTCTATCAATCCAACTTCTATTTAAATAAGAATTATCTTCATCAATCCAGCTCCAATTTAAGCAAGAAAATTTTCATCAATGCAGCCTCCACTTAAGAAAAAATTGTTTTGTAGCAGTCCGGCTTCTATTTAGCGAGGATTCTTTTCAATCCAACTTGCGTAGCCTACTTAGAACTGCCGTTTTATAGGAGTACCGTACCATTTACACGCAATATATGTTCTACCAGAGGGGTTGTCCTAACCTGGGGTTTTGTCCGGGAGTGTTTAATGTCCGTGCGCGCCTCTCCAAGACAACGTACATGTATATTGTGTAGGTTCACGCCTGGCCGTACAAATTCTTCAAATTCGACAGACAAATCGATGACTGGTGACAGCATAATTTATGAGTATGCGACTATATAGGCCTATTCGCTTTGATAAAGCAGGTTTCTGGCGCGGGACACAGCGTGAACCACATTTCTTTAAAACAATTAAGAAGCGCCAGAATCAATGATTATATATTGATTGTGACCTGGTAACGAAATTCGAAATATTGTTCTATTTGACAGATGCTTTTTATGGGTGTCGTACTTTATGCACCATCACTCGCTCTCAGTCAAGGTGAGAAAATTAGCCTTTTTAAACTGATAAATAAAACTACTCTAATGCCTGTTAATTGAAGTCATATAGGCATATAATTAATCATTGTCTCATCTCACTGCTATAATACAACCGCTATTCGTCACATCGATGTAGGACTATAATCATATAGGCTCCTCAGGCATCTGGAATTATACACTAAGCACCATCTCAAGACGCACATGCTCAGCGGGGTTCATCTTACTTAGGCCCTCCCCACGAAACAGAGTTTGTAAGCGAGGAATCAATTTCAAGGTGCAGTAAGTAGAAATTAGTCTTCAGGAAATGGCTCTTCTCAGGATATAAGTCTGCACCACAAAACCTGTCGGCAGTTGTGGCTTGTAAGCTTAGGTCTAGTAAGCCTAACCCTTGTTTTATTGTCGCAAACTGAAACACCGCAGTAACCAGTAGGACAACTATCAGTTGGATTAGCTGACGATATTTGCCATGAACGGATGAAGAAATAAATCACACATTGAGCAGAATTTAAATGTTTGGCAGCCATGTTTATAGCCATACACATTTTACTAATGCCATACTTATGGCGAATATTATTTTGATTATAATAATATGGTGAATGAAAGGTTGGGTCGACCATTGGGCGGGTAGAGGGAAGCGATCTCTCTGTCTCTCTGTCTCCGTCTCTCTCTGTCTCTGTCTCTGTCTCGCTCTCTCTCTCTGTCTGTCTGTCTGTCTCTCTCTCTCTTTTGTTGGTCTTCTGATCTTCGTGCCATAATTTCCTCCTTTTATCCACCTCCTCTTCTCATACTTCCAGTTTTCTACATGAACTCTTTCATCTCTGAGACGAGGAATTGCATACTTTTTAATACGAACATTGACAAAATATTGTTCTTTAGTCAGTGGTTTGGACGTTTGGTTATCCATTGTCGTCATTGGAGCCGTTTGTACATTCTACACAAGTCTGGTAAGGAATACTATTGTCGTAGATTTAGTCAGGAGGGACTTAGATAGGCCATCAACTAAGGTCGAGCGTTGTTTAGTCTGAAATCCAACGATAAGTTGGACTTCTTCATCTTCGTCTCAAACTCGAACATTGGAACCGTGATTAAATTTCACAGATCTGAATGTTGTCTGAAATCGTGCAGAATCTTTGTTTGACTAAAAGACGACTGCAAGATCAGACTACTCAGACGCAAATCGATCTCAAGCAATCCCATCTAGTTTCAATCTACGATTATTTTCATATGTTTAGAATCAGACGCTATTAAATACCAATTTATTTTGTATAGGCTTCTGCTTTTAGGAAACTTGATTACAATGTTTAGTTGCGCATGTCCGTCGGTTATAATTATTCTATGCCTAATATTGCTTATGTTAGAATTATACATGTTAACTAGGCCTACATTATAAGTATTCCTTCTACTCTTTATAGACTCACGCTTGCCTGTTTGTTTGTTTGTATGTGCACTTGTTATAGCACCCCTTCAAGCTCGCTACTCAGAGGCGCTCCCGACTGCAGCGCGGACACTGTATCGGAGTTTCACGAATTGCGAGTGAAGGACTTGCCCAAGGTCCTTTCGCGGCGACTTGAACCTGAACCTGCAACTTTCCGGCTGCAAGGCAACGAACATACCCACTACATCACTGCACTCCATATCTGCATGGTTACTTGAGCCTAAATAGAACAAAAGAGACTGCATGAGTCCAGTGTATCAGCGTGACATTCTAGTGCAGTGGTTCCCAACCTTTTTTGACTTGGGGGCCACTTTTTCTAAGTTGGAGGACACGAGGGCCACTTTTTCTTAGTTGAAGGACATTAGGGGGCCACAAGGTTAAAGTCGTATTAACTAAAAGCATATAAAATTGTTATAATTGATTCAAAATATAATGTTTGATGTTATTTATCGACATTTACATAAAATAATTTGTAACAGAAAATAATAATGTGTTCTATCATGTCCAAATTGTTAATTTTTTCATATATTTTTGATAATTCTTTGAGAGATGAGGGCCATTTTCTGAGGCTGCGGGCCATTTTCTGAGGCCTGGCGGGCCACTTTTGGCCCGCGGGCCACGGGTTGGGAACCGCTGTTCTAGTGGTTACACGGAAAGGAAATTCTGCTGAACTGTAAGGATTGGAGCAGAAGATGACGATCGAGATAAAATGAGTAATACGTAAATGTGTATCATCTGCATTCGGTGGTTTAATATGTGTTGAATTCAGCCATGATAAATGATAGCCTATCAGTTGACTAATAACCGCCGGTTGAACTCGTCACAAACTCAATTTATTTGGCTGGACACAGCTGCTGGATCTAGCATCCGTTGATGCTGAGTTCCACATCTGATATTTTACCTGTTTGGTGCGTGACCTTGGAATTACGCAGGATCAAGAGCTGACCCTCGCTCCCCATATTTACCCCCCCCCCCTGCTCCATACTACTGCATACCACACGTTGCACCAGCTCTGCACTGCTGCTTGACCGCGCTTCCTCCTGCATGCCACGCCACTGCTTCATTAATCGACTCCTTCATCATTGTCTGACTAGATTACTGCTGCTCACTCTATATATCGGCCTCCCAGCTGCAGGGTCGGGGTGTCTGAACCGGGTCCTGCGTTCTGCCACACGCATTTGCGGAGACATCCCCAAGTTCTGTCATGAATGAATGAATGAATGAATGAATGAATGAATGAATGAATGAATGAATGAATGAATGAATGAATGAATGAATGAATGAATGAATGAATGAATGAATGAATGAATGAATGAATGAATGAATGAATATAATTCCTGTTGTCATAATGTCGTCTTTATTGAAGATATACTTGCTGTCGAATGCATAACATGTAGGGTGGCATGAAGGCGGTTCTATGGGCGGATACGATGCAGTTCTTCATCATGGTCAGTGGATTGGGAGCAATCCTCATTCAAGGAACAATCAAATTAGGAGGAATTTCTAACGTCTGGAAGACATGCGAAGAAGGAGGAAGAATAAACTTCTTTGAGTATTTATTTCATTCAGTCTTTTAATTCTTGTCTGTGGATATGTGATGGAATTATTATGAATGCAGTCTAGAGTCTAAAGACCTTATAGATTCGAGTATTCTATATAGCTGTCTCTGAAAAGCTTGCGCCATTTGGTCATATAAACACATTGGAAGATAGGCTAGTGCTAAAAGGGTGCTAACTTTGGAATTCGCTGAGTGCTATCAACCATGATGAAGATGCATATGGCTGTTTGCTTATCACTTGATCAGTAGCCAGGACATGTACAAATGTTGGATATATCTGAAATTTGACTTCTTGTATCCTAAGCATAGAAGTCAAGACTAAGACATTTTAAGACCAGGTATATTTTAGGCCTAATTATAACGTATAAGCTTACCTCTAACCAAATACAACGTAGGCTGACAGTAATTGAAGATTACTTAAAGTGCCATATCAGTGTAACTGAAACACAAGGAAACAGTCTGACAAAAATTATAACGAACGAAAAGAAACGATGCTATTCTTAGTAGGGATCTTGTATGGGCGCTATATAAATTCTGATTGATTGACTCATTCGTTTGGCTTTTAATCAGATTTAATCCGAATCCGTTTCTCCGGTCGACGTTCTGGGTTTTTCTCATCGGCGGAATATTCCGTGTCGTCAATCCTTACATCTCCGGACAAGTCTGGGTTCAGCGATATTGTACTCTAAAGTCAGAAAGAGACGTCAAAATGTAAGGACATTAAATATTCGTAACCATCTACAATTCTACATGTACCATTGTACCTATTGTACACATCAACGAATCTCACGATGATGTATCGTACATGTACTGTGATATACATGTATGTATGTCGACCAGCGTGACTAAAGGAAAAGAACGCAGAGGTTGGCGCGACACGAGCAAATTTGCCTCAGACCACGGACTACTCTCACGGACAACCCTTCTAACTCAACGCAGCGCTCGTGAATAAGCTGATGCCCCGCGCTTGACTTTCAAGTGGCGCTTTAGCAATTTCGAGTTTACGATTACGATTACGATTACGAGACTTGCCAAACCATTGAAAGAGAGGCATGCACAGTTTGTACCTATCTAGATGAGAGGCTGGTCAACTTTAAGTCTATAGCACACTGATCAGTGCAGTGTGCGGCAGAGCTATCATCAGCTATGTGGAGCCCTATATCACCGCTGTAATTGGACTCCATTGTGATTAGCTAAACGATTAAACGAAGATTAATTATTTAGCTATAGACCTATGATTAACGGAAGACGTAAAGACTGTAAACATTAAGGGTCGAGGACAGATTCCTGAAACGCTCCACCAGAGCAGACCGCCCCGCCCCGATGCAAAGCTGATGATTCCATACATACGCAATAGAGTATAGACGCTATAGCGGCTATACGTACACAGGCATGCATACATACATACATACAACATGCATACATACATACATACATACATACATACATACATACATACATACATGCATACATACATACATACATACATACATACATACATACATACATACATACATACATACATACATACATACATACATACATACATACATACATACATACATACATACATACATACATACAAACATACAATCATACATACATACACTACATACATACATACATACATACATACATACATACATACATACATACATACATACATACATACATACATGCATACATACATACATACATACATACATACATACATACATACATACATACATACATACATACATACATACATACATACATACATACATACATGCATACATACATACATACATACATACATACATACATACATACATACATACATACATACATACATGCATGCATACCTGCATGCATACAATACATACGTAGGCCTACATGCTTGAAGAGTCGCTATGGAAATAGTGAATGAAGGAAAACATATTAGGTTTGCGCTTATATTTACGTTGGCACACACCGTTACTAAACTATGCTATTTTTGGATTTGCAAAGCGCCTCTTACACTACAATAATCAGAGTCGCTCCCAGCGCGAAGATCCCTTGGAAAAAGAAAAGTTTTAAGGAAACGTGCAGAAACTGTAGTGCTTCCAGATATGATCTGTTACCTACATGCATACATACACATACCACTGCAGGATGGTGACCCGTCAAAAGCGCGCATGGCAAAAGCGTGCAGACAAATGCGCGCATACAAATGCGCGCAGTGACAAAAGCGCGCACGACAAATGCGCGCAGACAAATGCGTGCAAGAAGAACAAATGGGCCAAATATTGTTCTTCTAAGTGGATCGCTTTGACTTGCCGGCGAAAATCATGAAAGACTACGATGAGATAATAAACAATATCAAGTGCAGACTACATCAAACAAGTGGGGCCGAAAATATGCGAAGTCATAGACTCAGGACAGAGTGTATGAAACATTTACTTAACATTGTAAGGCGAGAATTCACCGAAGATTGGAATTCATTTCGAATGAGTTCGTAATAATTATGTGTAATTAGGCGTTAATTGGACAATATTTGTGTTTAAATTACATGTTCCTGATCTATAACGTATTAGCATACACAATAATTTAGCCTGAGGCGGTATGCGGTACGTTATTAATCATTATTAGTCAATATTAAATACTCGTCCGGGTAGTTGCGCGCTTTGGTTGCGCGCTTTAGTTGCGCGCTTTTGTCTGCGCTCTTTTGTCGGGAAAAGTTCCTGTTGCGCGCTTTGCGCGCTATTGTCTGCGCGCATTTGTCTGCGCGCTTTTGCCCTGCGCGCTTTTGTTACGGCGCCCTGCAGGACATACACACACTCACACAACATGCTGCCTATAGCCTATAGGATGGCGAAAAAAGTTAACTTCTAAGGTTGAGGTTGTTTGCCAATATCTTGACGAGAAGTAAGAAACTTTTAAATCATGCTTTACAGGCTTAAAAAGCATCTTTATGCCTGTAATACTTTATTTTAAAATTCTTACTTTTGGTCAAACTATTGGTAAAAACCTCAGGGATTACTTTTTATGGTCCACACTACACACGAATGTATGCGCACATTTGCCCACATTGAGCGCCTTTCATGAGTCTGTCATTGGAGAGAAGTATGCACAAACCGCACAATGCATTCATTCGTAATTGCAATAGAACGAACAACGAACGCGAACTAGAATTACTTAACAGACTGGTGTGGAGCACCACTGCAGGACCTAACACACGCTGCCTTGGAGAGACAAACCTGGCGCTAATTAACAAGAGCGACATCGGGCACCTACTGGTCCCTCGGTTGTTGATGATGATGATGATGATGATGATGATGATGACGACGACGACGACGACGACGACGACGACGACGGCGACGACGACGACGACGACGACGACGACGACGATGACGATGACGATGACGATGACGATGATAATGATGATGATGATGATGATGATGATGACGACGACGACGACCGGGACGGTGGCGGTGGCGATGGCGACGACGACGACGATGACGATGTTGTTGATGACGATGACGATGACGGTGACGGTCGCGGTGACGGTGACGGTGACGATGACGGTGACGAGGATGAAGTATTTAAACTAAAGAGACGCCATAAAATTTCATATATAAGGTAAAAAAAAGTTATGTTTTGATTTCAGAGCCATCTATTTGAATATCCCGCTCTTTCTGCTCTTCTTGACGCTATTCACTGGTAATGGTTTGGTTCTATACGCTTACTACAGTCGTTGTGACCCGTTAAGACAAGGCCGTGTACAAAAACCAGATCAGGTCAGTCAAGACAAACTGATATTAACCAATAGCAAGATCTTTCACACTTTATACATAGACCCATGCATGGTCGGAGACTTAGGGCGGACATAGGGAACGGTCCCCAATGTTTGTGGGGGGAGCGGAGATGCTTATTTCCCCGTAACATTTAAGAAATAGGTTTATACATGAATATCATCCCAAATTTCTACCGTGTTATCCACTGTTTATCCATAATGAGCAATTTCTTATGATAGCCTAAAATGCTACCAGTACATGCGCAAAAAATCTTAAACAATGGCTGGATTCATTTATTGGAATCTTAAACCACGTCTCTGAGCACTGAACTCATGAGTAATTTTGCTAAGATGACAGCTTTAGGCCCTAAAAGCCATGGCTACAATCCTCCCAAAATTGCAAGCACAATTGGGAGGCGACACTCTGAAGTCTTAAACCATGGCTATCAGCATTGAAAAATTATCAATATTATTAAGCTGACAGCTGAAAAGTGCTACCATTACAACATGGATATTTAAACAATCTAAACAAATGGGAGGGACATTTATAATGAACTACTAAACCACGTTCTTCAGCAACGAAATTATGAGAAATGTTTGAGATGACAGCTTAGAATGCTACTATATAATAAATAATGAGATCCCTTCTGGCTAGCCCGGAGGTTCGCCAATGGGGATGAAGTGTTATAGCGACTTCATTTTCAAGGCTTCGGCATATGAGGATGGTGGCCAATCCTCTCCCTCACCGTCTCATTATCCACTGACCGTGAGGTCAGTGTACTCATCATAGCTGAGTCGGCTTGGGGGGAGTGCTTGTGGAACAGAAATCTCGATACAAATTTCTGCACCGGCGGGGAATTGAACCCCCGACCTCTCGGTCGACAGTCCAGCGCGCTAACCACTGTACCATCGAGCACCCCCAGAATGCTACTATGACTGTGTGCAAATTAAGAAATTTCTAAACAACGGCAGCGACTTTTATTGAAACCCTATAACACTACGTCGCTGGGCACTGAAACAACGAGCGATTTTGTTAAGATTACAGTGTGAAATTCAACAAATTTAAACGATGGAGAAATAATAATAATAATATTATTATTTAATATTATTATTTCGTTCCTCTGACCTTCGAGTCCCTTGGTCCGTACTAGTACCGTACTGGTCTTTCATTGGACGCAATCTTACTCGGATTTCCGGAGACCCGAGAAAAACTAGCCACCTATTCCAACAGCTCCCAATTCTTACTCAGACATTCAACGCTGTTGCATATACCGCAGCAGTTTTGACTGGTCAAAATTGGATGAAGCGTAGCCGTTCCAGAACCCACCAACTAAAGTCTCCTGACAATTTTTTGCACCTTGTTAACTAATGCTCTACCGCCCCCCTCCTTCCAATGGACATTTCTTGAAGTCTTAAACCAAGTCTTTTAGCAATGAAATCATGACAAATTTGGTTGAAATGGCAGCTTAAAATGCTACCGTTGCAGTGCGTAGATTAAAAATAATCGATGTTAGGGAGGGGCACATCTCCTCCCAAACCCTTCCTGCTAGGCGCTTCTCGCCTCGGCGATCGTCCTTCGGCCGCTCGTTCGCCCCCCCCTTTCCATTAGTTGAACGTCTGGACCAAGTCTCCGCCTATGCATAGACCTATATTATATGTATACCCATGTGCATTTATACTGCACCAATCAATTTATGTATTTTTTCTAAATTACGCGTTCAGATTTGCTCATAAGAATCCGTTGACGAATAGTCTGTTGACAAATCATCCGTTGACGAAACGTCCGCATCATAAATTGTTTGAATTTCCAAATTGCAATGGCAATATTTTAAGCTCTCTTCTTAATAAAATTTCTCTACTATATCAGTGCTGATAAGATTAGTCTACGAATTTTCTGAGGGTGAACGTAATTTATGGGATGGACTTTCATCCTATAGAGATGCCAAGATTAAACAATGGACATCGACTGATTACAGTGATTAGGATACTTACAGTAACAGCAATTTCTTTTCAAGTTTCAGCAGTACTGGTAGCGTTTTAACATTTCATCTTAGCTAAATTACTTTGTTATTTCATTGCTGATAAACTAGAGTTCTTTAAGATATCAATAACTGTAAGTATATGATATACTTGCAATAATAGTTTATCTATTTAGACTAGCAAGTTCAACAGCTAAGTTCTGCTGCTGCTTCTAGAGTCAATAACTCATATTATATTATCATAATGTTTTAAGTGCAGGCTAAATAATATCATGAGAATCATATAATAGAAAATAGCATCAAGATATATCAGATTGCATAATACAATCATGCAACACTTACAACAGTACCGTACCTAAAAACTATAATTTTGTCAAATTTTTCTAAGGGAAAGAGAATTTCTAGGGTGAACTTTTCCTTCTAGAAATGCCTAGATTAAAAATTGGACATCGACTGTATTACTAACTTGGAGAGCGTACTGTAAACAAAATGTAAAGTGCGGAGTGAACCAAGTCGCTTGCAGTCGATAGCTGAGTGACTGGTTACTACTTGATAGCTTTAGCGGCTACGGTGGATGGCGTAGTAACCCGCCGTAGTTGATCCCCCGCATGAATTGGATCCCAATGCCGTCGTCATTGCCTGGAATCGCTATATATATAGGTCTACCTAGTCCCAATGCTTCCGGGGTTATTAGGATTTTTTAGCAAACATCACGAGGGCTTCATTGCATTGACTTGTAGATAGATTTATTAGTTTGGGTTTAGTTTTGACTTTAAGATTGTTTGGTGGTTGTAGATGATTCCATTGCTTGTTCTCGAGTTGTTTCAGTTTCTACCGGGAATTTCAGGTCTTTTTGTTGGATCCATAGTTAGTGCATCATTGAGGTAAGTGATTCAAACGAGAGATGATTCAAATTCTACGCTCCTTTATGTAATGCAACAAAACCAAAGCACCCTAGCAAAACAATGGGCTCATTCTTAAGTACGGTAGGCATACTTATTGCAAGTCAATCATAGGCGCAACCACCCTATGGGACCCACGGGACGCGTCCCCCAACTTTTGAGTTGTCCCCCTAACTTTATTATTATGGACCCCAACTTTTAGGACGTGATTCATTTGGTCCCCCAACTTTTAGGACGTGATTGCACCTATGAAGTCAATCCAAAACTGCTATTGCTGAGCATGGTCCTTAATCTAGATTTTAGATCATAGAGCCGTACATGATCGAGTTTTGAAAATGGGTTATTTTTCAATTTTTTATTTTTAATCACAACAAGATCGAAGAGCGAAGATTTGAACGAACTTTTTTCCACCCTCAAGTCACTTCACTGGTTAAAAATCGCACAGCGAATAAAATTCAAAGTTCTCTCTTTAACCTACAACTCTGTGCAATGCCAATACTCCTGGGCTCAGAGGTTATTTTACGGTGGTATATACAAGTAGGCCTATTATAGGTGAGTTTTTCAGAGGAAAATAGGAGGGAATGCCATAGACAAGACAAATATTGCTATATTTTTATTACCAGTGTTCTTTTCCCTGTTTGCCACCTTCCTACCTTTCCCAAGAACAATGATACAAACAGTAGCGGCGCTAGGAAGCTAGGAAGCTAAACCCCCATAAAAAAGGCCATCCATTTTTTCACATGTAAAAATAAAAAAAATTGGACGATTAACCCCATTTAGCCCCCAAAAAATAACCGTAAATGTACGCACGAGGTTTGGCAGACAGCTTGGCGGTCACGGAAAAGGACAATTTTTTCCAAGATTTCTACCAAACGACTAAAAAACGTCATCAAAAATTTTGACGGACGAAATGGAAATTTTTCTTGAGATTTTGGTCGATGACTAAAAAAAGGTCATCAGAAATTTTCGCGACTGAAAACGGAAAATTTTCTCCGTAAATTCTGCCTCTCCAAAACTGAAATTCTGGCGCCGCCACTGGATGCAAAATCTTACACATTCCAATGCTATTGCAAGGTCAAAATGTGAAGAAAGAAACAAGACAAAGGAGGCCAATGTTCAACCAAATATTGTTCTATTTATGACTTTATGTGGACTCGCATCATGATGCAAACTAACTTTGAATGAGTTGACTAAATATACAAAGTTTATCGAATTATAATCCTAGCCTACTTTTTCCGTTCTTGTTTTGCTTGTGCTAAGTGATATTAACAGTGAGGAGGACCTTTGGTGTTAATGTAGGAAATGCGTAAAACGTAGTTTTTCCTTCACATTGACCTGCAAGAGTACCGGGTAGCCATCGACTCCTATTAGGTCTAAACTGATTGTCTGGGTGTACAATTGATACATTGTAGCACGTTGTCTTCTGGTCAAAGTGGTCTTGCAGCCACCTGTCTGAGTGACGTAATTCAGCCAATGTACACACGATGCAACGGAGGCAAAGGAATGCCGGACAAGATAAGCGCCATTCTGGCCAAACTGCTAAGTATTAAAAGATTGCTTATATGAAAATCTTATCTAGGCCTATAGCCTAAAACAATGAGAAATAAGACGCTATAGCGTAGGCCTATACATGACAGACTGCATTTAAATGTAGGCCTATGTCGCACCAGCTATAGCCTATAGGTCTACAATTTCATCAGGTCGTGTCAGGGTCAGAGAAATGACTCATTGAGTAGTCGAATCTACTAAATGTAAGGAAGATGTTTAAAATTCCACAAGTTTTTTTAAAGGTGATAAGTCAGGTCGACGAAAAAATAAATAAAATGACCTTCCACGACCTACGGTGGCGCCCTTACTGATGTTGTGTAGACCTAATGCCTAAGGCATTGCACGACGTCAAACATTGGTGCTGCATGGCGATTTACTATTCTTAACATTAAATATCATCGACGTTTGCTTGATTCAGCCTTCTCGTCTGTATTCTAAACCTCAATGTAACTCAAATAGACGATTTTTCAGTAAGCTATATACCGAAAATGACCCAAAGCAAGAACTTGTGTGGAAATGTTGTTTCGAATGCAGAATTTAGAAATGAGCTAGAAAACTCGTTTTCAAACCTGCTTTCCACAATGACGTACCGTACAAATCTTGACCGGACTTTATGGGTGTTTAACACCAGTCCAGTCCAGTCCTGAAGTCGCCGCTTCACTTTTTTAAATTCAGTTCATCCGACATAGGCCTACGGTATTCTATTATTATGGAAGACAATTTATAAAGTAGCCTAAATAAGTAGATAATTCTTTATTAACCCTCGGGCTACCAAGGGGGGGGTGGTTGCCACCCCCCCTAGGTTTTTCGCAAATCAAACGCGTTCCGTCTGGAATAAAATTTTGAAAAAATTAGTAGCTGTAGAGGGTTCATTGGGACACATTTTGAGCTAAAAGTTTTGATGATGCCCCCTACCGTTCAAAAGTTACACCCGATATACCCAAGGTACCAGGGGGGGTGGATACCACCCCCCTAGAATATCGTCTGTAACTTTTCCACCCCTTAATATTAAGAGACACAAATTATACCATTCTATAGAGGGAATGTGGGGCTACATTTCCATGCTCATTGAGTTGTCTTTTGACAACCGGAAGTGCTCAAAATAAATTAAAATATATATAAAGGTGTTTTATTTTCATAAAATTGTCATGTTTTTTCTATTATAACTTATCCATAATTTATTTTTTAATATAAATAAACTATGCCATTCTGTAGAGGGCATTTAGGGCTATTTTTTAATACTAAATAAATTAAAATTTGATGACCGGAAGTGCTCAAAATAAATTAAAATGTATAAAAATGTTGGGTTTTTTGCAACGCGAACCGATATGTGTGCGTAAACGTTTTTCAGCGGCTAAAACATGTTTTTTTGTTTTGATTTAACATAAAACAGACTTATTACTAGTTTTTATAGTTGAATATTGGACTTTATTATATGTAAACTACTTTTTATATATAAATCATGTATAAAACACAAGAATATAATATATTCCCTATGCGTAAGCATACATTTTGTGGAATCGACGGGTACCCATGGTAAAAAATTCATAATTTCGAGGTGCCTTCATATTTTCTAAACCTAAATATACCATTTTGTGCAGAAATGAATGCTGAATCCAATGGTGTATTACAAGTTATGATATCTCAAACCAAACCCAAAATCCAGGGGGGTGGTAACCACCCCCCCTTGGTAGTCAGTGTTACAAAAAAAGCTTGGTAGCCTGAGGGTTAATTCAACTGCATAGGCTAACCACACTTTGGTTTACATGAAAATTAAGCATCATAAAGCATTCTTATTAAAATCGGTTTTCTCATTAAGTTGTCCCCCGTGGGACAATTCGGTCACAAGTCATGTGGTCTGGGACGCATGGAATAGGGGAAGGGCCTTATAGGAGGGAGGAGCGGGTTTAGAATGTCATGTCCCTAGTCCGTCAAAGTGTTGACTCAAAATTGTTCCTTATTTCCATGAAATTTCCTGTCCTTGGAATTTCAGCAAAGTGCATCGGGTGTCAATTCCATTAATTTCCATTTTCCAATGGACGAGACTGGTTTGTGCGCAAAAGGTCTTTGCCTTATTTCGTTTGTCTGTCTCTTCTTTAAATGCACGATAATTATCAATTCGAGTCCACGTAATTACTTGGCGTCAATGGCGTCATTGGCGTCATTGGACATACGAACCTGCCTGAGGGCAGAGAACGTGAAGAAGAAGTAATTACTATTATTAGACTACTTGGTTATTTAGAAGTAATGAGAACTACTAAGACAAATACTGTAAAAAAGCGAAAGAATTCAATCAAATTAAAAAATATAAATAGGTCTAAGGCCTATGCTAAGTACGTCCCTGTAGGATATTATTGCGCTTCACGACGTGAGTAGACGAGTTTCTGAAATATTGTAGGCCTACTACGTAGCATAGAAAATAAATGATCAAAACTTTTGAATGCAAAATGTTGCAGGTGTTGTGTTTGGTGTACTGACCATCCTCTTGGCTCTAGTCATGATGTTAGCCAAGGGTTCGACGGTCTTTCAGCTTTCTCTGTCATTTGTAAATGCGACTTTTGGTCCAGCTGCTGGCATCTACATCGTCGGAATTCTTTTTCCGTTCATCGATACAGCGGTAAACAGAAAATCGATGGCCTATAGGCTATTTATGTCTGTAGAGTCAACAAAAACTCCTACTAAAAGAATGACTCACTCTTATAAACTGGGTCAAACCTAGTTAAGATTAGGTTTGGCGATAATTGCACATAGGCTAATCTGAGCTGCATAATTAATTATCAAACCTGCCAGCATGAAGCTTTGAATAAGCGAAATTGATTGATTGATATTATATCCTAAGTAATATAGGGGTAGCCTAGGGAGTTTCAGTTGAGAGATTTTACCGTCAAAATGTGCCACGTGATCCGATGACGTGATCAGGTGAAAGGTCGAAGTTCAAAGGTAAACTGCATTTTTGCGGAAAAATTTCTCATACTCTCACTCCCTCATCTGCTTATACACATAATCGTTGTTGCCTATGTGCATAGGCCCCTTTGGGCCTAGGTAAGGCTGGTAAGCCTATGCACCGGCATTACAGTAGGGTAAGTAATGCAAAATATTTGTCAGACTGGTTAAGCAGACTGTTTTCTTGGAGAGATTTTAGATTAATATATTCAGATGAATCAGATCGATTAATAAATAGGAGAGACTTAAATTAGTTGATATCAGTTGATATGATGATGGACGAAGATTATCATTGATTTTTTTATATAATGTGTAAGTGACAACTTTCTACTGAGACAGCTAGCAGCTCTCTGTCGCTAGTCTTCGAAACAGAGTTAATGGATGAGTTCGAACGATGCATAGCATAAGAGATATGATGAAAGTGACGATGATGACTTGTAGTCCGCAGTGACTGGTTGTCTGCTCAGCCTCATCGTCAGCTCTTGGCTGACCATTGGAACTCTCATCACTGGAGTCTATCATCCGCGTCTTCCCACATCAACCGACGGATGCTTGTCACCCATCCTCCTTCTCATCGCAAACAACATGACCTCTCCTCCTCTCACAAACGCTACAATAACGATGTTCAATGACACAGCGCACGCTGTACCGTCGATATTGCCTTCCAGGTATTATATATACATGCATAGCACCTGTTGGTCTCGATTCGTATAATCTAACTGGTCAGTTTACCTAGGTGATCAGCATGCTTCACTCCCCGCTCTGTCTTGTGCCAATATAATATATGCTCATCTCAGGCAATCCCCATCTTTTTCTTACTAAGTTGCAAATCAATTCCTATGCTGTCGAATTGACTACTGTAATTCTCATCCAAATGGTCGTCCATGCAGGTTTCGTCTTTCACTTCTGCAGTCGGTTCTATAATGCGACCGTCAGATTAATAGTAGAATCATAATTGTATATTATATGAGAGTGACCTGCACGTATTAAATGCAGAATCCTCATTCTGGTCCTCATCCTTCGATGCATGGCAAAGGGGTTTTGCTTTGTCCTTATCCTAGTCTCATTCAGCCTCACTGCATTGTCAACTTCGCTCTTCAGACAGCCTTGACCTTGTAGTTTCATATAGCATCTTTTCAAGGAAGCTTCAGACTCCAGCAATGCCAAAAAGAGCAGTCTTCAAGTGCTTATAGAATGTTTCAGAGAGTGATCTAGGGAACAGGCGCAGCTCAAGAGGGAGGCCATTCCATACCACATGGTCTATCACAGAATAGCCCGCTTTGCATGATTGGGGCGAACAAGCGGGGCTAAGAGCACTCCCCTTCCAATGACCCTTAGCGTATGGGTCGTCTAGTATACGAGTACCCGACACAAGCTGACAAAGTTCAAGTCGGTAAGTTGGAGCAAGACCCAGTTGGTATCGCCATATAAAGAAAGCGACCATGTATTCAATGCACTGACGGACAGGGAGCCAGCACTGAACTTCCAGCATGTAATAATGTATCCATTGGCGATAGGGAACAATTCTTAATTCAAATGCTTGCTAAGTGTGGGGCTGCGAAATATCAGTGAATTACATTACTTTAATATTGCTGTAGCCAATGTAATTATTGAATGATATGATGAAATCTTTTCTATCTAGGAGTTCGTTTAACGAAGTCTACAAATTCTCTCCATTACTTTATCCGGCGCTCGGACCAATCATCAACATCGTTTCTTCTCTTCTAATCTGGGCCGCCATAGGTTGGTAGCTCTTATAAATCACTATACATCTGGGCGTCCATAGACAGCTCTTAACTTCTAAATAATAAATTATGGGCAGTGATGTGCACTAAATTGATTTTTGTTTGAGGCCTAGCTATTTCTCAACTAAAGTTTCACTTAAAGTTGGCAACTGATCTTTTTATATAGGTTAAATAAAACAACAACAAAACTAAAATACTAGAATACTGATTAAACTTTTTCCAACTTAAAAAACAAACTTTTTTGACCAACTTATCAACAATAACAGAGGTTAAGTGTCCGGTAATTAATCAGAGACGGTCAGCGACTGCAGCTTAACTTTCATGTTCAGCAAAGTAGACTATAAATAGACCACAGTTCTATTTGTGAAATCCTGAAATAATTTTGATCATACAGACAATGATGCATCATGCAATGCAATTCAACTGACTTAGAATAATAATTAGCAAGTTATTCTGATTGCTCATGAGTCGCGATAATGATAATGACCAGCATCAGCAAGACCATCAATGTCAGATTGGTATCTGGATAATCTGGTTCATATGACAGGAAGGTGATCAAGGCGTCAGACATTCTGCATCAGTCTAGCAGTCTAACATCAGTGAAGAAGTGTAGTGACTAAAAGACTATTCATTTTTAAAGTCTACCATCAACTTAACTCATAAAGAAAATATATTATTATTTACAATCAGCCTAAATAGTCATACAACACCAGCATGAGTAAATAGGCCTAAACGTCACGCTGAGTTAGACCGTGGACGGACAAAATGTCCCCGACAAAATGTCCCGGACAAAATGTCCCTGGACAAAATGTCTCCGGACAAAAAGTCCCCGGACAAAATGTCCCTGGACAAAATGTCCCCGGATAAAATGTCCCCGGACAAAAAGTCCCCGGACAAAAAGTCCCCGGACAAAATGTCCCCGGACAAAATGTCCCCGGACAAAATGTCCCCGGACAAAATGTCCCCGGACAAAAAGTCCCCGGACAAAATGTCCCCGGACAAAATGTCCCCGGACAAAATGTCCCCGGACAAAAAGTCCCCGGACAAAATGTCCCGGACAAAATGTCCCGGACAAAATGTCCCGGACAAAAAGTCCCAGGATAAAAGTCATGTCTCTACACTACCCAAACGCAGCGCAAGGGCGCCTAGCAATAGGTATACCTACATTGAGAAAAAGAGTCCACCTTCTCTAAATGCATGAAAACGAGTCATTTTGAATATAACAGAACATTCTTAGCAAATCAACCAATTGCAAACTGTATTTGGTTCACTATTTTAGAAGAATTCCGATTCTCGCGTCCATGCGGGTCCGCGTTAAGGTAGGTGCTAAGGGTGCTGCAGCACCCATGCACGCAGTTTTTGGGGCCCGTATTTTCGGAAATGATGAAATTTCTTAGCTAGAATAGGCCTACTGCACCAATAATAAATACGAAGTTATCGTCGACGAAATTTTGGCAAAGTTCTCCCACACATGGGCCTACGATTAATTAGCTCCAGCAGCTTATGAATTGGTTGAAATCGCAGGAACTTATTGTTATGCCTATTGTAAATTTATCTTTGGGAACAGGGCCGCATTAAGAAATGTGGGGCACTGCTCGGGAAATATTCTCAGATCTTCGGCCAAAAATGTTGATGACTTTTTAGTCGTTTGGTTGAAATTTGCTAAAAAAAATTAAAATTCGGGAAAATTTTGGCCCCGTATAGTGTTCGGCCGAACATGTTGAACATGCCTTTATCCGGCCCTGTTTGGGAAGTAATTTAACAGTGATGGGCTATCTTAAATTAGGCCATATGCGGGCCAATCATTTTGACTGGCTTCTTTAAAATATTGAGAGAAATAACGTTAGAATTAAGACATGTTATTGGATAACTTTTAATTTCTTAAACCTATTATAGCTTATCACCTTCTTCTCTAGTTTTCTGCCTCCGAGGCTGGCTGAAATGTCCGATGCCTCTTCTTCAAACTTTCGATAGGCTGATCCATTTGATATTATCCAATTCAGCATAACCTGTCGTGGTCCTCCTCTTGTTCGCTTCTGTTTATTTTTCTTTCATGACCGTTGTTCGCAGTGAGTCTGCCCTCAGTCTGTGTCCATACCCACTTCCTTTGTCTCGATCTTTTTCACTGTGTAGGAATTATCGAAGAGTATACTTCGATAATTCCTAGACCTTATAATATATAATTGGTGCAAGAAGATCACGACGCTCTAAAGAGCGGTTTGCCAGGATATTATTGGAGTCTGCGAAAGAAATATGATGCTATAGGTCTATTTTATTAGACCTGAAAATAGGAAGAAGGAGCTTACAAATTTAAATTTAGGAATTACGATAAACTGAAAAGAAAAGAGAATACAGGAATCCAGAGAAACGGATGATAAAACATTGACATGGAGTGCGCGTGGTGTTGTTTGGATTTGAGACATGAACCATGAGAGCAAGCAATAAGCCTATAATCATAAGAAGACGCGATTTAATAACGATTACAATAGGTCTAATCTTCGTTTATTTTTCAAACTGACATAACGCTGTATGTATAAATAATCATAATTAAAATCAATCTTAACTACTAAATTATCACAACATACGTCCGTCGTTCTCGCATTACAAACTGACTTAATTACAGGTACTTTGGAAGTTCAGCGGATGACTGCAGTGTGAATTCATTGCGCTTTATTTATCTTTTCCATTTTACCGCGATATGGGGCAGCTATGACGTTTGTGACTACCTTTAAACGTTTATGACATAGACCTATTTAAACACGTTTGCGATCGCACCTGGGAAAAAACTTAAACGACAATGAACAGTAAACAACTCTTTGAGCTGAAATGTGATCACAAAATGAAGGACATGTAAAAACAATTTTCAAGAACTCAGTTCTGGGCAAAGCTATAATCTAGAAGTTTTGAATCATACTAAGGAATTTGATAGAAATTCAATATAATTACTTTTATTTATTAAATATGTCTGCAATTTAGTATTTTAAATAAAAATGAGTTTGATAGCAAATTTGATACAAATAAACATGTTTACTGTTTAACTTTAACACTTTTCAATCTGAACGACATTCACATTATGCCGATTGAATGATGTGTCGCTAAATTTAGTCGCAAGTTTAGGTGTGTCGCGGAACGAAAATGGTTGAGAACCTCTGGTGAAGGGACATCACTTTTACCCTGCGACTTTCTGTAAGGGACATTTTGTCTGGGGACATTTTGTCCGGGACTTTTTATCCGGGGACTTTTTGTCCAGGGACATTTTATCCGGGGACTTTTTGTCCGGGGACATTTTGTCCGGGAACTTTTTGTCCGGGGACATTTTGTCCGGGAACTTTTTGTCCGGGGACATTTTATCCGGGGACTTTTTGTCCGGGGACTTTTTGTCCGGGGACTTTTTGTCCGGGGACATTTTATCCGGGGACTTTTTGTCCGGGGACTTTTTGTCCGGGGACTTTTTGTCCAGGGACATTTTGTCCGGGACATTTTGTCCGGGACATTTTGTCCGGGGACATTTTGTCCTAGCACCAGTTAGACCTATGGTTGCATAGCTTCTGAACTTGTTTCTGTCAATTAGCTAATAAACTAAGCGAAAAATATTAGTTGAACTATTTAGTTATCAACTATAAATTATTAATCAAACTTTTGTTTTAACTAACCTATTTTTCCATCAGTTTTTTTGGCAACTTTCATCGTCGTTAATCTTCCTTACCTGTATTGTAAATAATAATTCTGATCTTTAATTTGAACTCTTCTGAAGCGTGCTTGGGTTGTTCGTTTTCGTGTCTATAGATCTAATACTCATTTAACGTTACTAGCTAGGTACCCGTACTTTCGTAGGCTATTGGTATAAGTTATAGTCTGCTATTTGCAGTTGGATATCAACGATTAAGAAGGCGCTTTGGCTCACAGAAGAAGAAGACGGAAGAAATAACTGAAGAAAAGACCTTGAATAAGGTTTGTCAACACAATGTCATGTTAAAGGAATTATTGAAAACTTGGCGTAGTCCGAATAATCTATAGACTATAAATATAGCTGTGATTCCTGCACATATTCCTAAGCATAACGCAAATGCGAATCATGCTTTGTATGGGTAGGCCTATATAGTAATAGTACGCCCTCGTCCTCTAGATAGACCTACAAGTTCCCAATAGCCGCGATTTCAGTGTGTCATAGAAGATGCGTGAATGTATTTTGAAGGAGACTGCGGGAGCACCAGAATATGTCTTCATATTGGTTGCAACACAAGTTAAACAACCAATCAATCAATCAATTTTCGTTTTGTCAACACTTCTGGCTGGCAGAACGCAGCATGCTACATAAAACTAATTTTATTTTGCCGTAGCTGGGTTGGGAGCTCTCCTGTGTAGTGTAGGCTTTTGACGAGCGCTATATCTATAGGTCCTAAGTCCATCGAATGAATGAATGAATATGAATGAATGAATGAATGAATGAATGAATGAATGCATATTTGCTAATTATAACAGAAATAATTTGTTTTAAATTTTATTGATTTCGGTTTTACTGTGAGCGTTTCATCAGCAAGTTTCAAGCACATGCCTGAAACATACGAAACTAAGAGGAAGTAATTTTTATTTCGAATAAGAAGCCAACCTGCAGGACATTTTAAGGAAATATAATTTTAGTTCTATTTCAGGTACAAACGTGACTAAATCATAATCTAAATTATTAATTAACCAGTATGGCTGCAACATGACACATATTTTAATTACTTCGTCAGATTTATTAAACTTTTGTACGCTCGACTCACACGTCCTGATTAGCGTTTTCCCACCGAGCTCCCACAGGCCTTAAAATCTTCGTCCTCACAGTTTTGAACTACCGATTAAGGACGAAAGAAATTACATTTCTCAAGTACTTTACAGATACTCGACCATTGCCCCTCTTTCTGACTTCCACCCATTTGATTGAATTATTATGATTGTCTGTATTATTAATTCTTATTTGTAACTGGCTGCTGTATGTCAGCAAGAACTCAATAAAACGAATAATTATAATAATGGGAACAAAGCAGCATCATGGGGGGGGTGGTTAATGGGTATACATAGTGGTAACGCTACTTTGGCATGATGACATCGAAGAGTGACTGAAGAGCACATGAACGCGGAATGAAACGTCTACTCAACGTTTCATTCGATAGATGGCGTTGGTAAAATGAGCAGTGGACGTCATGCACGCCTTGCATGCTGTCAACTACTACTGCCACTGTTGCTTATGCTACTGCCACTACTACTACTACTGCGCCTACTACTACTACTACTACTACTACTACTACTACTACTACTACTACTACTACTACTACTACTACTACAACTCTAGGGTCGGTCGAGGTAAAAATTATCCCTCAGGCTCTAAGAAACAATACGAAAGTGCTTTGTCATTCTGGAGTTAACGGTCATCCTCATCGGTCAATTGTTGTGCAAACGTGCCTCGGAATGCAACAGTAATAAACTTTTGCGTGCAAATTGAAAGACGCTGAAACAATTAAGCGTGCTGTCTGCTGCTGGTCCCCATAAACAATGCAACATGACACACACCGACCAAGTTATGACAAGAGCTGCCGGTGTCACGAAATAGAGTATCCCCCGTATTAATTGTATCCCCCCAAATTACAAAAAGTCGAAAAAACCGCTTTCGCATGTATTTTTTTGAGCAAATTAATTTTCATCTGCTTTATGTTGAACAATGACACTAACAATTATGTTTATTCTTACTATATAATTTCTTTTGCCCTGTTTTTAGAGCACTTAAAAACTTTTAAAACACTTAAAAACACTCAGAGTCACTAAATAAATTCGAGTTGCCTGTATCTGAGCATTGCTTAGGACACTTAAAACAATTAGAGTAACTTTAAATTTTGATTACAGCATTAATTTTTTTTATGCTCATTTTTCAAAAAAGGGGATAGAGTGGTTTATCCTCCCGGATAGTATAGACTGGTTAATTCCATCCGGGGGATAGATTAATTCATCCCCCCGGATGGCTTTCAGGGGGATACTCCGTTTCGTGTCACCGGCCCTGAACGTTTATGGGAGATAATGGGACCAATGGTTTCCATAGCCTAAGCTACACGAAAGAGCCCCGACGTTCTATTTCACCTAACATGCAAAGACTTTGGTAAAGTTTTGTCTTAGTGTGTCGCGCATTGTTAAACCATGCTTAGATCTCGAAGACTGCACACATAGGCCTACATGTAGTTCATGCGGACAATCACAATCGCTGATGTGCATGTTCAATTGTACCTCGCTATAATAGTTCTAAATTGTTTTCTCTTTCCAGGGCTTCGGTAGAAACTTGTGTCTTGAACCAGTCGTCACAATGCGGACAACCACTCTCTAGAGAAAGACAATATGAAATAATAATTATAATAATTTTGCATGTATATGAAAAACATTATGAATTAATACGATGCCAGAGGGCACTTGCTCTGCTAATACTGGTTCTGACAGTTTCTTGTATGTACAATTGTACATCCCAGTTTGACTTGGTGCTATACATTCAATGATAACCGCGGCGACTAGCTATAGAATTATAATGACAATTATGAATGTTATCGACCATGTGCCATTCGGATACTGACTTCAAAGTTAGCTCGGAAAATATAGGCAACTCTTGTGCATAGGTCTATGTAGGGCTTGTAAGCCTGTACTATATATATATATTCTGCTCTCATCAAACAGTGCCACATGCAGTTGCAAACGAACTTGACTGCGTAGGCTATGTCTCAGTGCATGGGCGCAGCATTTAAGCTTAAACTAAAGTCTAACAGACGTTTGAGAAGGCCGAGAGCGTGCAGGGCGTGACAGTGTCCCCGTTACTTACAGTAACTTACTTGAATTTCGAGTTTCATTGTCCTAATGCTACGTTTACAAAGTTTTCACCTTAATTAGAACCGCATGGATTAAGTGATGATGTATAGGTCACTTGGCCTAACCCGTATACGCAGTAAGGCATCAATGCATGTCCTGCGCGTTCTCATCGCGCATGGCCTCAATGATCTTCAACTTCATTATGTGGGGTGCGGTGGTGTTGTGATGGACTCGGCGCCTTGGAGCCAGGTTCGAATTCACCTCACGCCGCCGCATAAGCAAGTCCTTCACTCGCAATTCCTCGTGCGCTTCGGTGTGAAACTCAGATGCAGTGTCCGCTCTGTAGTCGGGAGCGCCTCTTAGTTTTGAGCTTGAAGGGGCAGGCGCTATAGAAATGGAGAAATAAATGAATAAATAGAATGTGGTATAGCCTATTATTATCCTCCGTGCAATAATAGTGATTAAATTTTGTTTTCGTCGCTGTTTTAAAGTTCGTGGCTACTGAATCAAGCATTCGTGGGGAATAGGGTGTCCCAATTTGAGGTAATTTTTGAAAATGCTAAGTTTCTCCAGCCAAAAAGTATCATTGGTGGAAAATAACTTTTGGGAAAAAAGTTCAAATTTTTTCAAGGGCATTTAGAGGTCCCCCACAGGGTTATAAGATATAATAAAAAATACACTGTGGTCTGTCGCTATCATTATCAATATCACTCTTACGCAATTTCATGAACCTTGGGTTTTTTGCAGCCCAACACCATTTTCATTATGAATACGTGCACCACACATGTATATGTATATGCTATATATATATACATACATATATATAATATTACATATATATAATTTCATGCAGAGCTGCTGTTTCGTGGGTTTGCATGTATGGAGCAGCCATTTCGTTAAATGTGCAAAACGAAATTTCAGACTGTTTGATATTATCTGTTTTCACTACAGTGTGTTAACTTAAATAGGCCCTAATGCAAATATGGGTTAACGGTTACATATTTTATATATTACAATATCGGTTAATTTTTATTGTCATGGCAAGCCATAGTAAAACTAAAGCACTGTCAAAGCTGATTAATTGACCAACGACCATCTATATGAGAACTTGTGCTATCTTTGAGGTGATGCTTTCCAGCGACTTTTATACATCTTTGACCATCTACAAGGCTGCAGATATTCTGTGTTTTCAAGATGTTTGATGAAACTGGTTCAAATTAAACAAACGTCAGTTTCTGCAGCAACAAATTCCAAAAGATAATTATTGTTAACTGAGGGCTTTAAAACTTGCTTTTTGGATCAGGCTCACAGAGCATCACCCTATGGAGGATTTCCATGAATTCTTTACATTTGCTGAGTTGATGGTGGGATGGATGTACCAAACATAATTGGTATTTGCAAGTTTGATGCTCTTCAGATAACGTTGTATAGCAAAGGCCGTTATATTACTCAATGAAAATGGAGTTGCTGTTCTATAGAAATGAGACTGTCGTCTGTTTAACAGATAATGATTCACATGTAATTAAAACACTTTAACCATTTTTGTTGTATCAGTGTAAGCCCACATCCTATCCTGGCGCACTGTCCGACCTCAGCTGATGCTCCATTTAATTGCATCATGTTAGTTAGAAGATTACAAGCATATGATTTTCCTGCATGGTCTCAGTATTACTGCACTTAAAGTAACGCAATGCCATTCTTGATACTTCAGTCCAGAGCACGCAAATCTTGAATTGTTTTTCGATCTCTTAACACCACACAAGGAAGCAACTCTCATACTACACATTACCCCGAAATTGGATCTCACTTGGTCAAGTTCTTCCACAACTTTACCAGAGCTATATATCTCTCAAAGCTTTTTCCAGACTACTGGCATTGACGACAGCTTTCTAGAGAGTCCTGCTGTTTGACCATCTGGAAAATCGTTCAATTAAGCCATTGTAATCGTGAACAACTTGACATGTGTCAATGGCTGTCTGATACATACATTTAATGCCATAACAAATGAAAGTCACAAACAGCTCTAATTGCAAGCTGTTGAAAAACATCGAAAGTACTTCCCAAATTGTAACCATGACTCACTTGAGTCACTTCTTCCGATGAAGTGAACTACTGATTGGACCAAACATGTGACTATCTCACATTTGGTACTGTGTACTATCTCACATTTGGTACTGTGTACTAATATGCCATCTCAAAGTAAACTATGTTTCGAATAACTGCTCGAATTATTATAGTAGTCAATAATGGTTAATAATATTCCAAATTCTAATAATATATGAAAGTCTGTGCATATAGAAATTTTTGTCACATTTCAGTCAATTAAGTGCAAAACCAGTCTGAGAAAAATACAGCATAACATTTTTTGAGCAATTATATTGTATGACATATCATAGTTTGTGCAAAAGCATTTAAAATATATGTGGTGTGAATGACGCTGTCTCATATATTGAAATATTTGCACACGAATATCATAGTACGCTATATATAAAATTTGGAGCTTCTGGGGGACCCCTAGAAATTGTTTTAAAAATTCGAAAAAATTACACAAATATTATCATCTCCATAGGAAACCTTTTGACTGGAGAAACCTAAGAATTTCAAGAAAAAGTTTTTTTGGGACACCCTAGTGGGGAAGGCTGAAGTTTTGTGCTTTTTCCTCTGTTGATGTTGAAGTGACTGGCTAAGTGACCGTTTGCTCATACCTCCATCATACAGCGCCGTGCTTTTCTGTGGTTGGCCCGGCGGTATGTAGCCTATGCGAGTAATTCAACGCGAATTTTGATCTAATAGTCGTCAGTTTCAAGAGATAAAACAACGGAGTTTTTATTATGCTTCGGAACAGGGGCTTCTATCCCCCCTAAGCAGCCGGGCGCAATCCATTTTCTTCCCCCCCTTTTCTGGACCGGCCTTCCTCTATGTATGCAATATAATGCAATCTAGCGCATGCCCTCCTCTAGTGTGGGGATGAAGGTTTGTTTGGAGAGGGACAAACGAGCATCCAGCAGACGATCGCCGAAGCATGTGTAGCGCTGAGAAGGGACCTGGTATGGGGAGGGCTTGTGTTCCTCCCCATAAAATTTTTTTGCGATTTCCGCATTGCAATTTCAGCATTTTAAGCTGTCCTCTTTGCAAAATTACCCTACTGTCTCAGTGGAGGAATTGCTGCCAAATTGGGCAGCCATATGTTTTGCGCCTCTGATCAGTGTGCACTTGAGAGTCGTTACATACATTTTTAGAGCACAATGCAATACAATAAATACATAGGTCCTACATTGTAAACCCACGTAATAATGATGTTGCTTTACTAAGTTTTCAAGGACCAAATTTGACTGTCTGAAATTTTAAAGATAAACATTGGAGAGAAGCCATGTAGTTGTGCAAAATAGTAGTTGTAGCCTATTAACATAATTTTTGTCAATTACAATATGATCGTATTATTTATTAAAATAGTAAAAACATAATTATAATCACGTAATAGAAATTTTTATAGTATATTATAGCTGTTATAATAGCAGTTCATATAATTCAAAAATGCAGATAGTAGCCTAGCTAAAAACTCAAAGTGTATAAAGTGTATACATTTTGCTAAAAACTATTAGACCTACCATTTTGTCCAAATTTATATGGAGGGGAAGTATTTTCTTCGGGGAATCTTCCTTTACTATCTTCCTTTAGTGATGCCTAGATTGAACGCTGCCCTCCATGCCCGACCTTCCCCCCCCCCAACCGACGTAAATTTTGGCTGTCTTCTGATTCCCCCCCTATTTTTCACTGGGCGCAAGCTGCGCCCGCCATGTATAGGGATAGAAGCCCCTGCTTCGGAATTCGGATGATTTTCTCCGTTTTGTCAGAACTCGAAATTCTCAGCATCGCGTGTAACGGATTTTAGATGCGAACGAAAAGACATGATCAGTGTTTGACAGTCGAATCGTTCATCGTTCAGGGGTAGCCTATAGGCCAACCGTTGGTCGTGTAGAACGAAGGTAGATGGTTTTTATGGATTTTCGAATCGGAATAAGTAGTAAGTACGTTGAAATGTATCCTTCTTGAAGGCTTCTTCTATCTGCCAGTGGCCATAGGCCTATGCAATATGCAGACGATACGGTTTGATCTCAATATATGATGTCTATTGGTCTACTGGTTTGCTATCGAATTTGATACCACCGGTTTTTCTCTCTCTCTCTTTCTGTCTGTCTGTCGCTCTCTCGCTCTCTCTGTCTGTCTCTCTCACCCTCCCCTCTCTGTGTTTCTGCCTCTGTCTCTGTCTCTGTCACTTTCTATCTCTGCCTGTGTGTGTCTTTGTCTCTCTATGCCTCTGTCTCTCTGTTCCTCTCCCTCTGCCTGTGTGTGTCTCTGTCTCTCTCTATGTCTCTCTCTCTCTCCTCCTCCTATCTTCTTTATTTTATCTATTCTCTGGATCTCCTGTGCCCTATCTCGTTTTTAACCTATATGTACCTGCTCTTCATCTCTCTTTCTCGATGTCAGTCTATCTATCCTCTCCTTCATGTGTCATTCACTGGCCTTTCATTCATCTTCTCTCTGCTGTCTTCGTAATCGTAATCGTAATCGTAATCTCGAAACTTCTACAGCGCCCACAAAAGCCAAGTCGCGGGAACCAGCTTATTCACAGGCGCTCAATCAAAACAAAATCGATAGGCAGCGGGTCAAGTCCGGAGAGTCAGGCAGGCAGATAGATGGACGGCTAAGGTGGGTGATGTTTAGAATTGAAATGACGAGGGATGTGATGAGAAGAGGAGGAATCAGGATAGGATTTGTGAAAGAGCAATGTTTTCAGTTTTGAGTGAAAGACCTGTGGGGAGATAGCGAGAGGTGGAGTTTTGGTCTTGCCTTCTCTCTACTCTTCTTTTATTCAACCTCTCTCTCTCCTCTTCCTATTCCATATCCCTGCTATGTGATGTCTATTTACTCTACTAGTTCTCTTTTTCTTTCTCTCTTTTTGCTCTTTGTTCTGAGTAGTTCAATTAATTGTCTAAATGGCGTTCAATTATACCGACCAGAACACAGCGTCTGCGGTATGCTCATAGAAACTCATTTTGAAACCAGAGAATACGGACACAATACATCATCAATCTATCGAACGGTGGCTGCAGTCATTTCCCGGTGAGCGCCGATAGAGATGGAGAGGGACAGAGAGGTGGCCTCCTGCTTCAGACGTGGCAAGAGGACCTTCGGCATCCCCCGGACGCGTCCCGCATACTAACGTCCAGTGCAGCCGCCGCATATTCTGATGCGCTGCAGCTGACCATGCACTGGGGCACGTTCGACTGCGGCTCTGCTGCTACTGCTTCAAAGAAGGCAATGCTTGGATGGGTCAGACGGTCAAGCACATCAGACGCATCAGCGCCGCCGCAGTCGGGCTTTATGAAAGGGAATAATAATTGCTTATTACCTCAACGTGGAATTGCTAATGGCTCGGCTAAAAGTGCAAATGGTTGGTACAGGTAGACTTGTTAGAACTGAGCGATCTACATCAGTGGAACATCCGCAGGTGCTGAAACAGTTACACAGCGCCTACAGCCATAAGCCCCGACCTGCCAGTCAATCATTGCCATGACGCTATAACGCACCAGCAAAACAGAATGGAATAAAAAAAAGTTCACCTAATACGGTCGACATGATTGCGACATAATCCCTCTGACAAAAAGGTCTGGCATTCTTTAAAAAGCAAAACTTTAATACCAGACTATTGATTTAACAGTTTAAACTGTTGCTTGAACAGAAACTGGGTCGATGACAAGAATTAGCGATTAAACAGGAGATGGATTAATAAAACAGCGAAAACACTGAATGCTCAAATTGCAATCGCTGCTTTGATTGTCGCTGCAATTTGTCGATGTCGCGAGTGTCATCGTGTGCGTCATCCATGTGCGCGTCGCTATTTTGTGATCGCGGTTTTGTGATCACTATTATTAGCGTACACCCAAACCACCACCAGCCCTGTAAACATACCAACACATTATGTACCGGTATAGGCCTATACGTATCAAGGTGCTTTCATTATGTACAAACATACACATAAAATTATTATATATATATATAATATATATATGCAGTTTATGCACATAGGCCTACATGCATGCCAGCATATCTACTCACGTGCATATACCGGTAGGCCCTACATAATGCCTATATATATAGGCCTATATATTAAAAATAGCAACTTTTTAAAGGATTTCTTCTCTGCTTCTCTGTTCCATACATAGCAACTGCTTGTCTAATCCGATACACGGCAATTTCTATATTAGCACGGTTCCTATACACTCTTAATGGAATAGTATTTCCTCTTTCAATTCAACACACCACCGTGCACCCACTTACAAATCAACTCCTTCTTTACGCTAGCTCAATGCGAATCAACCTTCTCTGAGGCAAATATATTTTCGCGCGACACACCTGCGTAGGCCTACATACACGCACATACACGACGTGTAAGCTTACCTGTCCGATTATGCGGCGTTCTAGGCTAATCAGACATGCAGGACTTATGACTTGACACCTGTTCGGCGGCTAAGCGTATACACAATCTCTACATAGCTCACACAAAATACGAAAATTAATTAACCTAATCGATATGGATGCAACACAAAATCAATGTCACTGCGCCCGTTCGTAAATATTTTATAAGCCACGAAACTGCATCTAAGAAGCTGAGATCTTTATTGCAACAATCGACTTTCGCTCCCGCTTCTCAGCGCAAATTCACTTCCTTCAAAAAACGGTTCAAAACTCATTTCGCATTGATTTTCAACAAGGATCTCCAACTGCACCTTCTCATTGCGGCTGACTTATCCGCGCCCCAGACTCACATTTCAGCGTTCCCTTGAACGAGCTACAGATTTAGTTATTCAATTTAATTAATACATTGTTATAACCCACGAGCATTAAAGAAATTGTCTATCTGTTGCCCTCGAACAACACCTGGGTCCCAACAACAACTCTGCCGGAGGGTGTTGGCTTCATCCGAGAGGTTGGCCAACGTCTCTCGTCTATTTCTGGACAGCTGCAGCGCAGACAGACAGAGTTTTAAAAGCATCTTGTCCGCAACTATACAGACAGACAGACAGACAGACAGACAGACAGACAGACATACAGACAGACATACAGATAGACAGATAGACAGACAGACAGATAGACAGACAGATAGACTGATGAGCTCTGTTGTTGGGCACCGAAAAAGCCAGTTCTCTCGGACAGACGTCAGCGGCTGAACACATTTGCGTAACTCGTACTAAAGCCATAGCCACAACAGCCAGAGCCACAACAGCCAGAGCCACAACAGCCAGAGCCACAACAGCCATAGCCACAACAGCCAGAGCCACAACAGCCATAGCCACACCAGCCAGAGTCACAACAGCCATAGCCACAACAGCCAGAGCCACAACAGCCAGAGTCACAACAGCCAGAGCCACAACAGCCAGAGCCACAACAGCATCGGTGGCGGAAACAATGTGTCGTCGTTCGATTTAGCTTTAGCTAGGCTTGAATTGTGTTATTTGCGTCGTGCTCTATAAATGGTCCTCTGTAAATATGGACAGCTATAGATCAGTAGATGAGGCCACCGCCACCGCCATCGCTGTCGTCGCCTCGTCCAGGTGCGTCCGCCACTTTGATCGCCGCATCTAAACAACAGCAGCAGCAGCAGCAGCAGCAGAGTGGCTATGATTGCAGTCCTCGTCGGTCGGTCGGTCGGTCGGTCGGTTGGTCTTCCTCTTGTGACAGAAAGTACTTCCGTGGATATGCATGATGCTCTGCGTATGTCCTCGTTCCCTACTCTCTCCTCTTCTTCCTCCTCCTTCTATTCCTCCTCCTCCTCCTCTTCATCCTATTCCTCCTCGTCGTCTTCCTCCTATTCCCTCTTCGCTATGCATATGTGAGTTGATCGACGTGCGTCCAGGTGATGAGCGAGCTGGATCTAAGCTGACCACAACGCGTTAGCCATTGGATGAAGGCGGTGACACAGATACTGATGCCACGACATGGCAGAGCCGCCACCACCGACACCACCAGCAGCCGAACAGTCAAGCCACTTAGTTAGAATCTGACATTGTTGTATACAGGTAGAATGGATGCAGATAGCAGAAGAGTGTTTCTCGACAGACGACGATTGCTGCAGTTCTGACGAATGCAGCAACTATGTCCGAATTCGATCCGCTTTCAGGTGAGAGACGAGATGACGAAGTGGTGGAACGGAAGTGGTTCAGTCCTTCGAGACCGGTCTCAAGTCTTCTAGAGAACTTGAATGAATACTTCGCTGAGTCGAGCGGACGAAGCGAGGACATTATGAGACGACGTCAGCTGCGTCGTTACCCGACGGAACCACTGCTCCTGCGCAACACGATCGACCAGGACCACGACGAAGACCAGCAACACGAGCACCACCAGCAACAGCAGCAACAGCAGCACCAGCAGCACCAGCAGCAGCCGCGGGGAGACAAGAGGACTGCCAGAGCAGCCTTTGCAGCTGCGCCACTGCAGATACCTTCTGCAGTCAGTGTGTGGGGGCATTCGGTGGGCGTCGGCGGCGGCCGAGCGCTGTCCAGCGGCGCTGATGAAGAGGACTCTGTTCTTCAGACGTTGATTACACAGAGGAGGATGAATCGTTCGGAATCATCGTCTTCAGTCGTCGGTGGTGGAACGAGGAGCAGCACAGAAGAATCAGGAGAATCGATTGCGACGATCAGCTGCTCCTCGGATCAGAACCTCGGAGACATTTTCAGCTCTTCTTCCTATCGGATCTCGTCGCTTTCCAAAGCATCCTCCTTCCCATCTGCCTCCTCCTCCTCCTCCTCCTCTGCTTCCTCCTCCTCCTCGTCTTCCCCCGCCATCGACGCCTTCTATTCTCTGGATCGCCCTCGTCACACGAAGAGCGGCGGCGCATCATCTGCAACACATGAAACGACGAATCAAGGAAAGTCAAGCGGTAGGAAGCAAATAACGAAGATTCATGAGGATCAGAGAGGAGGGGGAAGAGAAGAAGGAGGAGGAGAAGGAAAAAGAGGAGGAGGAGGAAAAAGAGGAGGAGGAGGAAAAAGAGGAGGAGGAGAAGGGAAAAGAGGAGGAGGAGAGGAAAAAAGAGGAGGAGGAGAAGGAAAAAGAGGAGGAGGTCCAACGCAGTTCAGTCCTTGTGAAGAAGGACTGGGGCTGATGAGGCTGGGAAGTCGTAGTTTCTCAATGCCAAAATTATGGGCGATATCGACGGACGTTGATCGGCTGAGTGGACGGACGACGACAACGACGGCGGCAGCAGCAGCAGCTGATGAGAAAGAGGAAGAGGCAGAGGAGGAGACGGCTGCGTCGGTCATCAGTCGACCGACGGTTTTTAGGATCTCAGAAACGAAGCAACTCGTCATCTTTTCAATGGAACGACGTCATCATCGCCAAACGACCTCGAACGATGACGTCATCTCAATATCAGCCACTGCCAACAGGTTCAGTATAGTTTAAAACCCATTCTCTGATTGTCTCCGGAATCTAATCTCTAATCTCGTCGTATTTCATCTAGTCTCAACTACACTAATCTAACCTGAATATCGTCTTCCTATAGGCTTCGTTTCCCTAAGACTGTAGCCAGAAATATATTGCGGCTTCAACCTAGACCGTGACCAGGATTTTGTTTCGGGGTGTCTCCTCGATATTGAGCTTGCCGACAAACATCCATATCAACTAACTAAGAGTTTGGAGAAGCGTCGTCAGCTCTCATGGCGGTTCTTTGGCGGCCAATACATTACACACTGTCGTACAGTTGTCATTAATATAAGTTATAACCAGCTCAGAAACTCAATTGAATGCTCCAATGAAGTCTATCCTGTTTCCTCCATTTCTCGAATGTTGCTAGTCCATCTCTTTCAAACTTTCTTCGTATTCAAAATCTTTGTAACCGCCATATCATTTTGGTGGCTCTTCTTTGCACTTTTCCAGCTTTTTCATATCCTGTTTCATATAATATTATTGATTTCATGCCTGAATGCAGTATTCCAACCGTGGCCTAACCGGTGATTCATGCAACCTCATCATTGTAACCCTGTCTCTGGTGACTAGTATCCTTCTCATCATGTCTGAAATTGAGTTAGCCTACTCTATTTGTTGATTCAGCACATTGCCTTGAAGGTTTAGCACTTTTATGCTAAATCACTCCCAAGTCCCTCTCGTCCTCGCTCACCTTCAATACCTTACCCCCATTTTCATATGACCCGTTTCATATGAAGAGTTTTTGTTTCTCTTTCCCATACGCATCACTGAGCACATTTCTACGTTAACGAGTATTTGCCAATACTGCGACCATCTTCATAGATCTTCCTGCAGTATCTCCGATTCTTCGTCCTCATCACCCATGCACTGCATGGCCACTGCTCTACATGAAACTGTAGCTTTAGCCTATATCGTCTGGAAACTTGTAAATCCATATAATATATAGGGTGTCTCGATAGGTCGTGAACGATTTTGAATGCAGATAAATATATGTTGTACACAATATAATGTGAAAAGCTGTATACTGGCGGATAGGTTGTTCAAATGAGAATGTTACGCAATTTTTTTTTAGATCACTAGCTCACTTATTCAAATTTTAGCGCCAATATCGGTGACGTCATCAAATTCGTGCCAAGTAAACGTTCAGTTATATAGGCCGAAAGCAGTATTGTACGATCATCATTGTTAATCCACACATAATTAATTAATTAATACAAATTATCATTTAGTATTCAATAATGTTTCCTTTACTCTTTATTACAGCCTCAAGTCGATTAGGCATCGAGCCAATTAGATTTTTCAGAGTTGTCAGAGGTATCGATGTCCATGCCTTACGAAGCCGACGTCTTAAGGTGTTCAATGTCTGGGGTTCGGGAGCGGCATAAACAGTTGCCGCCATAATACTCCAAACATTTTCTTTTGGTGACAAATCCGGCGAATTAGGCGGTCAGTCCCCCAGTGAGATGTAGCCATTGATATTTTTGTTTATGCCAATCCCGAACCCGAGACATTGAACACCTTAAAACGTCGACTTTGTAAGGCATGTAGGCTAGGCCTACATCGATACCTCTGACAACAGTACTCTGAAAAATTTAATTGGCTCGATGCCTGATCGACTTGAGGCTGTAATAAAGAGTAAATGAAACATTATTAAATACTAAATGATAATTTGTATTAATTTATTAATTATGTGTGGATTAACAATGACGGTCGCTCAATACTGTTTTCGGCCTATATAACTGGACGTTTAGGCCTACTTGGCACGAATTTGATGACGTCACGGATATTGGGGCTAAAATTTGAATAAGTGAGCTAGTGATCTAATTTTTTTGCGTAACATTCTCATTTGAACAACCTATCCGCCAGTATGCAACTTTCCACATTATCTTGTGTATAACATATATTTATCTGCATTCAAAATCGTTCACGACCTATCGAGACACCCTATATAATGACAAGCTCATTCAAATGTTCAACTATAGTAATTATGCTATCTTTTATAATTCTCTCCAAGACCTTGCAAACCGCACTTGTTAGCTCACTGGTCTGTATAGACTGTAGTTACCAGGTTCACATCTCTTTCCCTTTTTAAACAATGGACCTAGTCATATGAAGCAAATGACATGGCGCCCCTTCATTCCTGTGGTACTTCTCCAGCCTGCATTGATTTGCTGAAGATCTGGGCAAACGCCTGTCCAATTTCTTCCCTCACTTCATGCAACAATTTAAGAGGTGATTCATCAAGAACTCATATACCCTGCCTCGTCTGATTGGCCCCCACCTTCCAATTCCCAACCCAGACACGACATCCGCCTTAGTCTGATCCTATATGGCAACCGGACCCGGACCTCCATGTGGACTACTGTAACAGTCTACTCAAACGGACACCCCTTTAGACTTAACGCACCGCTCGTGAATAAGCTGGTGCCCCGCGCTTGGCCTTCGAATGGTACTTTGGAAGTTTGGATATTACGATTACAATATATGTCTGGCTTCTTGTCAGTTTTTAGCCACCACCTTTTTCTTAGTCAACATTTAGCTGTGTTAATCCTTTGACCGTGGTCCTCCTCTAATAATAGTTCCTCCGTACGATGAAGTTATGAACAACGGTGAAAGACTTCGATTTTACAGAGCGGTCAAAGCAGCGAATTCCGAACATCTAGGCTACATTAACCTAGTGTGTCACATTGGCACAAAACACAGGAAGAGACAGAGCAGACGCGACGACTAAGCGGAATATTCGTGAACCTGGCGTTGAACAAAGTGTGGATGCATCATGTAGATGATGGCAGACATAATGCGCATCAAGAGTCACGTCACAGTAAATGGCTCGACGTATCGACGTATCAAAAAAACAACGAAGTAAATAGACCATTGCTAATAATAGTACTGATGCAGATTAGTTGGCTAATAAGAAGAATAATGTCCATAAGAATAAAATTGCGATTATTACTTCTCTTTTACCCGTTAATTGTAGACCTAGGCAGATAAAGAAAAACCAGTGCAGTTATTTCCATAGGCCTACTGCCCAACCTGATTTCCCTTGAAGGTCATAACTTTTAGCCTACTCCGGTTGATGGTAGGATATATATTCTGCATCATAGTGACTGAATGATGAAAGGGTTACTGATCACATAATCATTCAAAACACAGCTCCATGAAATCAGTGGCGTCTACCAATGGGGGGGTTGGGAGAACGTTCTCCCACGGTTTCTGAAAGTGGGGAGGTTTGACGTTTTTCGGGTGTAAATTGGGGGGTTGGTGAATTTCTATTAAATAAAGGCCTGGAATACGAAAATTATTATTTGTGCATCATTTATTATCGAAAAACATTATTACCTTGGACTAACGAACCCACGGTTCGCTTGATGTCACTTATATTTGGTAGGGAGCAGGACAACTCATAGACATTAGGGTCAGTCAGGTCCCTGGCATACAAGGGTGGAACACACCCATTCGGGATTGACCTCTTATCGCTAATCACGTTTACTGACGGAGCCAAGCCGAAGCCCCACCCTTGGCAGATGATGAAGGCAACAAAATTAATGATTGCGACGGTCGCGCAGCAAGAATCAAACGACCCGTTTGACACTTGCTGTGCACGTGTAGCCTACCCCAGTCTGTGTTATAAGTTTTTCTTATTTCGCGAAGACTTGCATCGACATCAGCAGGAGTTGTCAACAGCCTACACAGAGAGTTTCTGTGGAGAATTCGAATTATTAGCTTTCAGCTTCTAAGCGCATGGACGGAGATTTAAAGGGGTGGCGGAGATGCCTATATCGCCCCAATGTTTCAGAAATATTTCATAAATATCATTATAATTTACTACAGTGTTATTCATTGAGCTTATTTATCTATAATGAAAATTCGTCTAAGATGGCAACTTAAAAGCCGCCATCACAGTCTGAAATTAAGCATTGGGAGCGACATTTATTGAAGTCTTGAACCACATCTCTGAGCACTGAGATCATGACAGCTTAAAATGCTACGTACGGCAGCAATGTGCAAATCAAAAAATTGTATGCAATTGGGAGGCGACACTCTAAGGTCTTAAACCATGGCTAGGCTAGTATCAGCATGGAAAAATGAGTACCGGTAATTTTATTAAGACAACACCTTAAAATGCTGCCATTGCAATGTGCAAATTCAAAAAGTTTCTAATGGGTCACTGAAAATGTACAGCTATTTTGTTAAGATGACCCCTTAAAATGCTGCCATTGCAATGTGGAAATTCAAAAAGTTCCTAATGGGTCACTGAAAAAGTACAGTTTTTTTTAAAAAGACGACCCCTTAAAATGGTGCCATTGCAATGTGGAAATTCAAAAAGTTTCTAATGGGTCACTGAAAAAGTACAGCTATATTGTTAAGACGACACCTTAAAATGCTGCCATTGCATTGTGGAAATTCAAAAGGTTTCTAATGTGCCACTGAAAAAAGTAGCCTACAGCTATTTTGTTAAGACGACACCTTAAAATTCTGCCATTGCAATGTGCAAATTCAAAAAGTTTCTGATGGGGAGGGGATGCGCCAGTCCCCATACCCCTGCCCCTCACAGTGCAACGCGCATCACGAGCGTCCTTCGGACGCTCAATTGTCTCCCCCCCCAGAAACCTCAATTTTCCCCCCTCCAGAGGAGGGGGCTAGATTAAACACTGTGCGTACGTAACATATGAACAGATTCCCATACAATTGTTTTAAGTCGGCGAAAATGGGGGGGTTTGTTCTCCCACTCCAAGTGGGGGGGTTAGACGCCACTGCATGAAATCAATTCAACTTAATAAATATACATGTAAGATGGCTGTTAATAACTTAATAGGCTAACTGTAGAATGTAGATAGAGTCTATCTAACCGTTCTAACGACATGCAACTATGCATTTACCAGTAAAATCCGCTCAGGTTCGTTTCCTTAATTATTATTAAAGCGTTTGACCTTTCCGCAGCCTTTCAACGGTCCAGTTATAGGCTATCGTGTAAATAATGTTTTGAGCCTATATTCTATATTCCGTTGAACCAAAGAAATAGAAATATTTAGTTTTCATCTGAGGAGTTCTTCTCTTTTGCAGAATACTTCTTTTCCCATGGCTATTTTTCTTTTTATTTCCATATGATACCTTGCATCCATACTTCCCAGATAGCAGAATGCCTCGACCTGTTCTATGTCCAGTCCATTTAATGTAATTTTAACTGTGTTTTCTCTCCCTTGCTTATCTTCATAATGCGTTACAAAGTGAGCGCGCAAGTTTCGTGGATGAAGTGAACACAGTGTTTCAAAGCCAACTAATGAATTGCATTCAAGTTATTATCAAGTAGGCCTGTGCTTTCTAAAAACACACTTTTCTCGCAATTAATAGCATCATGGTGTCTAAATTTTACAACGCTTGGTATTGTGCGGAAATCAATTTTGCTAAAAGTAGGGGAAGGTTGCCAAAGATGGACCACGTAAGGATGATCGTCCGTTTTCGCCACAAATTATGAGAAAATAATTATGCAACACGGTCGTTACTTAGATTAGGTATTGATACACCATTGGATGCAATAAAATTGTCATTTATATAAATAGAATGGAAACAATTTAAAAAAATAAAAAATCGCATAAGTGGTCCATCTTAGGAGCATGGGCGCCAAAGATGGACCATGGAATAAATGTATTGTTAAAGGCGGACAAACAGTCTTAATTTATCAGTAATTTCTGTTAAAATGAATTTACATTAAACAGTACATATTGTGCAATTTTTGCAATAAGTAATAAAAAGAAATAAAATAAAATTGTAATTTTTTTTATTGTAAAAACTCAAAAAGAAACATTTAAAAATAAAAACAAAGAATTTTCTCATTTTTCTCACAGTTCAACATTGTCCACATCATTTTCGATAATAAATTACAAATGCTAGCTTAGTAGAACATTTTTAAATAAATAATAAAAAATAAAAATATTAAATTGTCATTTTTTAAATGAACAACTCAAAAATACAAATTTAAAAATATCAGCAAAACTTTTCTAATTTTTCTCACAGTTCAACATTGACCACATCACTGTCTATAATAAATTAGAAATGCTAGCTTGGTAGAATATATAGCAGTTTATTGCGTTAGTAATAATGGGCATCAATGATGATTGGACCGTGTTCATGTATAGTCGCCTAACATGGGCTACACATGTTTCATCTTAGGCAACTTGCACACACCACTTCCAACTCATGATACATACCTTTAAAGCAGTTCTGATATTTGATTTCTGGTATGGTATCTTGTAAAGAATTAAAAAACTTAATTCATAGACGAATTCCAAACTTTTCTGCAGGTCCGGCCTCGATTTTGTATTCAATTTAGCCTACCCAATTAGATCATGCAATGCCAATTAATGTTTTGTCTGTTTTCTCGAAGGTTTTCTGTATAGCAGATGTATTGTTACATTGTCTAATTATATCATTCAATCTATCTTGTGAGATCTGCTAGATACGACAGCATCAATTGACAATTCAGTTTCAATCCTTGTGGCCAATCATGGAGTGGTCCATCTTAGGCGCTAGTCCATCTTTACAACCTTCCCCTACCTAGAAGTTCTAAACATAATACTTTTTACAGAAACTAAATGCTCTCATGCTGGCTTAGAGTTAAGACTTCGTTATTTATTATTTATTATATCGACCCGGACCACCACGGACTCGACCCGGACCACCACGGACTACTCTCACGGACAACCCTTCTAGCGCAACGCAGCGCTCGTGAATAAGCTGGTGCCCTGCGCTTGGCTTTCGAGTGGCGCTTTAGAAATTTCGAGTTTACGATTACGATTGCGATTTAAAATCAGATCTGTTTCAAATCAGCACGGTCGAATTAGTCAAGAAAATCAAACTTTTATGTCCACTGCTATATTTCAGTCAGTCAGTCAGTCAGTCAGTCAGTCGGTCGGTCGGTCGGTCGGTCGGTCGGTCGGTCGGTCGGTCGGTCGGTCGGTCGGTCGGTCGGTCAGTCGGTCAGTCAGTCGGTCAGTCAGTCAGTCAGTCAGCCAGTCTGTCACTCGGTCATTCACTCAGTCGGTTTGGTTTGGTTTGGTTTGTCTGTCTGTCTGTCTGTCTGTCTGTCTGTCTGTCTCGGTTTGTCTTGTGCCTTGGTCCATGTATTGATATCATGTAGGTATTGTAGGCTATAATAAGCCATGCAGTCTATAGATGCGTTTGTTGCGCCGATGACAACTGATTCCGGTCAGGTACACTAATCGCATTATTATTACGGTATCGTCAGAGCCTCATGATACTCCAGTAGCAGACAGATCAATGGCACTTGTACGTGTAGACTGCGCTTGAGATCGTAAATTATATTCCTGTCATATTACCTTTGACTACTGCCAGCCGTTTAAGCCGCGAAAGGCCCTGTTGTTCCATGCATGGCATATGATATATATATATTATATATATAATAGGTCTATATATTGGCCTGTGTATGTCTCGTGACGTCAATAATCATGTAGGCCTGCTGCTGAATGACATGCTGCTTGCTTGTGTGCATGCAATAGGTTGTATGTTCAAAAATTGTTCATCTAATCCCGGCCTGAGGGCGGCCTTCATTGTTCGGCCTTTTTGGCTGACGCGTATTTGAAGGTGTGTCACGATAGAAAATTTCCCGATATAAAGTCTCCGCCACTGGTTGCACTCGTCCAGTGCCAGTTCCTAATATGGATAAAGGAGGAGGGCGACACCACTTAGGCTATCTTTGATATGACAGTATCGTAAAACAGTAACAAGCCTAAAGTTCCCCCTCTGAAACACAGAGTCTTCCCTGGCTTAAACTCTGTATTTGCTGATTTTGATTAAATGGCTGCATGTTATGTTTTTAAAAACGGTAGTGGCTATAACAACCGATGTAAAGAAATCGACTGGATATGCCCGTATGACGGACGTAGGCAGGAAATCACGGTTCCACAAGGCAAATAGTTTAATGCATTCAAGCAATTCATTGTTTCAAATTATAACAATCGAAATCGACTATAGTCCTAGCTGCAAATCCGTAGGCCTACTTCTATTGTCTGCCTTATTTTTATCCATCTTGCTCTGTAAAAAAAACTGGCGACAGTATCTATAGGCCTAACTGAAATGCGTTTAGACTTTGGTCTAACGCCGAATAGGCCTATCGAAACCTGGACGCCAATTCAAGCGTGTTCTGTGCGGTCCTTTGGGTATATTTCAAATGTTAAAAACCAGTGAACAATATGTTGCAAGTAGGCCTACATGAAAGAAATTGGAACTTCATCGGGCCGCTAATAATTTTCTACCCTTATCAATCCCACATGCGTTGTTTAATCATTAATCAAGAAAACGAACCTGGGCGGATTTTACTGGTAGCCTAAATGCCGTTAGATAGACTCCATCTCCAGTTATTAACAGCCATCTTACATGTATTTGATTTCATGGAACTGTGTTTTTGAATGATTATGTGATCAGTAACCCTTTCACCATACAGTAGCCTATATTATAGATCCAGCGTGATTTGTAACTAAGAGCTTTCATTGAATGCATATTTTGCTCCTTGAGTCAATCGTTCCAGTAAATTTGCGTCAGCAGCAAAGAATCGAATAATTAATAGCCCTTGTAGCCTAATTAAGGTTTTAATAAAGTTTGGAAATTACAATTTATCTTGTCATAAGTGAGATAAATTAAAACGGCAGATAAAAGTGTAGTAAGGATCATTAGACATTTTAAATCATCGTAGTTATAAATTCACAGGAAACAAAAATTACTCAATTTTATGCGCTGTAGGCCCTGCTGAAATGTCAAAGTAGGGCCTACAACTAATTTCATTCTGTGTAGCCTAGCCCATATACCTGTAGCGAAACCAAGATTTATTTTATTTTATGCACTATTCTTTTAATCGGCGCCCGAACATAGGGGCTAAAAGGGGTCATTTGTCCACACTGGAAATTTGACACCTTTTTGACCATAGGCCTATGCTAGGTTTTTACTTTGTCTTGGTTTTTAACAAACCTCTTATAATTCGCATTAAAGAACTAATGATATGAATGATACACAAAATGAAACAGAAATTTTCATTTAGAAACCTTTTTGGATGATACTCAAGTTTTTAATCTCTTGTTTCGGATTTCAGGCTCATGCTAAAAAAATCAACCGTGACCGTTTGGTTTTGCTCCCCGATCTGACAAATATCTACGGGCGCCCATGATTCTTTTGCTTTTCATGCATTATTATTTTGCTTGCAATAAATAAATCAATCAATCAGAATTTATATAGCGCCCCTTCAATGTACCTAATCAGTGGCGCTCCCGGTCGAGGTCAAGCGAAAAAACAGTCTTCAACAGTACTGTTTGTGAAATTGAGAACAGTTTGGGAGGTGTCGCATAGTCAAGGGAAGCCCATTCCAGGTCGTTGGACCAACCACAGAGAGCATTGATGCAGAGCGAGGGAAAGGAGCCAATAAGCCACCATAGACATTAGACAGCAGAGCGCAGTGCGCGGCGGCCTATGCAAGTGGCAAGGGGGAGACAAAGCTCATACAGATAGGTGGGTGCCCAGCCTGATAAGCAAAAGAACATAGGCCTACTTAATTTCACGTGTGATGCATATTCTTAAAAGAGAAAGATTTATTAAAATTAATTTCAGGCATTTTCTCTTTTCTTGTAAGAAGAAATATTTACTTAATTTCAATAGTTATTATTACATTTCACAATAATAGTATATTGCGTTTGATAACCGTTGTAACCATTCAAAAGTTCAGAAGACCATTAGGCCTACAGTGGAAGTAGAACCGATGAGCAGTTGAGCGAAGTGAATGATTTATCAATGGAGGCGTCGAACCCGTGCGTTATAGCTAAATCAATGTTGCATAGGCCCATCATACGCCGTATTATTTTGCAGGTGTTCATGGCCTATCAGTGGTTTAGAAGGCAATCTCTCCTCCCCCGAAAAAGTTGTGAACTTGTTGAAAAATTTGTGGACTCATGGTATACCGACATCAGCTTCGCGGCAAAATTTTGCAGCATCGGTCTTGTTACATGGAAGGAGTAGCGCACTGACAATATACAAACGTATGTGGTCAGTAAGCGAATTGAAATCGAACGAGTCGTAGGCCTACAGATCGAGTAACTCCCAATAGAATCTAGGCCTATTACTACATCGAAGACCAATGATAGTACAGGTAGGACGCTTGGCATGCATGATATAGTCTGCAGGCGGTATAAAATTCTGATCCGATGGATTAATAATTATATTATTATGTTTACTGCGGAACCATCCTATATACTAATTCATGGCTTTTTGTGATTGAATCATTAGAGCCTTAGACCATCCGAGATCATCCCATAAGTGTTGTAGTCTTGAATATGCCTAAATAATTATTATAATGTCTATGTTTCTGCGTAGGTTGCGGCCAACAAATCCCATCGACTCGGATGATTCTCGCAATGTTTGCGACAATAAAAGTGGCGACGTTAGACGTTCAGCAACAAGTACGAAGGATCTTGGAGAAGGAAAAGGAAGAGGAATAAGTCAGACGACGACGATGACGACGACGATGGCGGCGATGTCGTCCAGCTGTAAGGACGATCGCATAATCATCAACGTGAGCGGTTTGCGTTACGAGACTCAGCTGTCTACGATCGAGCGCTTCCCAGACACTCTGCTCGGAAACCCCGTTCGCCGGTCGTTCTACTACGATGACCAGCGACGAGAGTATTTCTTCGACCGCAATCGACCGAGTTTCGACGCCATCCTCTACTACTACCAGAGCGGAGGTCGCCTTCGTCGGCCGCTCACCGTCCACTCAGACGTCTTCACAGAAGAACTGCGCTTCTATGAACTCGGCGAGAAAGTCATCGAGATGCTACGTGTGAGAGAAGGATATTCGTCGAAGGCAAGAAGTCCTCAGCTGCCAGTCAACAAAATCCAGCGCACACTCTGGCTGCTGTTCGAGTATCCGGAAAGTTCAACGGCTGCTCGATTTGTCGCCGTCATCTCAATCTTCGTCATTCTTCTGTCGATCGTCATTTTCTGCATCGAAACTCTTCCAGACTTCAAGCGATACCGCGTCGTCAACAGCACGACCACCGCCACCGCCGCCAGCAGCAGCAGCAACAACAACAACAACAACAACAACAGTGCCACCAGGGGCAGCAGCAGCAGCCACGGTGGCAGTGTCAGTGGCGAGGTGAATGTGGTGATCGAAGAGGATGGTAGCGTGTCTTTTGGAGAGCCGTTCTTTATCATAGAGACGATCTGCATCGTTTGGTTCACCCTCGAACTCCTCATTCGATTCATTTCCTGTCCTAACCACGCCGTCTTCTTTCGTAACATCATGAACGTCATCGATCTGGTGGCCGTCGTTCCTTACCTCGTCACCGTTGGAACGGTGGCTGTCGATGGGGGCAACTCAACGAGCCAAGCGACGTCCCTGGCCATACTTCGCGTCATCCGTCTCGTCCGAGTCTTCCGGATATTTAAGCTATCGAGGCATTCGAAGGGTCTCCAGATCCTGGGGATGACGATCCGAGCCAGCCTCCGAGAACTCGGTCTCCTCATCTTCTTCCTCCTCATCTGCGTCATTCTCTTCTCGAGCGCCGTCTACTTCGCCGAGGCAGACTCAAAGAACTCGCACTTCCACAGCATTCCGGACGCCTTCTGGTGGGCCGTCGTAACCATGACAACCGTTGGCTATGGAGACATGATGCCGATCGGACCGTGGGGTAAGTTGGTCGGATCGCTGTGCGCCATTGCCGGCGTCCTCACCATTGCACTTCCGGTTCCGGTCATCGTCTCCAACTTCAACTACTTCTATCACCGCGAACGAGAGAGCGAGGAGAAGAAGAGTGACGGCGGATCGTCGTCAACCTCATCAACAGCAAGAGCCGCCGCCGCCGCCGCCGCCGCAGGAGGAGGAGTCGCCAGTGACGACGCCGCTGCAGATGATGACCAACGAAGCACGATGTGCTGCCACGGTCTACTGAAAGCAGTCAAGATCAAAGGTTTTCCCGATCCGGTGGTCATGCCTGGAATGGACACTGCCACCTCGTACATGGGCGTCCCAGCGAATACTGCACGAATGTATAGTAGACATCCAATGGGCTTCAACAACGGCCTTGGAGGACCAGGAGGATTAGGAGGAGGAGGAGGATTCGGCGATGCAAGATTCTAGAAGAAGAGACTATGAACATAATCGCACTTTCATTAATCATGAAGCCACTGCTGCAGATAGATTCCATTCAACTTCTGTTTGTCTAGCTGTCTGTTGAACGTCACTTGCATAGCATTCCTAACAGAGAACAGATCTTCAACATTATAATTATTTAATGAACGCTTTGCATTTGCACGCAGACACCTCACTGATGAGACTCATTTTTATTCACAATTTCACATTTACGCGCAGAAAGTCTCACTGATAGGGAAAAGTGCTGACATTAAAAGTTAACAAGCGACACTGTATTGTAGGCCTAAGACAAATCTGCAAGAGTAGACCTATATTATATCTTCAACTGAACATCAAAACTGTAACTGAATCCAGCCATGAGCGTATTAAAGGAGTTTCTTACGGTGGTTCGAGATTAAACACTGTCAACTTTCCTCAAGCAACGCTAGCATCGATCGTCCCACAACCATTAAAACACAAAGTTGTTAGGCAACAGTGCACGACATGCTGCCACTGTGTGCCTTCATTCATCTTATTTATTTATTTATTTATTTCAGAAATTTATTTATTTATTTATTTATTTCAGAAATTTATACAGCGCCTCTTCAAGGTAGGCTACTCAGAAGCGTTCCCGGCCCAGCCACGGCTAAATAAAACAGTTTTTAGGTTCTTAAGGAACAGAGCGGAGTGACCCCAGGGAATTAAGCGCAGTGTAACAGGGAGACCATTCCAAGCTGCAGGACCTGCAACAGAGAATGAACAACGCTGTCGGATAGCAGTCCGTGAGCGGGGAACCAGAAGCTCAGCGTGGTTCGCTGATCGAAGGGTCGATCGACGCTGAACTCCCAAGGTGGAACAACAGAATTCTCGAAGGTAGGGTGGAGCTAGTCCTTCAATGCACCGCCTAACCAGCGCACAGACCCTGTATGCAATCCGCTGAGGAGAAGGGAGCCAGTGTAAGGTATCCCGCATATAGGATGAGACATGGCCATATTTTGGGATATGGCCAACAAGTCGCGCCGCAGAGCGGAGGACCCGTTCAAGGCAGCCAATCCGGTCAGCCGGAAGTCCATGATAGAGGGTGCTGCAGTAGTCAAGGCGGGAAACTACGAAAGAGTGAACAAGAGTAGAGGCGGCACTAAAAGACAGAGAGCGGGAGACCACCTTAAGCTGACGTAACTGGTAGTAACAGCTTCGACATCTTCTTCTTTTCGTGCTCTGCCCTTAGGCAGGTTCGAATGTTTGACGTCTCCAATCTTCTCTGTTCTGCGCTTTCATTTTCAGCTTCTGGTAGCCCTCTTTCATCATCCAGTCTAACAGTTTTTGTCTTGGTCTGCCTCTCGTTCTTTTTCCATCCATTTTCCCCTCTATGATTGTTCGCAGCATCGAGTCTCCTCTGAGTGTGTGCCCGATCCATCTTCTTTGTCTTTCTCTAATTGTGTGTATCATCGCTCTCTTTTCTCCGACTCTTCTCAATACCTCCTCATTGCTGATATGATCCCTCCAGCTGATTCTTTCTATCCTTCTCCATAACCACATTTCAAATGCCTCAATTCTCTTGATGTCTTCCATTCGCATAGTCCATGTCTCTGATCCATATAACATCACACTCCATACTAAGGTTTTTATCATTTTCTTTTTCAGCTCCTTATTGATTCCTCTTCTCAGTAGCTCTTTCCTCTTTTCAAATGCATCTTTTCCTAATACAATCCTTCGTTGTATTTCTCTGTGGCATCTAGCATCTTCCGTAATCGTACTGCCGAGATACGCAAATTCCTTGACTTGTTCTAATTCTTCTCCATCTATGAATATTTTAACTGCCTTCTGCTCTCCTTTGCTTATTCTCATAACCTTTGTTTTCTTTACGTTGATTTTCATTCCGTATTCTTTTGATGTTGTATTCAGCCGGTCCATCATTGTTTGTAACCCTTCCTGACTTTCTGCCATCATTGCTTGATCGTCTGCGAATCTTAATGCCCTGATCCACATTCCTCCCACTTTTATCCCTTCCTCCAGTTCTTCCAATGCCTCCTTGATTATCTCCTCTATATATATGTTGAACAGTAGCGGTGAAAGTGGGCATCCCTGTCTTACTCCCCTTCCTACCTTTCCTTGTTCAGAATATTCACCCTCTATCCTTATCTGTACTTTTTGTCCCATATACAGATTGCCTATCAGTCTTCTATCTCTCCAGTCCACGCCAACTCTTCTCAATGCCTTCATCAGTCTCTTCCAGTCCACTCTGTCGAACGCCTTTTCATAGTCTACAAAACATATGTATACATCCTTTCCTATTTCGCAACTTCTTTCTGTTATTACTCTCAGTGACCCAATTGCATCTCTAGTTCCCATGCCTTTCCTAAACCCGAACTGATCATCTCCTATCTCATGTATTGCATCTGTTTTTGCTTGTAACCTTTTTGTTAGGATTCTGATCAAAATCTTTGACGCATGTGTAATGAGACTGATAGTGCGGTGGTCCTCACATCTAGTTGCGTTTGGCTTCTTTTTGATTGGTACCATGATGGAATGTAGGTAGTCTTCCGGCCAAATTCCTGATGTGTATATCTCCTGGCATATTTTGATTATTTCCTTCATTGCTTTCTCATCCAGGCTCTTCAACATCTCAGCTGGTATATCATCATACCCTACCCTTCTGTTTTGTCATTTTTCAGTTCTTTTATCGCTGTTCTTACTTCCTCTTCTAGCATTTCCGGGCCAATATCTTCCTTTGCTTCCCCTATCTGCTCTTCTATATCCATTCTCCCTTCTTCTTCTGTTCCATTGGCGTTTTCATCCTTATATAGTTCCTCTATGTATTCTTTCCACCGATTTTTAACTTCTCCAATTTCACTTAGCATCTTGCCTTGTTTATCTCTAATCTCTATTCCTCCTCCTATCCCCTTTTTCCTTGATAGATTCTTCACTTTGTTGTATACCATACTATCCATTCCTTTTTGTTGTAGTTCTTCTATCTCTTTGCATTGTTCCTCCCACCATTTTTCCCTAGCCTCCTCCGTTGTTCTCCTCAATTTGTTGTTTAGTCTTCTATATTCTTTCTTTGCTTCTTCTGTACTTTGGTGCTTCCATTTTCTTCGTTCTTCCATTTCCATTATCATCTCTTCTGTTATCCATGGTTTCCTTGCTGGTGCAGACTCCTCTATTCCTATGATGTCGTTGGCACTCTTTATGATGGCCTCTTTTAATCCTTTCCATCTTTCCTCTATTGATGATCCCTCATTCTCTTTTAGGTTTTCTTCTATTCTCTCTCCTAGTTCTTTGCTCTTTTCTTTCAAGTTCTTTTTATTCCATCTTTTCCTGTTTTTCTTTTTCCTTTTCATGAATTTGAGTTTTGCTTGAATATTCATGACGACCAGATTGTGGTCCGTATCTGCATCCGCTCCGGGCATTGATCTTGAGTTCTTTACACTGTTTCTGTATCTTGATTGTACCAATATGTAGTCAAGTTGATATCTCGCTGTGTCTCCTGGTGCCTTCCATGTGTACCTTCTTTTTTCATGCTGGAACCAAGTATTTGTTATCATCATCTTTTTCCTTTCACAGAATTCTGCCAGTTTTTCTCCACTGTTGTTCCTCTTCCCCAGTCCATATTTTCCGATGCATATCCCTTCTTCTCCCTCCCCAACAACCGCATTCCAATCTCCCATTATTACTGTGTATTCTGTTCCCTTGATCCTTTCCAGTATCTCCTCCAGTTTTTCGTACATTTCATCTATTTCCTCTTCTGGATGGCTTGCTGTCGGCATGTACACCTGAATTATCACCATATCCATTGGTTCAGCCTTTATTGTCACCTCTATTATCCTACTTGCATGCCTCTCTACTCTTGTCACCGCTTTTGCAACCTCCTTTTCTAACATTATGGCCACACCGCTTTGTCCCGCTGTTCCTGCCGTGTGTATGACTCTAATTCCATCACTAGCGAAATCTCCATCCTCTTTCCATCTCGTCTCCGCCAGTCCTAACACATCCAGCTTCGCCCTCCTCATTTCTGCAATAACATTTGCCAGTTTACCAGTTTTCCTCATCGTTCTAATATTCCATGTTCCTATTCTTACATGTGCCTTTTCCCTACATTTGTTCTTTCCTTTTGTCGACTGTTTTTGTTTTTCCTCCTTTTTGCCAGGTTTTCGCTTGCTTACGACCAAGGAGGCCTTGGCCCCTCCCCTGCCGAGCGCGACTCTCCCCGGTAACCGCGGTTTGAATCGTTCACGCTGTTAGCTTCTATATGTGGATTCGTCATTCATTTAACTTGGGAATTTTAGGGAGATGGTTTCCCGTTGCCTTTCTCCCGGTGTTTTTAAGGAGACACCATCTCCCAGCGTCGATATCTTCTATCGTCCGTCCTTCGGTTTCTTCGCCCATGTGGGCATCGCATATACCGGCGATTGCTCGGTCGCCCACCACGCCCTTTGTTAAAACAGGGGGGACCACGCGAAGGTGGCGCGGTTGGACATTTGGGTAGCAGAGGCTATTTGAGACGCTTGCTTGCCCCATTCCCCCCCAGCTTCGACATAGTAGGTTTATATGCCGAGTGAAAGTTAGCTCTTGGTCTAAAATAACACTAAGGTCCCGCACAAAAGGTGAGAAAGTAATCAGAGGAAACTCTAATGCTAAGGTTTTCATGTCAATTTTTGCAAGTTGTTGACGAGTCCCAAACCAGATATATTGCGTCTTGGTAGGGTTCAGTCGCAAACGGTTAGAGGACATCCAGGCTTCCAGGGTTTCCATAGCCCTACAAATTTCTCGAACCGCATCAGTAGCGGCAGATGCTGAGCAGTGAACATATGCCTGGAGGTCATCAGCATAGGATTGACTAAGGATTGAATTTGCCAGTAAGAGTGGTCCAAGGTCTGCAGTGTATATTATATATAATAGGGGGCCTAGGACAGAGCCTTGGGGTAGCCCGAACGGGGCAGGTGCCCAGGATGATCTAGTAGCCCCACAAGCGACAGCGTAAGAACGGTCCTGAAGGTAGGAAGTAAGCCAGTTGAGAAAATTTCCTGAGATGCCAAAAGAGATAGAAAGTCTAGTTAAAAGGATATCATGGTCAACCGTGTCGAAAGCTGCGCTCACATCGAACAATGCCAAAAGGGTGACCTGGGAGTTGTCTATGGCCGCATATATATCCGAAAGAAGGCGAAGAAGTAAAGTCTCTGTGGAGTGGTCTTTCCGGAAACCTGATTGAAAAAATGGAAGAAGATCATTTTTATTAAGGTAATGGGTGAGCTGGGCAGCTACAACTTTTTCAATTATTTTAGACAAAAAAGAAACATTTGCTATTGGCCTAAAGTTAGTTGGATCCGCCATATCCGAACTTTCACTCTTAGGCACTGGAACAACAATTGATCGTTTCTGTGACACGGGAAGCACACCCTCACGGAGAGAACTATTGCAGAGGAGCGTTAGGAAAGGGAGTAGTGTGTCAACTAACTCCTGGAGGAGGAACGTAGGGAGAGGGTCTAGTTCACAGGTCTTCGGTGCAGAGGTAAGAATGATTCGTCGCAGCTCTTGAGCTGAGACAGGATCGAAGGAAGACAGCTCACAGCTAACGGGAGGAAAAATCGGTGGTGAACAGTTAGCCGTAGCGTCTCTGACGGTGTTTACCTTCGTTGTGAAAACGTCTAAAAATGCATCAGGCGAGAAAAGAGGCGTGTTAGTGTTGCCTCCTGGTCGGGCACGTCCAAGGAGGTCATTGAACGTCGACCAGAGCTTCCTGGGTTCTCTTGAATGGTAGGCGATCTTTTGCTCCCAATGCACTCGTTCCTTTTCTTTGTATTTTCGATGCATCTCACGGACGTATTTCACAAAGTTGGCGCAGTCGGTAGATGATTTGGTGCGTCTGTAACGCCTCTCTAAGCAACGAGCATGGCGGCGGAAGGAGCGGCACTCGGCGTCGAACCAAGGTGTTAGAACGGAACGACGTGTCTTTGCCGGGTGTAACGGAAGTAAGCTGTTCAGAACATCCGTCATGGTTGTATCGTAGATGGCGAACAGGTCTGTGGTCGAAGCATCAGCCAGAGAAGATGGATTGGCAAAGGCAGGAACGCTCATTAAGGACTCACGGAATGCAGTACGGTCCAGTTGCCGCCAATTACGAACCTGCTTTTCAATGTGAATTGGCGCCTGATGAAGGAATGGCACAGTGGCGATGACGAGGCTATGGTCCGATATTGTTGGAGGTTGTATAATTAACTCGGTCAACTGGCAATCGTCCCGTGTAATAAGCACATCGAGTAGACCTCCATATTGATGGGTTGGACCAGTCACATGTTGGACCAGGCCAAACTGCTCGGTAATGGTCGAAAAATCAACTGACGTAGGTAGCTCTGGATTCTCGAGGTGGAGGTTGAGGTCACCAGCAATAACCAACTGTGTGTTATGTAGAGCAAAGTTCTCAAGCAATGTAGCGAGCTCACTGAAGAAGGTTGTTGACGATGATTCAGAGCCCGGACGGTAGATGGTGACAACAGTCAGAGGGCCACGCGACGACGACACTGAAACAGCCAGTACCTCGAAGGTGGTAGGAGGAACTGGTATAGCGATCCGCCGTACTGGTAAAACCACCCGATGGTAGATGACGATGCCACCGCCGGAGCAATCCCCGTCCCGAACTTCTGATCTCGGACAGTCAATATAAGTGTAAGTGTACAACAGTAGGACTGTTGACAAAGGATTTAAACGTTAAGTAAGGTAATGGTAATGTAATAAGACCCATATTATATGTAGAGAAAGGAGATTAGGCCCACATGAAATAGATATAGCGACGCCCTTGCTGCAGCTACATGTATGACTGCGTGGTGTCCACGTGCTACCCGCGTGTAGAGAGCGTGTTTTCGAGTCAGAGTGACTTGCAGAATTAACTCGGCCTGCCCTGGGAAGACAGCGTGTACTGATGAGTTGGCAAACTGCCAGCGCATGGTAGCAGCAACGTCGGGGGCGGACGCGTCCCCCGGAACCATATAAAAGCCCTTTTGTAACGGACCAAAGCGCCGATGCCCAGATTCTTGATCCAGAAAGGACCTACGCTGGTATCGTCAGAGCCCGGAGGTGAAGAGTAATGCCGCCTTCGTCAACCCAGGAATAGACGATCTGCTTTCCGAAGTGTGAGTAACCAACTCAAAGAAGGGTTTAACGTCTCCTTCGTCGAGTGCAGGATAGTCCTCTTCCGATCCGTTCTACCTCAGGACAGGAGTCCTTAACCGCGTACTAGGAATGGATAGTCTACAGCGAGATCCCCGCCATTGATCGGGAGTATAAGTTGTTTTCTGTTCCGTTGCCAATGTCAGCCGTACAAACAGGTTTGGACCGGATCTAAGGTATGAACTGTAGGGATTATTTGAGTGCTCTGTGAATCCTAAATTCATAGAGAATTGCCTCCCCTCCCTATAATTTTAAGGTAGGATCAAAGATTATAATAAGACCGTGCTTTGTCGAAGGTTCGTGTGCGAATGCGCTGACATTGATCTGAATGACTGCATTACTTTGTGTGCCTAAATAGATATTAGTTTGTAGTACTAGCTTAGAAATTATTTACTCTGCTTTGACAATATATACTTTAAAATGGAAGAGAGTTGTGTTACGGCTACTACTGACGGTGAGGTACCGGTAAGGGAAAAGACAGGTGACCATACGGCCGAGTTGCTGGAACGTATGTTGACCCAGATCACTAGGATTGCCACCACCCAATCTGCCCTGGCTTCCCAGCTAGACGATGTGACCTCCCAGTTAGATGAGGTGGCCAGTGGTCAATCCGGTTTGTCCCAGAGCCAGCAGGAAGTAGTCGAAAGAATGAGGGAGATGGAAGAATTCGTACAGGATCGGGTGGGCCAAACCCAAACGAACCCTGACTTCTACCACCGGGAGAAGGAAGTTGTGAATCCCACGATCACCGCTCTTCCACTCAGACACTTCTCGTCAAGACCTATATTACACCAGCTCCCGTCACGATCTCGCGAGTTCGAATACCTCTCGGATGAACCGAGACAGGAGGCCAGTGCAGCTTCCTTCCAGCCTCGCAGAAGCGAGAGAATCCGAGAGCGACAGTCGTATCTGTATCATCCAGACACTAGAGGCCCACTAGCTGCTGCAGATGCTTCATTCAAACCCTCTCTGGTAGCGCGGAGAGGGGAGGCATTCATTCCCCTTGACGAGGGCGGATCTAGGGATCGTCTTCGTAAGGGGTTGCACCGGCGAAAACCCTACAATGGCGACGAAGATGCGGATTTAGATTATCATGACGATGATGATTGTAATGATGACACAGAACGACTGGTTGCCAATAGACAGAGTTCTAGTGATAGAATGGTTAGTTTTAGCGTGCTGACGAATCGTTCTATTGGACAAAACACGGATTTAAATGAGTATGGCGAAACAAACTCTCAAGTAAAAGCCGTCTCTAGCAGTTTAGGAACGGTAGAGGGGACGTCTGCAAAAGAATATGACGTAACCTCTTACCAGTTCATTGGCACTAGTGAAAAACAAGTCGGTGGTGCTACCCAATCAAACCACGAAAGACAAACCGACTTTATAAATGTAGGAACCAGGAGAGAAGGGCAGACAAAAGAAACTGCTTTCTGTCTCAATCGGTTCAGTCGTAGTTCCAAAGAATGTGATGATGTTGAAGCTGATGATGAGTATGAAGCGTGTGATGTTGCTGAAGATGAAAATGCTTTGTTGTGCAATGTGATTCGAACCAGAGACAAAGAAATAGAGAAATATAGAGGGCTAAGCCAAAGTGGGATTAATTTCGGCCAAAGTGAAATTATCGTTCATTCTCAAATTGACCACGACAGATCCCGTAATTTAGAACCACGGACGGCCACTGCCTTGCATTCATCGTCTGAAGACAACCATGCAACACGACAGCAACCCGTTCGTTCTTCGCAACAAGTTCACTGGCCGATGACTCACACAGCGTCTGTGTACAACGGCGACCCCGTCTTCAGCCGCTCCGCTGATGCTGCTGCCGCTTCGACCGCCTCTCACTGCAACCACAACCCCCGACGCGCGATGCCTTCGGATACCGCAACCCTGATGACGTCAGAGCGACGGCCGATACTTGCTGTGCATCAGAAAGCGCCACCTTACGGACGACAAACCGTCAGCGGCCATTCTGATCACTACGCTGTGCCGAGTGATTCGTATTACTCGGACAGGCAGCACGAACTATTTGCGCCTCGTTGTACTGATGACCTTAGAGTGACCTACGTGAACTTACCGAATGTAAGCAGCAGAATTGGCGCTCAACGCTTCGAACCACTGTACAACAACCCCTACCCACCCCGTTTGTCCACCTTCGCCCCAAACAACCCTGTAACTTCGGTGGCGACACAAACTGACTCAACTGAACTGTGGAACGATTATGAGAGACACAAAATGGCGCCTGCAATGAAAAGTAGGCCTACGAGTACGTCGACCGCGACTGCAACTGCCAAGGTTTCTGAATGCCAGAAAGAGCCAGCGAAGAAAAGAAATCCGTTGAAGCTACGTGACTATGGAGGCGTTGAACCGCTTGAGGAATTCCTGCACAGATTTAATATCTGTGCCAGTCATAACGAATGGTCTGAGATAGAAAAAGTAAACCATTTGTCTTGCGCGTTAGTTGGAGAAGCTGCGCAGGTTCTCTGGTGTCATGAAGCTGGTCCGTGTGATTCTGTAGATGAAATAATAGAGCGGCTGACCAACCGTTTCGGTGCGACTGAACAATCTTCTCTGTATCAGGTAAAACTGGCGACCCGACGGCAGAAGAGAGGAGAGGAACTGGCTGTGTTGGCACAAGACGTGCGCCAACTGATGTCAAAAGCCTTCCCTGGTAAAAGTTCTGTCCACAGCGAGGCCATTGGCATAAAATCGTATCTCGACGCGCTCCACTCGAAAGAGTTAGCCCTCCGCACAATGGAACTTGAACCTAAAACATTGAATGACGCCATCAAGATCTCCCTCCGCCTTCATGCTTATAGACAAGCAACAGCAGAGAATGATGAGACCTACCACAGAAATACTGGTCGAGTCAAAATGATCAAGGAAGTTAAATCACCGCTCGCTGAACTCTCTGAGCGAATCGATCGCTTAGAGCGCGCTAACACGGCCAGAATGCCATCACTGTGGGATGACCTTCCAATCACTCGCTCTTCTCACCGCCCAAACCCAGTCAATCAACGTAATAACGTCCAATCCAGGATTTGGCCTACGCAGAACCAGGGCCATGACCAGCGACGAAATCAACCCCCTCGCTTCGACCAACGCCAGTGGTATAACCAACGATCTCCCCAACGAGCACAGACGCCGTTCAACGACCAACGACAAAACCCGCACGGAAACGAGTTTGCGTTTAGCAACCATATTCAAAACTGCGAAAGTGCCTACCTGCGCATCCGCATCCATGGAAAGGTAGTCTTGGCTCTGATTGACTCCGGGTCGTCTCTATCACTTTGTCCCTCCCACCTTGTGAAACCCCACGAGATGCGACCAACCACTCAACGTCTACTAGCAGCAAATAACACTGAAATCCCTGTAGTGGGCCAGACACTACTGTGCTGTGAGATGGATGAGGCGTCGTTTCAAGTGGAATGTATCGTGACTCCCGCTATTAGTCAGCCGATCTTAGGTCTGACATGGCTGGAACAGGAACAAGTCAATTGGGACTTTGGACGGAAACAGCTGACGATTAATGGACGCCCTCTGCCACTCCAATATCAATCTGATGACGTCAGATGTCGTCGCATCGCTACGACAAAAGATGTCCACATACCACCCCTCTGCGAGATGAACGTGGAGGCAGTTGCGATACTGCCGAATCTGAAAGTAAGTAAGAAGCTCTGGGCCACACAACCGACCGTATTAGAAACAGGACTGATAGTCGCGGGCGTTCTACTCCCAGAACGTGTGACTGACCTAACCATGAGAGTCATGAACCTCACTGAACATTCGATTCTGCTGAAGAAAGGCGCCCGATGTGATCTAGAAGAAGTCACCTTCCCACAGGAACAGAAAACTGGTGTAGAGGATGCGACACTACGCTGCGCTGCCATAACCAACCCAAAACCCCGTAGCGCTGAAGAGGTTTTGGCCCCGCTTTGGACTAATATAGCCGAAGACGTGCCAGAAGAAACGAGACAGAGGCTTCGAGACATGTTGCTGAGAAACGAGAAAGCTTTTTCGCTGCATGACTGGGACCTCGGGTATACCGAGATCGTTCAGCATGAGATCGACACTGGTTCAGAACCCGCAGTCCGACAACCTCTTAGACGACAACCACTCACCCTCCTGCCGATAATTGACGAACAGGTCGAACTCATGATAAAACAGGATCTTATCGAACCGTCCATGTCTGAATGGTCCAGCAACATTGTAATGGTCCGGAAGCGGGACGGTACCTTGAGATTTTGTGTGGACTATCGCGGCTTGAACAACAAAACTCGCAAGGATTCTTTTCCTCTCCCACTCATCAGCGAATGTCTAGACTCACTAGGAGGTGCTTGTTGGTTCAGCACGATGGATCTTCGTGCTGGGTATCATCAGGTGGCCGTTCGACCACAGGATCGCCACAAGACCGCGTTCGTGACTAGACGAGGAAGCTATCAGTTCAAGGTCCTACCTTTCGGGTGTTGCAATAGTCCAGGAACTTTCAGTAGGATGATGAATCTAGTGATGAGTGGACTGAACTATACGATATGTCTGATATATCTCGATGATATCATTATCTTCGCAACCGACCTAGAAACTCACATGCAACGTTTGGAAGTAGTTCTGGAAAGATTAGTCTCTGTCAACCTAAAACTGAAACCATCAAAGTGCCACCTACTCCAAGCTAAGGTCCTGTTCCTTGGCCACATTATTAGTAAAGAAGGTGTCGCCACTGATCCGGAGAAAGTGAAGGCCGTGGAAGAATGGCCCACTCCAGCTAAACTGAAAGAAGTACGCTCATTTCTTGGCCTATGTTCCTATTATAGGAAATTTGTGCCGGAATTCGCACAGATCGGTCGACCACTGCATGCCCTGACCAAGAAAGGAGTTACATTCGGCTGGTCGGAGGAATGCAACGACGCGTTCAACCAGTTGAAGACGAGATTGATCAACGCTCCAGTGCTCGCTCTGCCTGACGACACCGGGATGTTTATTCTTGACACAGATGCCAGTGGAGAATCCATTGGTGCCGTGCTTTCCCAAGTGCAAAACAATCAAGAAAGAGTTATATGCTATGGCAGTCGAATGTGCGCTCCGGCTGAAAGAAATTACGACGTCACCCGACGAGAGCTTTTGGCCATCGTCTACTTCCTCAAAGCCTTCCGACCATATCTGCTGGGGAGACATTTCCTTCTTCGAACCGACCATTCCGCCCTGCAATGGTTACGTCGTACACCTCTCCCCATCGGACAACAAGCTCGATGGTTGACAGTGATCGAAGAATTCTCCTTCGACATTAAACACAGACCGGGCACAGCACACGCAAACGCGGACGCCATGTCAAGACGCCCGCATCGTGTGAACGCAGTCACCGAGAATTCTCCTCAACCTGGACCTCTCCCCAATTTACCCAGAGACTGGTCTCGCGCTGAACTCGCTGATGAACAAAAAGCCGACCCGGAACTTGGTTGGATTGTGCAGCGTCTGTCAGAGTCCAATGAAGCGCCATCTCCCGAGCAAGTACGAAGTCTGAGCCCAACAATAAAGATTTTAGTCGCTCAGTGGTCTCAACTTGAACTGCGCGATGGCCTACTAACGCGACAATGGTTGGACGCAGAAGACAACCACGTGCGTTGGTATCAGCTGATTCCTCCCCAGAAGCGCCGAGAAGCCATCATGCACTTAGCGCATGAGGGCATGACTGGAGGACACTTAGGGATGAAAAGAACAATGAGTCAAGTGCAGAGACGCGCATATTGGCCCGGATGGACAGAAGACGTCAAGCTACAACTGCTACGTTGCCTCCCATGCGCCCGCTATTTTCGAGGAAACCTTCCTCGTCACGGTCCCCTTCAACCAATGGCTGTAGGTGATGTCATGGAGGTGGTTGCTGTCGATATCACCGGCCCACATGTAATATCGAGTGCCGGGCATCGCTACATACTCACCGTCATCGATCACTTCAGCAGATGGGCGGAAGCGTACCCTATCCGAAATCAAGAGTCCATCACTGTCGCGAAAACCCTGATAAACAATTGGTTTGTACGTTTCGGCTGTCCTCGGCAGGTGATTTCTGATCAAGGTCCGTGCTTCGAAGCCGCTTTGTTTAAGGACCTCTGCAGACTATTAGGCATCGACAAAGTGAGAACCTCTCCTTATAAGCCTTCTACAAATGGACTTCTGGAGAGATTTCACCGAACACTGAACACGATGCTAGCGAAGGTGATTTCCGCAGGACAACGCGACTGGCACACACGTCTCCCAATGGTTATGGCGGCCTATCGAGCTACCATCCACAGCGCGACCGGGTTCTCGCCAAACCGACTGTTCCTGAACCGCGAAACCTGCTTACCTATTGACCTTGTGCTAGGAGATCTGTACGAGACTGGTGATGCCCCTACCTGCCACGAGTTTGTGTATCAGCGAGGGAAGGAGATGCAGCACGCGTTTGCAGAAGCGAGGGCGTGCATGAAGAAGAACGCTGAGTCAAGAGCGTTCAAGTACAATCTGCGCGTGAAACCGATTGAATTCGACGTAGGAGACCTGGTCCTATACTACCTACCACGGAAGAAGAAGGGTCTGTCTGCTAAATGGTCTTCTTACTTCCATGGTCCGTTCCGTGTAGAGAAACGTGTTGGACCCGTGCTCTACCAGATTCGGAAGTCACCCAGGAGCCAAGCGAAGCTGATCTACGTCGACAAATTGCGGAAATTCCATGGAACCAATCCAGACGCCGAAGAGCAGACCAGAGAAGAAATTGATCTGACGCCAATTCCTGACGATGATGACGATGACTCTGTGGAACTTCCGATTCCCCGCCCCAAACGCACCATACGTTTACCCGCACGTTACCAGGATAATGTGTAGTGTCCCGTGTAGTTTTGTAGCCTTTTATCTGATGTGTTTTATGTTGCCCTATTTTGTTTTTATTGAGCTGGCCTTTGAATCATGAGTCCAAATGAGTCGGAAACAGACATTTCTACTGCAAACTTATCCTGTATGCGTTCAATTTCGTTTGCATAATCATGTGCCCTGATTTTGGACAGCCGATGGAATGCTGATGTTATAAGTGACACTGAACACTATATGTTATAAGTAGCTCTTAGTATGCATAACGGACACTTATTGCATTGACATGGTGATTAATATGTGCAGGAAGATTTATATTGGCGCCAATTTGCCCGAATAGATCTAATCCCCTGTATGGCTTGGACAAATAGGAGACTGAGGTGGTCGTAAAGGGAACTGGTCCGAAGCACGTCAGTCGACCTCCAGACCACCGCCGTACGAGAAATGTTCTCGAGGTAACCTGAGACCAGGGTTATGCACGACCGAAACCGATGCCTTCATGAGACGGAAGTAGTTGAAAAATTCCGACTTAGAGCCTGAATTTTTCACGAGTCGGTCGCGGAGAGTGTACAACAGTAGGACTGTTGACAAAGGATTTAAACGTTAAGTAAGGTAATGGTAATGTAATAAGACCCATATTATATGTAGAGAAAGGAGATTAGGCCCACATGAAATAGATATAGCGACGCCCTTGCTGCAGCTACATGTATGACTGCGTGGTGTCCACGTGCTACCCGCGTGTAGAGAGCGTGTTTTCGAGTCAGAGTGACTTGCAGAATTAACTCGGCCTGCCCTGGGAAGACAGCGTGTACTGATGAGTTGGCAAACTGCCAGCGCATGGTAGCAGCAACGTCGGGGGCGGACGCGTCCCCCGGAACCATATAAAAGCCCTTTTGTAACGGACCAAAGCGCCGATGCCCAGATTCTTGATCCAGAAAGGACCTACGCTGGTATCGTCAGAGCCCGGAGGTGAAGAGTAATGCCGCCTTCGTCAACCCAGGAATAGACGATCTGCTTTCCGAAGTGTGAGTAACCAACTCAAAGAAGAGTTTAACGTCTCCTTCGTCGAGTGCAGGATAGTCCTCTTCCGATCCGTTCTACCTCAGGACAGGAGTCCTTAACCGCGTACTAGGAATGGATAGTCTACAGCGAGATCCCCGCCATTGATCGGGAGTATAAGTTGTTTTCTGTTCCGTTGCCAATGTCAGCCGTACAAACAGGTTTGGACCGGATCTAAGGTATGAACTGTAGGGATTATTTGAGTGCTCTGTGAATCCTAAATTCATAGAGAATTGCCTCCCCTCCCTATAATTTTAAGGTAGGATCAAAGATTATAATAAGACCGTGCTTTGTCGAAGGTTCGTGTGCGAATGCGCTGACATTGATCTGAATGACTGCATTACTTTGTGTGCCTAAATAGATATTAGTTTGTAGTACTAGCTTAGAAATTATTTACTCTGCTTTGACAATATATACTTTAAAATGGAAGAGAGTTGTGTTACGGCTACTACTGACGGTGAGGTACCGGTAAGGGAAAAGACAGGTGACCATACGGCCGAGTTGCTGGAACGTATGTTGACCCAGATCACTAGGATTGCCACCACCCAATCTGCCCTGGCTTCCCAGCTAGACGATGTGACCTCCCAGTTAGATGAGGTGGCCAGTGGTCAATCCGGTTTGTCCCAGAGCCAGCAGGAAGTAGTCGAAAGAATGAGGGAGATGGAAGAATTCGTACAGGATCGGGTGGGCCAAACCCAAACGAACCCTGACTTCTACCACCGGGAGAAGGAAGTTGTGAATCCCACGATCACCGCTCTTCCACTCAGACACTTCTCGTCAAGACCTATATTACACCAGCTCCCGTCACGATCTCGCGAGTTCGAATACCTCTCGGATGAACCGAGACAGGAGGCCAGTGCAGCTTCCTTCCAGCCTCGCAGAAGCGAGAGAATCCGAGAGCGACAGTCGTATCTGTATCATCCAGACACTAGAGGCCCACTAGCTGCTGCAGATGCTTCATTCAAACCCTCTCTGGTAGCGCGGAGAGGGGAGGCATTCATTCCCCTTGACGAGGGCGGATCTAGGGATCGTCTTCGTAAGGGGTTGCACCGGCGAAAACCCTACATAACCCGGTGGTGAAGATCGACGGACCGCAACATCTGTCGACGATTTATGCCACGATTCCGTGACAAGAAGAAGATCAATATCGTTTGTAAGTATGGCGTCAGCAACAGCAACATATTTATGCCGCAGCGAACGAATGTTCCAGGTGGCAAGGCGTATGCCAGTAGAAGTAGAATCAGACGTTCAAACGGAAGTGCATGTTTGATGCCTCAATTAAAGACAAACTTGGCGAGCAACATTCGCTATCACTCAGCCACATTCGCTATCACTCAAGTTGCTCAACCACATTCGCTATCACTCAACCACATTCGCCATCACTCAGCCACATTCGCTATAACTCAACCACATTCGATATCACTCAACCACATTCGCCATCACTCAACCACATTCGCTATAACTCAACCACATTCGCTATAACTCAACCACATTCGCTATCACTCAACCACATTCGCTATAACTCAACCACATTCGCTATAACTCAACCACATTCGCTATAACTCAACCACATTCGCTATCACTCAACCACATTCGCTATAACTCAACCACATTCGCTATAACTCAACCACATTCGCTATCACTCAACCACATTCGATATCACTCAACCACATTCGCCATCACTCAGCCACATTCGCTATAACTCAACCACATTCGCTATCACTCAACCACATTCGCTATCACTCAACCACATTCGCTATCACTCAACCACATTCGCTATAACTCAACCACATTCGCTATCACTCAGCCCCATTCGCTATCACTCAGCCACATTCGCTATAACTCAACCACATTCGCTATCACTCAGCCCCATTCGCTATCACTCAGCCACATTCGCTATCACTCAGCCACATTCGCTATAACTCAACCAAATTCGCTATCACTCAACCACATTCGCTATAACTCAACCACATTCGCTATCACTCAGCCACATTCGCTATCACTCAGCCACATTCGCTATAACTCAACCACATTCGCTATCACTCAGCCACATTCGCTATCACTCAACCACATTCGCTATAACTCAACCACATTCGCTATCACTCAACCACATTCGCTATCACTCAGCCACATTCGCTATCACTCAACCACATTCGCTATCACTCAACCACATTCGCTATCACTCAACCACATTCGCTATAACTCAACCACATTCGCTATCACTCAACCACATTCGCTATCACTCAACCACATTCGCTATCACTCAACCACATTCGCTATCACTCAGCCCCATTCGCTATCACTCAACCACATTCGCTATCACTCAGCCACATTCGCTATCACTCAACCACATTCGCTATCACTCAACCACATTCGCTATCACTCAACCACATTCGCTATCACTCAACCACATTCGCTATCACTCAACCACATTCGCTATCGTTGAGCCGCATTCGCTATCAGTCAGCCCCATTCGCTATCACTCAACCGCATTCGCTATCACTCAGCCCCATTCGTTATCACTCGGCCCCATTCGCTATCACTCAACCACATTCGCTATCACTCAACCACATTCGATATCACTCAGCCACATTCGCCATCACTCAACCACATTCGCTATCACTCAACCACATTCGCCATCACTCAGCCCCATTCGCTATCACTCAACCACATTCGCTATCACTCAACCACATTCGCTATCACTCAACCACATTCGCTATCACTCAACCACATTCGCTATCACTCAGCCCCATTCGCTATCACTCAGCCCCATTCGCTATCACTCAGCCCCATTCGCTATCACTCAACCACATTCGCTATCACTCAGCCCAATTCACTATCATTCGCTGTCGCTCACTCATGAATATGTTCATGCTTCAGTAAAGTTTATCAACTTTAGAACGATTTTATTACTTTTTCTACAGACTTTCTTATGGCATAGAAATATCAGGTTCCATCACCCAACTACCACCATCACCGACACCCACCGTAGCACCACGCTGCCTCCTCGGCTTGACCTCCTCGGATTTTGACCTGGCACCAGAACGAAAACGGCAGCTCTTGCTATTGCGGACTTGATTTGATATAGCGCCGGTGAATAAGCTGGTCTCCCTGACATGTCTTTTGTGGGCGCTGAGAAATTCTCGAAGATTTACATTACATTACATGCATCCAGTAGCATCCAGCCTAATGCAGAAGACAAACGGCGTTCTCTCTTTGACAGCGTATTGCCTCAGCAGCAAAGCCCTCTTCCGACGGGTTTAGGTTGTCGAGGCCTAAAAACTTATGGAGTTTCCAGTCCTGCGTAGAAATTGTCCATGATGTAAATGGTGGCGCAACATTCTATTCGGCAACGACCTGCATTTTGGTGGTTGTTATGTCAACCTACATTTATATTGAGGTATAATGGAAACTATTCGGAAGAAGATAGAGAATATAGCACGTCTTCTAAAACAAAAAACAGCTGAAGCCAGCACGATTGACGAATCAAGTCTTAGCCGAAATGGTCTGCGAGGTAAGTTGCAGTTGATATATTGTAATTGTACATGTAAATGGTTGCTTATATGGCGCCTCTACGAGAAAACTCATTGAAGATGCTTCTGACCTAACTATACAAAGGTTATTGTTACTGACGGCTCGGTAACAATAACCTATTATTACTACTAGGTGAATTACCCGGCGTTGCCCGGGAAATTAATGATTCGTCCCGCTCCCGGCCAATCTCCTACTTCCCTACACCCACTTGACCCCATCCGCACCCCACCTTTTTTCCACCACACCCACCCCACCACACTCCGACCTCCACCGGTACGCTTATAAGCATTCTCTAGGCGATTTCGTATCATAGGCGCCGTATCATTGGTCGGTTCCAAATTAATGAATATTCACGAGTGCGCGTACAGGCAATGTTTCAATCACAGGCAATGATGTACAAGAGTGACCATCCCTTTCTGAAGTGTCAACATGTGCGTGTCGAAAGGCTATAACGATTTTCGACGAATTATTCCGATATAAAAAGTTCCTCGTTTGGCAATTTCACTTTCTCACAAATGACTTCATACATGGACGAACGTCATCCGCAGGTAATATCTCACTTTAACCTAAATTTCTACCATCGAAGACCTAGGTGTCGTTGGCGTAGGCTAACATTTTGGCGTCGTGAGGATCGGATAGCACTGGTTTAAGGGTTAGTGTCGTCATTACATTCTTAAGGTTTGGTGTCGTGAGGGTCGGTTAGAGTTAGTCTTAGGGTTAGTTTCGTCATTAGATTCTTACTATTTGGCGTCGTGAGGGTCGGTTAGGGTTAGTCTTAGGGTTAGTTTCGTCATTAGATTCCTGTTTGGCGTCGTTACGGTTGGTTAGGGTTAGTGCAGCTCGTGAATGAATATTCACGAGCTGCACTCCTTCTTTTCCGGAAGGAAAAGAGGAGTGCAGCTCGTGAATCTTCATTACTTTAAAACCGGCCAATGCAAACGGGGAGTGCTGTAATCGCCTAGAGAATGCTTATATGCCACCGGTACGCCATTCCTGAAAGTCGGTTTTTTGGGAAAATTTCCTCCTCACCCTCATCCCCACCCCCACCTACCCACACCCCACAACTCCCCCCCCCCCCCACCCCACCCCCACACTCCGACCTCCACCGGTACGCCACCCGTGAAATTTTGTTTTTTGGGAAAATTTCCTCCCCCGCCCCTACCCACCACACTCCGACCTCCACCTGTACGCCATTCGTGAAATTTGTTTTTTCAGGAAAATTTTCTCTCCCCACCCCGAGCCCCACCCACCACACTCCGACCTCCACCGGTACGTGACCCGTGAAATTTTTATGTGGTACCTGGCGTTGCCTGGGAAATTTAGAACGTGCGCTGTGCTCTCGGTAAGGGAATCCAAGACACGGTTTTGCAGCTTGATGCAGTATTCTAGTTAGAGGAAGCAGTATGCATTTAGGAATACCGAAGAGTACTGAATTGCAATTGCAGTAATCAAGTTGTGTCAGAATAAGGCAGTCATTAAGTGATTTCAGTTATGCTGTGTCAAGAGTAGAACGAAGCTGTCAGATTATTGCTGATTGAGTGCATACAGGACATGACAATATTGCTTGCATGGGGCAATGGTATTTCAATAGGATTGCTACACTGGCAGTGCACGTGTCTGAGTACTAGTAAGCGACCCATCCACGTCTATTAGTGTGGTCCTCAAAAATAGTTTTTCAAATTTCATTGATGAAATTCTGTTACCTTCATTCTGTTACCTCGCCTTATTAGTGAATAATTGTAAAATTTCAGCTTGATTGATTGATGTTTAGTGGTAGCGCAATGCTCATGATTTTTCACCATTCGTGACAATGCAGAAAAATAAGCTAATGACAGCATTTAAAGTATATGGACTAGAACTCTTTTAGAATTTAGATCAAAGAAATAAACTGATCATTGTAAACTGTATAAATCTACATAATGCTGATCAATATAAAGTTAATAATTTAGTCTTTTAATAATTTTTAAAAATTATAGCTATGACTGCCGTATGCTGAACATAGGGTTTTCGATTTTGGTCTCGGCCGAATGCCTAACGCATACTTCATTGCGTCAAGGAACTGAGCTCTGTGCTCAGATAAACCTGCATTAGGTATTTCTCCCCTTCATTTTTAGTGATGGATGATTTGAATTCTTGAATGAATTTCAGAGCCCCTCTCAGCAATGCCGTTTGCAATGCAATGCAATACAATGCAATGCACTACAACCCTGAGACTATTTGTGACACAGGGGCTCAAAACCCGTCATATGTCGTTTTGGACTTTTTTATTCAGTCATAATCTACAGTTATTCTTCTTCAAAATACTTTTTACAGAATGAAAATATCTCTTTTCTAACTGAAGTTATATTCGTTCAAATCTTTAACTCGAAATATATTAACAACTGAGAAAATCAAGCTCAAAGTTTCAGAACATTTGTGTCATGAAAGTCCTTAGCAACTATTACTTGATTCTTCTGCAATTTTGCTGGTCAATAAATGGCTATCTTCTGTATCAAACACAGCAAATGGCATCAAAATCGAGCTACTATTTTCCGAATAGTGATGGTCTTTCAAGAAGAAATTTAACTTTGAAAGCAAGCCTCATTGAGCATTGTTTCAAAGCAATTCTTGTCACCGCATGCGCTAAAAGTCATTTTTCACCCACTAAATATTTGAATTCAGCAGTTTTAAATGCAGATATTGAGAGTAGATATATTTTTAAATAATAATACATCATAAAACAATTTTCCATATTTTTGACCCCACTCGCCTGTTTTGCCTTCTATCTCTCTATCTAGATCCTGACAAACGACGGGTTTCGAACGCCTGTGCCACATTTGTGCACTGTTTTGCCTTCTGACAGTCCTGATTGTGTTTCCATTGTTCAGTATCAATCTCAGTTAGGAACCCACATGGCGGTTCTACTATCTGGAAGAATTTCAAAGGTTTGACCGTCCCAAAATCTTCTATCTGTAAATACATGGCTCACCTACAACTTGAATGTGTGTTTCAGACGCTCGTTTCGTTCTTGAATTTGATATGCCTCGACCATCTTTTACTGGACATGTTTCACGGTAGATGTCTGGGTCTAAAAAGGCCAAGGCTACCATCTCCTCACACATGATTATTAGGGCTGTCGATTAATCGCCGTTAACGCCAGCGATTAACCCAAAATTGTTAACTTGTAATTAAAAATTTTAATCGAGGGGCAGCACTACTGATTATTGCAAATTCTTAGAAAAAGCTTTGGTGGTTGCTGCAAAAATGGCACAATTTGTTTTCAAACTCTTCGTACCTGAAGATAGAATTCGAAGGTCGCTGGCAGGTGTTGTAATCAGGTTGGGACAAGACATCATGCTTCTGTGTATACCTGACTAGGAAACAGGTTGATGTCTCTGACTGACATTTCTTCTGGTCTGCAAGAAAGAATTGTTGTCTGAAGTGCTGTCTGGAGGTGACTTGCAACAGTATTCATGAATGTCGAGTCCTCAGAGACCCAGTTTTAACAATGTAATGTCTGATGGGCCACTTGATGATGGTGCAAAAGATTATTTGAAATCATGACCATGCATCACATGATGCTGACAAGCAAAAAACGGTCTTTCCCAGAATAGTCTCTGTACTTGGTGCTGATTATGTCTAAGCACATCACTTTGACTTTGTCTAAGCTTATAGCCACAATCTTTCAACAGAATCACAACAGCTTGTCTTGTTTTTCCACCTGTGCCATAATTTAACCTTTGCATGCCGAGTAATTCACTTCATATCTTGATACCAGTAGCCATAGGCGGAGACTTGATCCAGAAGTTGAGGGGTGGTGCTGAGTCGTTGACGACATTTTCATTGACCACATTTTCTGACGACCTTTTTAGTCGTTTTGTCGAAATCCCAAGAAAATATACAATTTTCCCTACCAAAGAGGCTGATGAACTTTTTTCTACCCTGCGTAAATTTTAACAGAATTTATTATCCTAACACTCTCGAAATTTCTGATGCTATTTTTGATATATTTCTAAACTGTTGGGGAAATGAGCATGTGTTTGTGGTGAGGGGAACGGTCTTCCACTACAAACATTAGTGTACCGTCCCCCCTTAGTCTCCGCTCATGCCAGTAGCATACTGGCAATCTATCCAGTAATACCAGAATGGATCTTCCCATCCATCGAAACTTCGAAAGCATTACTATCAACTTAGCACCAAGTACATCAGTAAATTCATCATCCCTTCTTATAATTTAAACAATGACCCTAAGGCAATGTACAGTTTTACACCCTTATATAAAAAGTATTTAATTAAAAGAATAGCATCAACTTCTCTCTAAAGACTGAAGTAAGCAATGCATTAAGATAGACTTTATCACTAAATCATAAACGAATGTTGGCACAATGTACAGTTGGGGTGCTGGTATATCTCACCTTGTTGCGCGACCTCTAAACTTTGAGCAATTTCAGTAAAATTTGGTAAGAATCATTGTCACATGATGCATAACAGAACAAAAGGGTACCATCATGCATTTTTCAGACTTTATTTTTTCCCCATAGCTTTGTGGACCACACTAACGTCTATAGTGAAATCTAGGTTGAAGGCCTATGTTTAAATTTGCTGACTGTGAAATTGTCTTTCGCTATCCTGCATTCATCACTGGCTGGCAATAGTTGTCTGGTAGTCTAGGGTCAACAGAAAATTTGGGAGCTGTCTTAGTTGTGTATATTCAGCATTGAATGACTGAATTTGAATTTATGAATTTGTTCTAGCATGTTAATATCAGGTTTTTTACAAACCGATTATTGATTGTAGAAATCTGATTTAAACCAGTTGGGTTTTGAAATGGTTCTTGTTGGCCAGCACTATGTTTACAACCAGCTGGTTGTGATAAACAAAGACAGCAACCGTTAGGATTCATTGCATTTAATTATCGTTTCGTAAACTGTCGAAAAACCGATCATCAATTTCAAAATCAATAATCGAATTTCAGATTATCGTTTGACATCCCTAATTTGTTCTGCTAGGATCTTCTCACAATTGACATTGTGTTATTCTGTGTTTATTTTAATAATATGCGCATTTAAAACTTGCACTTGTGGTCTACCAGTGTAAATGAATTCAAACTGGAAATGGAGCCGAACCTTGTCTAAGCTTTTTTTGTTGTGAGGCTTTGTTTAAATGTTAGTGATTGCTTATGTTCGTTTGATAATGATATGTGACCCTTTTTCACAAAACCAGTCGCAACTTCAAAATTAAATGTTGTCACTTTCTAGCAATTTTGTGTATATGTTTCAATTTTCTTTCCGAAAACTGTGTTTTTTCTGTGTCTCACATATGACTGGAGTTATAGAACTTTCAATCCGACGGTATACATAAACTGTTAGATGAAAAACTTGCGTGCGAAGTCTAGCGATAAAATTATTGACATTCTCCTAAGAAATGGCTATTTCTATTGGACCGATTTAAATACAATTTGGCAGCCGCATAGCTTCAACAATTGCAAATATACTCTACAAATTTGCAAAATATCCTCCATTTTGAAGATTAAGTTATTTAAGTGAAAAGCGAAAAAAATAAACGATTTTTCCCGTTTCCTGACCTTATAGCAGGCATGGCCATGCGAGTACACATGCTCATATCCGACCTGTCAATCATTCAGCCAACCACGGCTCAAGATTTTGTCAGATGTCGGTTTTCTAGCACAATTCTGAATTTGTTTCTATTAGTCGATCTATTTCGGGCCAATCTCTGTGCATGTTAAAATCAGTTAAATACAAGACTGTCATATTTTATTAATAGAACACATAAAAGGATTTCCTTGTTAAAAATGTGATAAATCACACTTTTTGATTCGACCTGTAGCCTGTATCACAACAAAAGTAGATAATTTTGACTGAAATTCTGACTTTCCATTTCAAATGGAAAGTCAAAATTTCAGCAGTTTTAGGGCTCTTAGTAAAAATTAATTTTTATGCATTTAGATACGTCTAAACAGGCATTTCATGCATCATTCCTATTAAATATATATTTTAAAACTTGTTTTTGCATTCATGTCAATTGTCACTTACGACTGGCTTGTGGTGCCCATCGTTTTTGGTCATTTTCTACCTGATGACATTTTGCGACAAGCGACTGGTTTCGTAAAAACGGGTCATATATGTGTTAAAGTACAATAAACAGACTACTGAAACATAGAATGTCCTTCCTTTAGCAGCTTCATATATAGGAAAACAAATTTAATAACTAATGCAAATTGTCCTTCCTCAAATGAAGGTTATTTCCTATAAATTTTTTCTATTTTGCATTTTACTGTTTTTATAGATATTGTGTTGAGGCCGTATCAGCTGGAAGGAATTAAATGGATGATTGCAAGATACAGGACTGGTTTGGGCTGTATCTTGGCAGATGAAATGGGTCTTGGCAAAACATGTCAGGTTAATATTTCCAAATTATTTCTCTATTTTTGTAAACGTAGGTTGGCCGCTACTAATTATGTGTAATAGTGTATATTGTCAGATGTGTACTCTTCTTCAGTATTACATGCATGTATGTATGTATCTGTGATTTTATCGTGTGCATTTGTAGGAACCTCTCAAAAACGTGCACAAGAGTTCATCCTAACCAATGATGAGAGTGTAATTTTTAAGATAAGATAAGAATATTCTTTAATATACCAATTGCTATCCGCATTTTGGTGTACAATGTACATACAAGGTATAATAAACAAACGTACATAATTTCTATATCCAATCAATGTCAAAATGTTTTATAATAGCATAAAATCCTAAGTCCAAATCCAATAAAAATTTTAAATTTAAGAAGACGTTTTTTTTATGACCAACAATTTATGCTGCACTTTAGTTTATATGGTATTACATTTAATTATGATAAAGCATCCTCGTCAAAAATGATTTCCTCGTTAGGTTGTCTGCCCTAGGAATGATTCGGTCATGTAGTCTTGGCCTCATGGAATAAGGCTGGGGCCTCAATGGTGGGAGGAGTGGGTTTAATACATGTTTGCTGTGTTATTCATTGTTCTAAAGGGAGGGTCAAGTGTGTGATAGTCGTGCTCTGTTGCCATGTTGATGTTTGGAAACGAGGAACTTGTAGAGCAGCAGAATGAAGTGATTGATGACGTTATTGCTTAACAGTCGTTGCAAACGACTATTTGGGGTGGAGCCAGGGCTGTAGTTGAGGGTATTTTGTGGGTGTACACAGTGGATACACCAGGATTTCATGTTTGGGGCTTCAGCTTCCTCCCATCCAGGGACACAACTAGAATATTTTTCTCGGGTCCTCGTATTGCAAGTACTGACGGCACGAAGCTGCGAGTGCCAAAGGCACGAAGCTCATATTGACTAGAGGGTCTGAGAGAGCGTCGTGAGCTCCCCAGCAGGGTCTGGAGCTCCACTCCAGAAACCAACGCATTTTTAACTGTGTTGACATCAGCTGGAGCATGTTTCAGGCTCTTGTTTGCCAGCTATTTGTGAACAATAAAGTAGCAAAAACTTCAAGAAGAAATTGTTTTTTAAAGTTGCAGACTAATAAGATAATAAAATAAAAGTTTTATTTTAAAAGAAACATCGTCTTTACCATATCATAAAACTTAAAAGTTTTAAACATATGACAAGTGAAACTTATAAGTAGGTCTATACAGTCATATGAAAATAGAAAACCCTAAAGGGCTTGGGCGTATTTAAGGTTTTTTACAGGTTCAAACCACCTGAAATTTGTAATTCCCTAATTTTGTGAAAACTAACCTATAAATTATCGTGTGTATTTTGCGACCAAACTGCTGAGGCTGCTGATGGCCTCTTTTGCTCGTCACTTCGGTGTTAGGTCCTTTTTCGACCTAGCCCTGAGTCTCTGGCCCAGCAGCCCAGGTTTTCATACGCAAGACAATGCTGCTGCCAATGAAGAACCCCATTTCCCAATGGAGTTGCCTACCGGCTTAACCACTCAGCAGGCCGACAGGCCCTGCATGGTGCACAGAACCTCATTACGGGCCAGCACACATTTGACATTATCTAGGTGTAATAGGATGAGCACTTTACACTATGATTATAGTTGATTTCGTTGCCGTTTGTCACTATCTAGGTTGCTTATTACGAAGCAAGTAGTGGTAGAGATTTCCGGCTTTTTGCTTAGGGGTTGAACCACATATAGGGGACTAAGCCCCCTAGCTCACCTTTGGTGCCGTCACTGGGTATACAGGGTGTGCTTATCTGACAAATATTTGAGTTTAGTATACGGGAAAATGACTTGCAGACAGGTTGCCTAGGCAGCTGTAGCATGTACTTGCCTTTAATTTTGTCACTGCAACCCTGGTTCGATCCAACCAGTAAGACCTGACAAAAGAGCACTCTTAAATTTTTTCTTTCTGCAATTTGTTGCCAGTACAGCATATTTCTCATATATTCTTAACGCTTTGAACTCCCGTAACGCTATGGATAACGGGCCGGAAAACCGGCCAGCCGGGTTTAAAGGCTTAAATATGAGAGAATTTAGGTTAAATGGCCATTTCATATATGCAGACTGGTGATACATGTATGAGTGCTACACTATATTGAGTAAAAATTATTGTTGGCAAAGTTTGCAGGCCAGTATGGCATGTTTTCTTTCAGCCTGCTTCCCAACTTTGATTATTGTTAATGCCATGCGGTCTATTTCAACCTAACCACACAGTCTCCACCACACTGTCTCAGTTTGATGGTTTTTGGCCAGTACTTAGATATACATACCTCACTAGGGCCTACAAACTTTCAGATTTTAATACATAGTAGTTCATAAGATGCATGGCTTACATCACAGCTGGAATAGCCCAATAGTGCATTGGGCATTCTATTGCATTGTTGTACCTAACTCAAGTGATTTTTATTTCCAATCCTAGTTTAGTTAACTACTAAACCTTAAGCTTTCATTAACGAAGGTTTCGTGTTCATTGACAAAAAACAGCTCTAAGTGAAGTAAGTAAGTATAGCCTTTACTAAGTAATCTATTTTTGAATGCGCAATTGGACAGTATGATTATAAATTGAAAGCACATGGATATAATGATGCATAATTATATTGTAAAGTGTGTATAAATAGTGTGCTCCTTTTAATCCCTTTCTTGTAAAGAGGTCAGAGAAGTTGCAGAGTTACAAGAATATGGCCAAAAAGAGTATTTTGATTCACGAGCTTAAGGGAGAAAAACCATGAAGGAGGGGCCGGTAGCGCAATGGATAACACGCTGGCGTAGAGTGCGAGAGGTAGCGAGTTCGGGCCCCCATTGGGCGGACATGCTTTGTAGGCTGCTATTAGCGCCGTGTAATTGCAAAGCTGTCTGTTCTGTTAGTAGTTAAGTTTAATTTTAAAGATTACTGCATAACTTGTAAATGTAAAGCGCAGTGCATCTTGCAGGCGCTTCATTAAAGAAAAGATTATTTCTATTATTATTATGCCCAGGTCAACCATTATTGTTGGTAAAGGTTGCATTGTGCTTTCAGCAAATTAGTCGTACTAATAAGCATGAGTTATGACAGTAGAAAACAGACGTGTTAACTAGACATGCCACGCTAGGCATGCCAATTATGCAGCAGAATTGCTAATGCATTATTATGCATGAAACTGTGTTGGGATCTTTCTGTATTATCGCTGGGGTCAGCATATATGCGAGCAGCAGATGTCCTATATTTTATTGTGGTCATACTGTATACATTTTGGATTAGCTGATTTACTAAAAAAGGATGCTTTGTGAATTGCAGACAATCTCATTTCTTCTCCAGTTGTATGGAAGTGAGAGAAATATTTTGCCATCTCTCATCTTGTTACCACTGTCTGTTACTTCCAACTGGATAACTGAACTAAAAAGGTAGAGAAAAATCACAATTCATATCAACTTCTCTTGCTTCCATTATCAGCATTGTGTAATTTTATAATATGACTTTGCTGTGCTGAAACTTTGCAATTACCTAATCTGAAAATACACATAGCAAGTGTAATAAATAAGAAAAACATGCATGCTTATGTTTGACATGCATATATGTTGCTAGGTTTGCACCTGAGGTCAAGTTCATTTGCTACATTGGTGGCAAAGAGGAACGAATTGAACTGAGACAAAAGATCAAGAGTAAATCTGATCTCTCAATTATCCTGACAACGTATGAGGTATTGTAATCTTTGAATTCTTTTCAGCATATTGCGACAGTTGTGAATTTACAGTGTGAGCACTGTCAACTGTATGTGACATTTCAATGATCACCAGTATGTCTTTAAGTTTCTGACAACAGTGACACTCATAGGCGTAGGAGACGGGGGTCCAGAGGGGGCAAATGCCCCCCCAAATTTCGGGCAAGTCTGTTTTTTCGGGCAAGTAGACCCGGGAAAATATTAACCAAACTTTTTGAAGTTCAACGTTCATTAGTATACTACATTATCTCCCAGTTCCATCTTGCCCGAATCGAGTTAAATATTAGCTCACAACAACCATGGTTAGCAGAAATTTCCCGAAAAAGTTCTGAATTCACGGTAGCATTTCATAAATAAGCTTAATGGCGAGAATCGCAGCAAATTCAAGAGCAGAAATTTACTCAAATCTTGCTCGAATCGAGTTAGATATTAACTCTCAACAACCATTGCTATCAGAAATCCCCGAAAAATTCTGAATTCACGGTAGCATTTTGTAAATAATGGCGAGAATTGAAACAAATTCATGAGCCGAAATTTGCCCGAAAATCTTGCCCAAGTCGAGTTAGATATTAGCTCACAACAACTCTGGATGGCAGAAATTCCTGAAAAGTTCTCAATTCACGGTAAATAATGGCTTGAGTCGCAGCAAATTCAAGAGCCGAAAATTGGCCGAAAATTGCGACTATTCGTGGCATTTGGGGAAATTCACAGCATGCAAGCTAGGTGCAACAGAACACGGAATTCACTGCCTGAATGACATCGAAATTTCTACTGGTCATGAGGCAAAATAGACAAGATAATCTTGTGATCATCAACATTGAACGTGCAGATCTTGGTCTGCTCTCTGAAAATTTACAATATTTTCCTACTTGTCAAGTGTGCGGGATCAGGGTGTTGCACTTGATGGCTCACTAGCTTATATTATGGGAAGGATAATACCTTAACTGAGCACATTTCCAAAAGCACACGTTCCTCTTATTTTCATTTAAGGTGTCTCAGGATCTTTCACTCTTCTGTCTCCATGCACCCATTGGCTTCCTCTCCGTGCTCACATACAATCTAAATTCCTCACTCTGATCTTCAAGACTCAGCGGGCTTTTGCCCCAAATATCTGACCGACGTTATACTAAGGCCTCACTCAGCTTCCTCCAACCGTCCACTTCGTTCATCCAACAGACTTGACCCTTGCTTCCTCCTCGTTGAACTGCTAAGGCTCAGTCTCGATCATTTGCCTCAATTGGTCTTTGTCTTTGTAATGAGCTTTCACCTTGCGTTCGCTATATACACTTTCTGTGGCAGTCTCTCTTCTTCATTCTCTCATCTTAAATTTAAAACCTGCCTCTTCGGGCGCGGTTTTTGCGCACTATTAGCACCTCTGAACGGTTCACCCTACTGAGGCGCTTTGTAGATGATTAGATACAATACAAAACAATCTACAATTATGAATTTAATCAGTTGCTCGTGTGAAGTTTGAACTGGTTAAGCGTCAGGAATATATACATAGGCTACATAATAAGTTTGCATATATACCTAAATTACCCAGCCTGGTCCCTTTAATATGGCTGGGCCCCGGGGTATTTGCCCCTTGTTCCCGGGTGTGGGTGCAAGAACAGAGATGGCTATGTGTGCATGACGTCAATTATTCCGGGTTTAATTTTTCGGGCAAAAGTAAAATGTTTGCCCCCCATTGCTGAAATGTCCCCTATGCCTAGGGTGACACTGTCCAAGAAGAAGCATAATAGATAGTCTACTGTTATCAGTATGGTTCGCGAATCAGTATCCTGTTTGACCAAGAGCTTACTTTACTCCATTGTCTTGGTCGCAGTTGCTTTTACCAGCTGTGTCAGCTCTGCACTGTCGCTTGCTCACTGATTTCCCATGCTGCAACAACATTAGTGTATTCCTTTATCTGTGCTCAACTTGACTACTATTCTTCGCTTTATTCTGGTTTATCGTCTGGTCAGTTGGTATGCATTGACCACATACTGTGGCCCTCTGCACCACATCTTATTGGCCAAACACTCACATTGGGTCATCTTTCTAATTGCATACTGGTTGGCTCCCTGTCCAGCGACACAATCATTGCATTACTGGATCACCTCCATGTTTTGGTAAAGCCAGCTGGGTCTTGCCAAACCTTCAGGACTGCAGTACCTCTGTCATCCTGTTTCAGCACCCATGGTTGTCTTTCCTTTCACTGTGTGGGTAAGGGGTCCTCATAGTCCCATTTGCCTATTATGCAAAAACTGTTCTTTCCCAGTGTTAGGCTCAATGGTATGGAATAGGCTCCCCTTGGAATTACACCTGCTTCCGAAAATCCTCTCTTGACACATTCTATACTAACCTAAAAATTGTTCTGTCTTGCCGTACTCGAGTGAAAGCTGCATCTGAGTATTGCTATTGAAGAGCTGCTATGTAAACTACCCGAATGAATGAATATGCTTTGAGCATGCGACAACATAATTATGTGACCTGTCATCTCAAAATGAGCGCTTTTTGAATATTTGAGTTATAAATGTATTCCACATTATTCTACGTTAAATTACCTTCAAATTGAGTTATTACTTACCAGAATCAACCAACTGCTTGTGTAGTTGTATAATTTTTAATCTTTAAATCTGTCCAATACAATTGTTGGTAGAACACGATTTTCTGGATATATCCAATGCATATCAGGTTGGCCTTAGCAACCATAGTTTCACTCAACCAAATTCAATTAAAACTGGTATACGCATACTATGGATTGTGTTTCATCAATGCCACTGGTGGCATTATCTGTTTCGAAGTGAATTGGTGTCAGCATTAACACAGGTGCAGTCTCTGGACAGATTAAATCCTTTGTCTCCTGGCAGAATTGTCTGATCTCATCGAAGGTGTATTACATTTCATTTTGGATTCAGGTCATTCAATTCCAATTCTGGTGGCATTTGTGGCGTATGTTCTGATTCTTCTGCCTCACATTGATATATAACATTGATGACTTCTTCCCATGAGTATAGTCTATATACTGCCCAGTGAAAAACAGTCAAAATCATACTTAATTGCGCTATTGTTGTGCATGTCACTTGTTGAAACTGTCTTGTTTTGTAGATAATAAATTGTAAGGTTTTTAGTTATCTATTGTATTTCTAAGATAGTTTAACGCTTGAATTTGATGAAAATGAAATTTGCATATAAGTGTAGAAATTCGCTGATTTTGGTGCTAGTGGATCAACCTTGCTGAGAAGTGTCTTGCTTTCCAAAGATGGCAGGTCATGTATGGCATATATTGGAATTGTGAGGTACAAAAAGCATTTTTACCAAAATCTTTAATAACTGGTTCCCCTCAAGCAGTGAATTGAGTATAGGATTGTTTCTCTAGTCTGTAGTTTTAGTGCTCGCTACTTCTGCTCCCTTCGTTTGACTGCAATAAAGTCTGCTCTCAGTTCCTTTTGCTCGTACCTCCACTATGCAGAACCGTGCCGTTTTGGTGGTAGGACCCTCGACCACAACTTTCCACCTGGTGAACTGTTGTGCTTCTATGTCACAGATTTAGTGCATTGTATGTTAAAGAGTAAATGATTGAATTAGGTTTTTTGCTGACACACATATATGACAGACACACATATATAATGACATACATATTCATTTCTTGTTTGAAAGATCTGCTTGAAAGATGAGGATTTCTTGTCTGCGTTGGGTTGGCACACACTGGTTGTGGATGAGGGTCATCGACTGAAGAACCGGCAATCACAACTTCATCAGGCACTTCGCTGCGTAAGTCAATTTCTACCCATATATGATGATGTTCCAGTCGTTCATAGCACATCTAACCAAACAGGTCTGCAACCAAAGTGAAATGATGCTAATAAGCACAACATTTAAGAACAGAATAAGGGGACAAATGAATAAGATGAAGCTGTGCAGCAAATTCATTCATTCATTCAATCGACTTATTTGACGCCCATTGAAGAAATCTATTTGGACAATATTCTAGTTTTGGAGTTTCTTTATCGCTGATCTTTAGCTCATGAATTTGGACTGGGAGTGCTTTCTGAGTAGCTTAATGTGAAGGAGTGTCAAGATATATCGTGATATGATATATAATATGAGTGTGTTTAGGTTTCTGATGAAGTTTGTGATACTTGTAACCATTTGTTCTTTGTTGGTGAATTATGAAATTATCGTGTATCGTGAATTAAACTGATTTATCACGTCAGATTTCAATATGTAGGTGCAGATCATAGTAGTGTAATCTTTTGGTGGTCAATACAATGACTTCTACTAGTGTTACATACTATGCAAACTTAATGTCTTATGATTCGTTCGTACTTATATTTTTAATAATGTTCTTTTTTTCTGACAGTTTAACTTTGTTCATCGTATTCTTCTCACTGGGACCCCAGTTCAGAACAACCTTGATGAGCTTTATTCACTGCTTAGTTTTGTTCAGCCAGACTTCTTTCGGCTGAAATATGCGGATGAGTTTGTGGAGACCTACAAAGATGTGGTATCTAGTTCAGATTCAGGTAGGATACCTAATATCTTTTCAATTGTTTCTGGTATGATAATACCTTTATTATCGATAAAGGAAATGTCTTTCTATGAACAGCTGCTTCTGTAGCCTATGCAAGTAATGCCTTTATGCACACAAATAGTGCTATAACAAATAGTGAATGTGAATGTAATAAACTTCACAAAAAAAGTGCCACTCCTTTCAGGTTCTTCAGGTTCTCTGCCCCTACACGGGTTCAAATGTAAAATGTTGCCACTCCATACTTCACTGTGCCTTCTCGTTGTGTTTTTCGTATTCGTCCTCCATTCTTGTACCTATTAGTACCTGCTTTATTTCCTACTCTCCTGGAATGCAGTGTTCCACAAGCTTCAGTACTGAGTCTGCTCATGTTTACACCATAGTTGTAAAAAACGTTTTTTTCGTTTTTTATTCTCTCCCAAAAAACGTCGTTTTTTTCGTTTTTTATTTTTCCCATCGTTTTTTATCGTTTTTTATTTTTTCTTTGACTTTATTTATTCATTTACTTTCTGTTATTATTTTCCTTAATTTTAATTTTTTCTGATATTTTTATGTTTTCCGCCAACTCTCAAGGATTCAACTAACTAAAGTCATTATTTCATCGTTTAACATCATCATTTAAGAGATAGCCTACGTGTAGTAGGTTCCTAATCAATGTTTTCAAGGTTAAAATGCAATTTTAGATGTAGCAAAGTCAAATTCTTTACCGTTTCCGTTTTTTATCGTTTTTTTGTCGTTTTTTATTTTTTCGAAAAAAACGACGTTTTTTACCGTTTTTTATTCCGTTTCCATCGTTTTTTACATCTATGGTTTACACAATGCTGGTACTTAGCTCACTAAATGCTGATAGCTCTTTTGTCTACCTCTTTTGTTTGACAGTGCCATGTGTAATCTTGCTTTCCAGCTACTTGTTTCTAGTTATTGAAGGAGATAAGGGGCAGAGGCAGATGGAACAAATTTGTCTCAGATGCTATAAACAGGTGGTTCAAGGATGGGGGAGGGGTTGAAGACAAGACAAATCATTTTTAAATCGTAGTTCCTAGATTCTGATATCCATTATGGTGAAGAATTCTCACTGTAAGTATGACTAAGAGATGCATTTTTCTTGTAAAGATATTTCAGAAATACTCGCTCCCTTTGTTCTGCGACGAATTAAATCACAAGTGCTTAAAGATCTTCCAAAGAAATCAGAAGTTGTTCTCTACCATGGTTTGTCCAGTTTGCAGAAGAAGTACTACAAGGCAATTCTGACTAAAGACTTTGGTTAGTAACGTCATTTATCATTATCTGTTTTTGTCAAATTTAAATTTATGTACAGTTCATCAACCAAATAGCAGCAATCAGTACAAATTCAATGACTTTCAAGTGATTGATGCACAAGTCAAAGGACCAATCCAAAAGGATCATATGAACTTGCTGAGACGGGTTTGACCCTTACTTTCTGGATGACATTTGGCTGTATGTAGTAAGCAGTGCAAAAACAACATATAATGGATGATCCAAACACAACTGATACGAACTGAAAAACATGACTTAGGGTTTTAAGTCTAGTAGACAGAGAATAAACAGTCTTTCTTCTTAAAGAGGTTAATGGTGGGTACAAGTGTAGCATTCTTTAGAAGATTATTCTAAATCAGAGAGCCAGAACATTTAATCAAGAATAATTTCATCATAGTATGTTCAACATTGGTGTGGTAGTTTAGCAAAGCTCTAGTGAAATGGCCATGACAAAAATGATCATCAAATGTCATGTATGTATCTGGATTCTTGTCAGATTGGAATCTCTTTGTACAATCGTAAAATGGTGTCTGATTTCTGACAGCCATTTCACATTTGTCATTTCACTTTATATTCTTCGTCAGTAAATTGACTTTAGCAAACGTTGTTTCAGATATAACTAGACAACTGTGTAACCTCAATACAGACATTTTTGAAGGATGGGGGGCAAACATTTTCTGTGATCTTTGCCAGAAAAATCTGATGACTTTTTTTAGTCGTTTCATCGAAATGTCTGGAAAATATACCAATTTTTTCCTGCCAAAATAACTGATGACCTTTTTTCTACTTTTCTCTCCCGCTGCATTGATTTAATGCTTGTTGAAACCAAATGGGGGCCACGTCCTATGGACTTTTGAAATGGGGGCCCATAGCCGGATTGCCTGCCCCCCCCACCGGATCCGCTCCTGCTCATCAACATGCCTCTCCTTGAGGCAGCCCTTCACTTGACTTTTAAAAGGTGCTTTATACGTTTGGAAATTCATTTACGATCCAGTTTAGTTGGAAAATCTATATAAATAAATTGGAAACTGTGTGTGTCTGTTTGACCGGGATGCATTTCCACAGTTTTTGAGCTTTTCACTCCAAACTTTCACTACTGTGTTGGTCTAGGCATGGAACGCCCGTGGATGGGGGTGGTTGGCGAATCTCTCCCGCCTTGGGGGTCAGGGTGGTGGGGCGAAAACCGAAAATTTTGTACATTGTCACTCGCATTTCCACACTTTTTGTGCTTTTAACACCACATTTTTGAACATTTCCACACCTTTCCATATCTTTTAGCTGGAGGGAGCAAGTGAGGGAGGGGAAAGGACGTTGGAAGGCAGTGGAAGGAGGAACGGAGGGGAGGGAGCGAATGGGGCGAAGTGAGGGTGGAGAAGTAGGGGAATGGCCAGGAACGGGGCGAATCCTAAGATTCCCGGGCAATGCCGGGTACCCAAGCTAGTATGTATATATCTAAATATAGTCCTTGACAAGTGTGCCACAGAGGCAATGACTTGAAAGGGTGCATCTTAATGAAAAGTTTGTTGTGCTATAGCGGTGGTGATGTTCTAACGTTAGGGAGGGAGGGATGGACGGACGAATGAACGAACGGACAGACAAGCAATGTGTTCATGTACAGTCATAAAGCAGGTCAGGAGTAAAATAGGCAGGTCAAATGACCAGCATGATCTATAGTAGCACCGCTACTGCTTGCATGTACTTTGAGACATTGAGATCTTTGCATCTTGTCCACGAATTTGTACTGATTGCTTCTTTTTTGGTTGATGCTCTGTACATAAATTTAATTGGGCAGTGCAGTTGATGACAGATTTGAGGATGGTGATATTAAATGAAAGGCTAGTGAGAAGTGTTGCAGTAGTCCATGCATGTTATACATCTAAACAATGCTTATCCAAATGCCAGCATCTACAAAAAGTACCTGTCAGAGTCACCTGCACTCCTGCAGTTTATTATCTCAAGATCATGCAAGCACAGCGTGGTTGGTGTTTACTTGACATCTGAGTCAACACAGATAAGCTAGAACTCAAGAATTGTTTTGAAGATGTCCTGCAAACTGCAATCTTGTGACCTGAACTAATCTAATCTAACTATAGTTAGTGTATGGGAGCATGCCAGTGTTGTGCTGTGTTAAAAGTTAATGATAGTCATACTAATCTCTAATTTGTGACTGATTGTTTCCAGACATATGATCACCATTTTAGCAAATGAACCATAAGTCTATATTATATGGCTCATATCTCAGCACACTTTAAATCACACAAATCACTAAATTATTCGGACCTTTCTAATCCTATCTATGAATTGTGTCTGTCAATAGCCGCCTTTGCGTCGGAGTCTGGTGGTGTCAACCGCACTCGACTCAGTAACGTTCTGATGCAACTCAGGAAATGCGTAAACCATCCTTACCTCTTTGATGGTATGTGTATAGAGGTTTTGCTAGGTATTTAAATTTAATCCTGGTCACCAGCAATGTTGATTCTCCATTACAAAAGTTTAACTTTGTAATGGAGAATCAACATTGCTGGTGACCAGGATTAATTTTGTTTATATTTGAAGGGTAAACCTTATGAGAATGTCTTTCAAATTGATGATAAAATTTTTATTTGATATTGTTTGATACACAAATTCTAGCAGTATAGTAATATATAACAATGAAAATGTCTGCAATTTTAGTGGTTGCAGGCAGGCCTTCATATTGGTGTAACTCTGTGACATGATCCTGAGTCTCTTGAGTTATGTTATGGTAAAGCTGCAGCTACAACTTGTGTGCACAATGTGGCTGTTGTGCTCCTATGTCACCGTTTCCACCTGGTGAACTATTTGCTCCTATGTCACCCTTTCCACCTGGTGAACTATTTGCTCCTATGTCACCCTTTCCACCTGGTGAACTGTTGTGCTTCTATGTCACCCTTTCCACCTGGTGAACTGTTGTGCTCCTATGTCACTCTTTCCACCTGGTGAACTGTTGTGCTCCTATGTCACCCTTTCCACCTGGTGAACTGTTGTGCTCCTATGTCACTCTTTCCACCTGGTGAACTGTTGTGCTTCTATGTCACCCTTTCCACTGGTGAACTCGACTTTAAATAACATTAGTTCTTAGGACTGTGTCTTCGGCCACTGAGCCACTGTAATTTAGTGTTCATATGTGATTGTAAAATTTTTAATAGACGATATTCCAAGAAAATACCCAGGTGACCACAAACAAGGTGTAATTAATTTTTTTAGAGGTTTGCATAAATAGTCATTTTAGGTTTTCTTTGTGGTCAGAGCTTTATTTTGATGTTTGGTGGTGGCTCTGTACATTGTGACAGTAATAAATTAAGGAATCTTATGATGTAGGTGCTGAGCCAGAACCGTTTGAGTCAGGTGAGCATTTGGTGGATGCCAGTGGAAAGCTCTTTGTACTTGATAGACTGCTCCACTTTCTTCACCAGAATAATCACAAAGTCCTTATTTTCTCACAGATGACCAGAGTACTTGATATTTTACAGGACTACATGACACTAAGAGGTATTTTGTTTTCATGATTCTATCTTGTCTCATATTTATCAGCACTGAGGCCTGATTGAGATTCCTAGGAGAGTGTAGAACTTTGTGTTAATTGTTTTAAAGGGCCAATGTCATGCAAAATTGATGCTTTGTTGTGGTGGCAATGATTAGGGCCTATGGTTTTTTACGGCTTGTGGAATTTCACGCCACACTGCTGAATTTTAAATTCTGTTATGGAATCATACCATGCCATGAAATTGCTATTTTGCTGCAGATTTCTTAAATTTTATTGCTTTATGCATTCTATGTTATATTAATAGACAATAAATATTACTTATTTATTTGAAATTACGTGAGAATATTTCTTTTTCTTATTAGTTTGGAACTGGTACTTTTTGCAAAGTTTATTAGCACATTTCTGGGAACAGCTCACTGTTTAAACCCCTTCTGTCCCCTATGACGTCGTACGCCGTACGTCATGCATTTTAAGATCGCGCTACCTTATGACGTACGGCATACGTCCTTGAATAGTATAGAAACCTGCGTCGCATTAGCTTGATGGGGCGTTCTTAGTGTTTGAATACTGAATGCAGAAATAAGATAAAAATTATTCTCAGCACGTTATTCTCTGCATAAAATATTATTATCTGCGTATTTTTTTGGCATATTATTCTAATCAAATAATCATTTTTTATTTTAAAAAAACCAACACATTCTGTTATGCGTTACATTGTGTGCTTTACTTAATTGTAACAAATACTTAAACAAATTTCCAGCATTTTTTTTTAACTTGGTACACGGGTGGTAAAATCTCACATTTTGTTGGCAGCGAATGTGTTAGCATGCGATTGCAACTACAAGTTGCTGCATGCAAGTTCAAAGTATTTGCAGTTGAAGCATGCACACAGGTTGGATCTTTGAGACAGGAACTAGCTAGTAGAAACATTTGTAAGTGCATGCCGGTAAGGCCCGGTGTGCATGTGTAAACATATTACTCCTGAAAGATCACAGTTGCGTAACTATGCGTATTTGTTTCCTGTCCATGTCCTTGATCGCCAACATCTTGCAAAGTAGTACATGATGTTAGAGCTTGGATGTTTAAGGACAAGATGTCATTAAAGTGCACTTCTCTATTTGGATAGTCATCTGTGTTTATACATATATGGATATATTTTTTAGAGTTTCAAGTCACATTTCTGTTTTTCCTTGTAGCAAATCTGTTAAATTATTTGTATATATGAGCAAGGTGTGGAAATCAAAAAGCGTGTCGACAAGAACCGAGATGATGATGATACTATGACTTGTATGAATACTGTGGTCGGTCAGTTTGAAAATGATGAACGGAGATTAGTAGCTTTCTGTCAAGAGACGACCTTTTATTTTGATGATAAATTGTAAGAACAACTACGCAGAAGCCCTAAAAAATTCCTTTTGGTTTACAACATCTCTTGAATTGTTATTAATAGGAGATTTGCAGTTAGTGACTATTGGTTAAGAGACTACAAATAACATTGTGATTGCTTCATTTCATTGTTTCCCTATTTTATTTGTGACAGTTAATTTGATACATTTTTAGGTTATTCGTATGAAAGGTTGGATGGTTCAGTTCGAGCAGAGGAACGATTTCTTGCCGTCCAGAATTTCAATGAGGATGAAGGAACTTTTGCGTTCCTTCTAAGCACAAAGGCCGGAGGTCAAGGCCTGAACTTGACTGCAGCTGACACTGTCATTTTTGTTGACAGTGACTTTAACCCTCAGAATGACCTTCAAGCCGCTGCTAGGGCACATCGCATTGGCCAGCTCAGGTATATCAACATAAAAATGATTTGGTCTTATTGTTTTTGTGACTGCAGTTGACTAGGTTGCATGTACGCAATTATTGTCCTGGTCTTATTTATAATGTATTATGTATTTTATAAATCATCACAAAACCTGTCATAACTTAATCATTTTTTTAAATTTTAGCTCTATTTTTTGTAGATGCTTTATTTACTTTCCAAAACTGTTTTTAGTTTTTCTATAACTCACATATAGCTGAAGTTACAGAATTTTCAATCTGCTGGTATACATAAACTGTTAGTTGAGAAAACGACCTGTGAAGTTTAGTCATATTATTATTTACATTCTCCTTAGAAACTACTATTTATGTTGAATCGATTTAAATGCAGTTTGGCAGCCGCGTGGCTTCACGAATTTCTAATGTGCTTTACAAATTTGCAGAATATCCTCCATTTCGAAAGCAAAATAGAAAATAAACAATTCATCCCATTTGCTGACCTTACTGCAGGCAAGGTCATGCGTGAGCTCAGAGCTGATCTGTCAAGCCAACCACCACGGTGCAAAATTTTTTCATGTGCCAAGTGTTGTAGCCCAATTCTAAGATGGTTAGAGCTAGTCGACCTCTTTCGGTCCTATCTCTGTGCATGTTAAATACAAGAAGGTAATTTTTTAATAGAACAGAAATAAGGGTATCCTTGTTCAAAACGAGATGACTCACTGATTTCATGGTGACGAGTGACATATGAACTTGATACGAATGTGAATCATAGCCATCTACGTCATAAAGCATTGAGTTTGGCTTCAATAGTCTGGACTTGCAAAGTTTCGATTTTCTATGTGGCAAAATGAATCGGATGACAGTATTTGATTTGATTCACAAATGGTGTCATGATTCAAAACATTTTAAAATCATGAAGAAATGCGATATTTGCCCTTAACACACTTTATTGTAAACCAATTGCTTTAATTGCTTACTGCACGTAGAGTGGTTTCTGAATTTCTGCGTGCAAAGCGGCACACAATAACATTTATATTTATACATTTTATACATACATTTATTTTATTTATTATTATACATCTTTATTGTTTCAACAAATATTGCAAACAATCAAACAGTCAAACAGTGCAACAGCTGTGTGCATTTGGGCGAGTCCAACCACCCTCATCCATGTCAATTAAGGGCTTAATAAATGAACCTGTGAAAGCCACAGCATTATAGCGTTGAATAGTCATAGAAATACGTTGAAACAAGAAACTTGATTCTCGGGGATCTCCGGTTGCTTGTGTTAGACGCCGGCCCAAATCTGAGATGAAGTCTTGGCCTTTGTCGTTGATTGGGCCTAGGGTTTCCAAAGCCACCGGGACGAAAACATGAGCATCCAGGAGGGCACTGTATTTCTGATTCTTTCTGTCCTCCGCCAGGCTAGCTGCTGAACCGGCTCGGATGGCTGAAGCGGTAAGGTAAGACGGTGCCAATGTGTCCACCACTGTGGCATCCCACACCAAACCTTTGCCGGCTTTCCATGGGATGAGCGTGATTCCATCCGGTCGTTTGCCGTCCGATCTTACCAGTCCCTGAGGTTCCTTGGCCGCCGGGTATCCAGCTTTAATAAGAGCACGGTATATCAAATCGTTCAGTGTACCATGGCGGGCCATACGGCCAAAACCTAGCGAGCAAGACAACCCGTGCTCACCCCTTGCTGTGACAAGTGAGCCACAAATGCAAGTGTGTGGTTCGCAAATGTTAGCTCCTAAGCGCAAACCAACTGCCACCCTCATAGCTTCGTCACTTAATCGCAAACCGCAAGAAGTGATAGGCAAGGCGTGCAACCAGTCTCCGGCGTGCTGAGTCGTGATTGCATTCCAACGGGCCTGGTCGCATTTGTCTGTGAGTGAGTTGGATAGTTCCGAGAATGACTTTTGCAGTAGTGGGTTGTCCCATTGAGATTGCATTTGAGTTGGGAAGACTTCTGTGATTTTGATACCTAGTTCCTCCTGCCACATCACCATCAGCTTCTGCACCTGCGGGTCCGGCTGAAAGTCGAGCACTCCGATTATGTCGGACTGGAGGACGAGGGTGCTCGCGGCAGATGCCAAAAAGGCGGGAAGCGCCAGCGAAGACACCCTGCGTATTCCTAGTCCTCCCATGCTGATGGGGAGGGTTGACTGAAGCCATTGAGAATTTGACAAGTTGATGTTTAAAATGTCTTCAAGGCCCTTTCGAAGACACAGGTCGTACTCTAGCAAGGTGGGATGATCCACACATGGCGCACAACGCAAACTGTATAGTAACTTTGGGGAGCCCAAAGAGCTTTTGAGAATAAGCAGCGCATCTTGGCGCGCTATTAGGCGTAGTCTAATCATAGCTCTTTTTAGCTCCTCCACTCTGAAAAGAAATGTCAAAATGATCCGTCTAATTGCTCGCAGTACAGTGGAAGAGATTATTTATTTATTTTATAACTGGCAGCAAATGGCCAGTGAGGAACTGACATCTGGCAGACACAGGTTAGAAATGCAAGTGGGTGACATTTTTTGTCATGTAGTACAGCCTTCATTTTGACCATCAGTGAAGTAGCGGCTGCATTCAACAGTTCTACTATTTATGATCGACGATTGAATGTATTGTCCTGTGGTAATAATAATTTAATAATATTTTCTTTATTGTAACAATCCGGTTGACAGACTGCAACCGGTAACAGTGTACATTTATGCAATTGAAACAATTCACAATTGACAGAAGACACATAATTCTTAACTACTAACAGAACAAACAGTCTGCAATACACCGCGCTAATAGCAGCCTACAAAGCACGTCCGCCCTATGGGACGCGATCTCTGTACCTCTCGCTCTCAATGCCAGCGTGTTATCCAATGCGCTACTGGGACCCCAAATCGTCTGTGCTATCAAGTAGACACCACAGGAATATCAAGTGTTAACCTCTGATTTGAGGTTCAAATTCAAAGTTTTACCCCAGTTTGAGATTTGATTCGGCTGAAAATTTTTCGCATTCAAGTCTTAATGTTTTGGTACAGTGAAGAAACTAACTTTTGCCCTGGCCGTTTGATGACTGTCATATTATGACCTAAGACGGAAGGAAAGTCTTCAATTAGACTGAATTTGTGATTGCGTGGTAGGTTACATTTTATACATATATTTATTTTATTTATATTTATTTATTTCATAACTGAAAGGCTTCATTTTCACCATCTTTCTCTTTCCTTTTGCTTGTTTACTTCATCCCGAGCCAAAACAAATTTAAATTGACTATGCTGTTGGCATGCAAATGCTGAAGTTTTATATGTTATTTTTCTCTTTTTTTATTTATTCCTTTATTCTTGCTATTACCGGTATATTGATTCAGCATGTGCAGATTCAAGTGCTGGCTATCATATAACGGCTGATGTTTTGTTTGCAAGGAATGTCAAAATGATCCGTCTAATTGCTCGCAGTACAGTGGAAGAGATTATTCTGAAGCGAGCTGAAGATAAGCTTCGCCTTACAGAGGCAGTCATTGTTGCAGGACAGTCCAATAGTGCCACAGAGGTGAAAGGTTACAATGATGAGCTTAAGGTGAGGAATTTCTTTTCATTGGGCTGATTTTTTGACAAATGAGAAATATTTGCTTTGAATTGACCAGTTATTAGGAGTGAGGTTGTACTGATCAGACTGTTTCTGTTGTTCATCGTGTGGACCACTGCAGCTGAAGCTTTGTTATTAGGTGCATATTGTACTTTGCCATAATGATTTCGTTAATATTTGGCATATAAATATAATTTTTTATTTTTTATTCTATCTATTGTATCATGTTGGATATTCAGTCTGTTGTATATCTCTGTATTCCTTATCCTGTCCATTCTCGTGACTCCCTCTGTCTTTCGTAGGCACGTCATTTCAAAGACTCTCAGCCACTGCTTCTGTGCTTCCCTCAATGTCTAGGTTTCCCAGTTGTACAACTATGTTCTCAGCATTAGTGTCTCATACATCCGGACTTTTGTGGCCCTTACTATTTCCTTTGAGTTGCCTTGCCCAGCACCTGTAGTAGTATTCTCTGGCCAGCCCGATTCTTCTATCCACATCTTTTTCAGAATTTCCATGCGCACAAATACATGAATCTCTCCATTTCAGCTTCTGTTCCTCCGCTTCTAACCGGAATTTCATATTGCCCTCTCCGAGAAACTGGCTTTTGACCTTTTGGTACATTTATACTCATGCCCATTTCCCGACTCACTTGTACCGCTTTTTATTTGCGACTCTTGTAGTCCCTTTGCTTTTTCCGCCATAAGGGTGATATCGTCCGAAAATCTCAAGTCTCTTTCCTCCAACTGTCCTCCTTCTTCCGTTCCATCCCATGCCATAGCCATGATCATTTCCAGGAATATACTGACTAGCAATGGTGACAAGACACAACCCTGTAGTAGCCTACGACACGATAGTCCTAGACCATTCTGACACTCCGTCCACCCTCACTGCTCTGAAGGTGTCCTTGTAGCCATTTAGGCAGAATACAAAGCAAATGGTTTGTTATGCTGCTTCGAATACATAAGTAGGTAAGTAAGTATGTATGGCCTTTATTACTCCATTTGCAGACACACAATGGGACATCGACAAGTAATGTAATATAACACATTGACGTAATAATAATAAATCACGGAGGTGCATGACAAGTTTATAAAAAAAATTAAAAAATACAACGGTTGGCTGCAAATGGTGCCCATTCCAATAAGATAATCAAAATGCGGAATGAAAGATATATCGAAAGATAGCATTCAGTGTACATGTGCACGGAAAAAGCAAAAGGGGAAGACCAATAGAGCGATGGGTCGACATGATATGGGAGAACTGTCGGGAGATGGGTTGGTCTGTGCAAGAGGCTACTCACAAGGCGCAAGACAAAGAGAGAAAAGTGAAGAATTTCCATAAATGAGCGGCTGTCGCATGCAAAAGCATCACCAAAGCCATAAGTCAAGTAAATCATATAAATATTTATATTTTATATGCACTAGTATATAAAATATCAATATCTAGTACAAGTACATTCTAGTACATTCTTATTTTGCACCTAATTTTGTACCTGTATTGATTATAACAAAAGAGTATATAGATAGAGTACAATGATATGGCATTCAAAGTGTGGATGAATTTTAAAATAAATTATTTATGCTAACCTCACCTCTGAACGGTTCTTCGAAGACTTTTTCGAGATGCTCCTTTATTATGTACAATTGTACAAATGTACATGCAATTGTTGAATTTAATAAGTGAAGTGCAACTACATGTGAGTTAGAGAAATAACTCAACTGACTTAATTGATGTTTTATGTTTTATAACAGATTGAGGATATACTGAAGTTTGGTTTAGACAAGTTATTTAAGAATGATGACAGCTCAATTGAGAACATTGATTTCACGTCAATTCTTGGTGCGAGTGTCAATGGTTCTTGGCAGATGGACAGTTCTGCTGTGGATGATGCTAAAGCCATGGTTAGAGTTGTTGCACGTCATCTCTCTGCCTTTGTCTTCCTCTTCCTTTAAGTTAAAAGTATCCAGACGTAGTTTTAAAACTGTCCTTTGTTTCAACAAAGTTGCTAGAAGCTGACTGAAAATTGCACATAACAATTAACTGTTACTAATGTAACAAAGTCTTCTTCTTTCATCCAAAAACACTTAACTCAGTGGTGGCCAACCTGCGGCACGCGTGCCACTTGTGGCACGCCGGTCCATGATGAGTGGCACGGAGGACCGTGGAACTTTTGAAAAATATTTATGCTAGTTCAGGCGAATCTTAGGTGCCTATGTATCTCCGTAGCCGCAGTGACCAGAGGTGAGGTCAATTAACCTGACAGCTGCAGACGGACGCGGCACAGGAGCTCCCAGCGAACTGAGGCTGACGGTCAAAGTCCACTTTCTCCACAGCATATTTCTGCCATTCAGAGATAAGAATTTGCCCCCCCCCCCCACTGTAGGGTTGTAGGATCAGACAAAGGAAGAGACTGCCTGATCTACTCAAATAGGTTTCTGTTATTAGCTACCGGTATGTCTTTAGCATTGCTGCTTGCAGCAAGACAGCTATAGTTCCTCAAAAAGTATGAAGGTTGTCTTGCAGAAGTTTGGTGTAAATTTGGAAGAACAGCATTTTAGAAGAAAAGTAAGATTACTTTTGCTTTGGGGAAAGTCATCCAAATTCTGTTTGTCTGCTGTGTACTGTAGCCTAACAGTTGTGGTGTGTAAATAATTAGTGTTGAACGTTACTTCAGCAAGTTACATATGGGAACTCTAATGAAAAATAATGACCTGGGTCAGCTATCAGGACTAATTTTACCAGCCAGAGAAAGCACCTTTTGGGCAGCAGAGTAATTTTTGTCAGAAAAAAGGATCAATTGATATTGCTGGTCAAATTTATACGAGTTAAGTCTGATATCAGCATAAAATAAAAACTTATTCTGATGGCGAGTAAAGGCTTTGTCAAGTTTTTTGAAGGTTCAGGTGTACCCAAAATCGAAGCAATAATAATGAGTAGGCCTAACATTGCTCTTGAACGCAACATGACCATAAAGCTCAGTAGGCTACTTGGAGTAAGAAAGAATCATGATTTTTTGTAGCTAGTCATCAAGGGCGAATACAGAAATTTTCGAAGGGGGGCCCAAAATTTTCGGTCGTGTTGGTCGCCAAAAAATCTGATGACCCTTTTCTTTTTAAAAAAGTCATACGGACCTGGACCTAATGGCGTGGGGAGGGACCTACGGAACTACTCATGGGGGGGCCACATGAACTTTCCGAGCCAGAATGGCTGGTCAAAAAGAAAGAAATTTCTAAATGGGGGCCATGAACTAATACTGTGCTTACACCGAATCTGCGTAGTTACTTTATGTAAGTGCATATCTCATATTGGAACAGGTCACAATGACTCTTTGGTATATTATATGTGGTGGCACGCGGACGGTACGCGTGATTTTTTGTGGCACACTATGTACAAAAGGTTGGCCACCACTGACTTAACTGATCTGGTCAGCAGCTTTAAAATACAAATGCCATCTGATCTACTTCTGTGTTTGACCTGGATATGACGCTGGGCCTTGGAATATTTATTGGGATTTCTGTGAAGACAGTACATTAAACTTTGCTTTAATATTTGCACCATTCTCTCTGCCTCATATGGAATACAGTGGACATTCTCTCTGCCTCATATGGAATACAGTATGTCATTTCAGTCAGTGAACCTCTCTCTAGCATTAATCAATCTGGTTTTAAACTTTGCGACTTTAATAATTGGTTGAGTTCCTGAACTATCTAACTACATGCAAGGTGCATTGGCTATCCATGCGAAAATGTATTGGGTTTAAGATCATTTTTATTATTATTATTATTATTATTATTATTATTATTGACTTTTTATATAGCACACCTTCAAGATATCTACTCAGAAGCGCAGTTCAACAACGGCTAAATAAGGCAGTTTTTAAGTGAGAAAGAAACATTGTGGTGTGACCTCTAGGCACAGGACGGAGTGCAACAGGGAGCCCACTGAGAAAGAGCGCCGCTGCATTATAGCAGTTCGACAGCGAGGGGCCAAGAGTTCAGCTTATGCTGAAGCATGACTTCCTAGCATGTTGTACTCCCTCCTATCTTAGAGAGCCATATATTCCAATAATCCAATGTGATAAGAACCTCATTACGCAGGCCTCTGCATTCTGCAACACATGGTAAGCAGTTTGTTCCTCCCAAACTACAGAATGGAAATTTGAGCCATTTGTTTTAAAATATCTCATCGTTCTGATGAATGTGCAGTGTCTTCCAACGCTGTTTCTCGCAGATTATATCTTAGCTTATATGTTCAGAAAGTGCTCATGACGCTCAGATTCAAGCTGCTGTAAACTCTTCCAGTTTCTGGCGCTCTCACTAAAACTAACTTTAAATTAACTCCTGATTGTTCTGTATCTTGCTGCAGCTTGCCAACTTGTTTATTAAATAAACAATTTTATAATAAAAAAAAAACTTTTTTGGTTGATACAAAGAAACTGCATATATTCCATCTGAACGACTGAATCATCCCATTAAAAGTGATTAACTTCTGTAGACAACGTCTGATGATGATGATGATGATGATGCTGAGCAGAAACCTGACAACTACTACATCTTTGAGGGTAAAGACTACTCTAAAGAACCATCAACTAATGATCTACAGGTCTTCCAGCAGCTCATTGATGGTTAGTTGGTCTGTTATTTTAGATGCGTTAATTGACGCCTATAGCATTAACTTTAACCCGTTTTTTGGAAGATTAGAGTCTAGCTGGATGGGTTTAGTTTTAAGTTTTCTGAGATCAGCTTTAACTGTCGTTAAATTAGCTGTCATAGATTGAACTTTGGGTATCTAGACTTATTTTTATGGTCTGGAATGACAGATATCTTTGAAATTAGTCCGCGACCATCTTGGATTAACGTTTAGCTTAAATTATAGATTTGTCTTGAAGTCTAATTTATTCATTCAGTCATTCATGACTGAATGATTTAACTGCCCTTTCACGGCTACTACTCAGAAGTGTTCCCAACACTGCTGAAAAGAGCAGTTTTGAGATAAGCATAAAAGGAGTTCGAGTGGACCCTGGGGAATAAGCGCATTATCAAATCTTTAAGAGTAAGGCATGGGAACTAGAGATGCAATTGGGTCACTGAGAGTAATAACAGAAAGAAGTTGCGAAATAGGAAAGGATGTATACATATGTTTTGTAGACTATGAAAAGGCGTTCGACAGAGTGGACTGGAAGAGACTGATGAAGGCATTGAGAAGAGTTGGCGTGGACTGGAGAGATAGAAGACTGATAGGCAATCTGTATATGGGACAAAAAGTACAGATAAGGATAGAGGGTGAATATTCTGAACAAGGAAAGGTAGGAAGGGGAGTAAGACAGGGATGCCCACTTTCACCGCTACTGTTCAACATATATATAGAGGAGATAATCAAGGAGGCATTGGAAGAACTGGAGGAAGGGATAAAAGTGGGAGGAATGTGGATCAGGGCATTAAGATTCGCAGACGATCAAGCAATGATGGCAGAAAGTCAGGAAGGGCTACAAACAATGATGGACCGGCTGAATACAACATCAAAAGAATACGGAATGAAAATCAACATAAAGAAAACAAAGGTTATGAGAATAAGCAAAGGAGAGCAGAAGGCAGTTAAAATATTCATAGATGGAGAAGAATTAGAACAAGTCAAGGAATTTGCGTATCTCGGCAGTACGATTACGGAAGATGCTAGATGCCACAGAGAAATACAACGAAGGATTGTACTAGGAAAAGATGCATTTGAAAAGAGGAAAGAGCTACTGAGAAGAGGAATCAATAAGGAGCTGAAAAAGAAAATGATAAAAACCTTAGTATGGAGGGTGATGTTATATGGATCAGAGACATGGACTATGCGAATGGAAGACATCAAGAGAATTGAAGCATTTGAAATGTGGTTATGGAGAAGGATAGAAAGAATCAGCTGGAGGGATCATATCAGCAATGAGGAGGTATTGAGAAGAGTCGGAGAAAAGAGAGCGATGATACACACAATTAGAGAAAGACAAAGAAGATGGATCGGGCACACACTCAGAGGAGACTCGATGCTGCGAACAATCATAGAGGGGAAAATGGATGGAAAAAGAACGAGAGGCAGACCAAGACAAAAACTGTTAGACTGGATGATGAAAGATGGCTACCAGAAGCTGAAAATGAAAGCGCAGAACAGAGAAGATTGGAGACGTCAAACATTCGAACCTGCCTAAGGGCAGAGAACGAAAAGAAGAAAGAAGAAGAGTAATAGGCCAACCGCAACTATGACACGATTCTATATGCTAGCAGGCAAAAGGTATGATGCTCAGTCAAGCGAAGAAAGCAATGACCAGATGCACTCAGAGTAGGGCAGCAGAGATAGGCCGGAGCGAGACCCAACAAGGACTGCCAGACTGAAGTAATGACTGGGTAATGAGATCCACTGCTGGAGGGGGAGCCAGTGGAGCGCAAACAGCATATAGCCAGAGAAATGGCCAAATTTTTGGATGCATCCACAATGGCTACTGGCAGCTGTCCAGACAGTCCAACCGCCCAGCTAGGAGTCTGCCCAGCTGGGAGACAAAAGAACACTTCTATGGAAGAACACTATTATGGAAGCATACAACTGTTTTAAATTGATTACCTACAAGTGAGTTCTTTTGATAAGATTCTAGGTTTTCATCTTTGGAAGCAGTTATTGGCAAAAGCTTAATCTGCAAACTTCTAATTCTTGAAAGTGTAAAATACGGTTTAAAAAACTGCTTTACGTTAATTTCCAGATTGCAAGTCATTCGTTTTTGTGAAATCAATGCATTGGTCGTCAAATAATTGATGATATTCAAGTTGATTGCTGATGTGCTGTCATCACTTGTGACTCACTTACAACTGCAGTCCAGTGCAGATCCACTAGCATCTTAACAGACCACTTGCTAACAGGACTATACTTAAATAGAGTAGTTTATGACTTCTGTAAGTCTTGGTGTGCATAGGAAAAGACATGCTATTCAAGTGAAGTCATTTGCACAGTCCTTGCTGTGCATGGGAGAGTAAGCTGGCAGTGGGATTTAGGGTAATGGTTGACACTCTGGCACAAAGAGCTTATGGATGCAGGATCACTTTCCGCAACCCTCCCTAAGGTCTACTGAGCCTTCATTCAGCAGCTGGCGTTGGTAGAATCGGTAGTAGGAGTGATGGGCGAAGAGCTGGCTGGCGACAGTTAAATTCAACTCCTTTGTGATCATCCATCATACTATGAATTGTAATCATTCTGTTTTGTGTCAGTTTAAAATTCCAATTTCTCCTCCGTCAAGCGCATGCTGACGACGAGGCCTTTACAAGACGTCTCCAAGTTGCTCTTTCTCTGGTCTTATCCACCGCTCTTCGTATGTCCATGCCCTGCGTTTCTAGGTCCTCCATCACGTTCTTCATTCATGTCTTTTTTGGTCTTCCTCTGCTTCTCTTCCCCTCTGTTTGTCCATATAACACTGTCACTGGTGACCTTTTCTCCTCCATCCGTGTAACATGTCCAAACCAAGTCAGTCTTCTCTTCCTGATTCTGTCAATTACTGTTTCTTTTTGTCTCTCGAGTTATTTCATTGCGTATCCTTTCTATCCTCGATCTTCTCAGTATTCCTCTCAGCCAGCTCATCTCCGCCACCAGGAGTCTTCTTTCGTCTTCTTTTCTCAGGCACCAGCATTTCGAGCCCTATAGTGCTCAGCACTGGTATAACCAGAGATTCATACAGCCTTACTTTTTTTCGATATGTCGATATGTTGTTTGATCTCCATAGCCTGCTGAGTCTGCCAAACATTGCTGAAGCCAGGCTAATTTTGCGTTTTATGTCTTTTGTGCATTGGGCATCTTCAGTTACCAAGCCCCCCAAGTACACGAATTCCGTCACCTGCTCCAGTGATTCGCCCTCCAGTTTTATCTCAATCTTCTCATGTTGTTTTCCTATAGTCATTGTCTTGGTCTTTTCCGCATTTATTTTGAGTCCGAATCTTTGACTACTGTCATGCACTTTGTCCGTCAGCATTTGTAGATGATCAGTTTAAAATTAAATGAAGATTATTAGTAGTATTATTTAATTGCTATCTATTTTACAGTAAAAGTGATTGTGATTTGATTGTTGTTTAAAGGTTAATGTATTTCTTTTTAATTTCTTTTCAGTACTGTAGATTGTGTGCTGAGTTTCTTTTAATCATGAGTCGCTCGATAAGATGCATCCGTAAAAGTTCATGCTAAAAAACTGCTACTTAAGGTCTGGAAAATTGGCATATATAAGGAAGCATCCAATTGTTGAAATGCTCTGTTTGTCAGCTTTCCAAATGAAACTTGAGTATTCAGGAAATTTGAGGGACACAACACTGCTGTGCTACTGTTTTTGCTATCTGCATCTCTACCTATGAATGCTAAATGTTTGAATCCCAAATTGACATAGGTTTCAGAAAACAAAAGATAGAGCTTAAATTATATGTTGCTGAGAACATTGTTGTGAGTCATTTGGTTTACAATGCATCTATCTGAAACTCCATGCTAGCTATTCTTTTCAGCTGAAGATGATTGAAGGTAATAGATTAACCTGAATGTAACATGCATGTGAGCATTTCTGTAATACCTTTCAACAATCTCCCAAAGGAACTAAACAGTGGAATGTTTCTGTCAGTGGAAAAGACACGCGTGCTACAAGCAGAGGAAGCTGGAAGAGCTCTTCGCACCAAGCGCGGTGAATTCAAGCTGACTGCTGATCTGCCGCTTGATTTGCCAACAAGAAAACCACGAAAGCTGCTGACACCTGAAGAACAGGAGGAGCGCAAAAAGAAGGTCAAGCTGTACTAATATTATGAACTAATATTATGATACCAGAAGTATACAATTAGAGCTCTAAATTACTAGATATGACCACCGCTACAACCACCAACACTGGCCTAGTTAGCTACACCGGTAAGCGAGAGCGGCATATATCTGTTGGTTGCAACAGACTGCGGTTCAAGCCCCGGGCTGGGAGTTGACATTCAGAGATTTAGATATCTCAGGCTAGCACGTGTGGGACGCAGGGGCGCAAGCTCCTGCGGAGCGACCTTGGGCAAGTTGCTTACCCATCATTGTCTGTGGGGAAGGCAACGGGAAACCACCTCACTCATCTCATCCCCAGGGGTGTAAAGCCAATGAACCTGCCTTCGGGCACAGAACCATCATCATCACCACCACCAGCATAAAGTACTTCTGCTGAAAATCTGCTGATTTACTTCTTGGCCACTGAAAAATAAAACCATAGTCGACAGTAAAGCTGTTTCGGTAACCAAAAGCACCAAAACTGGGAAATTTACTAAGGTATGGTCATGAAATCTGTACATCTTATTGCATAGAAACCTGTTTGATTCGATCTTGACTTAAAACCAAACCTTACTTCACTGGTTATCTTTTCGAAAGCCACAAGATGAAACACTCTCAGCATGAATTTCAAGCTGTTTTAAAATCAATGTAAGAAAACTCTTCTTCAGTGTACTACCCTTGGGCTGGTCAGGGATTCCAAAACAGCATTATTCTCTATTTTGTGCCTGTGTCTTTTATATCCTTATATCATTGGTCCTTCTCTCTGGAATTCTCTGTCTCCTTCTGTTCGCTCAACTCTTCTGTCTGTCAGTCTCTCCTCTGCTCTGTCTCTTCTCAAAACCTGCTGCTTCTCGCGGGGCCTTACGCACTGGGAGCGCCTCTGAGCGGTTTACCCTACTAGAGGCGCTTTATAAATGTTTAAATACAATACAAACATTTGTGTCTACTGTGAACAAAACTTCTCTATTAATGTGCCATGTTACTCGTTAATTTCCAGCTGTCAAGTGTAAGGCTGTATGTGAACTGAGCAGTCTTTCATTGGATGCTTAGAGCAATACAAGAGAGTAAGTAGGCTGAGAGCAGGCTGTCTAGGTGTTGCGGTACGCAATGTTGAAGTTGCAGGTGTTGCTTCTGTTGCTCATATGTCTGATATCTAATGTTGAGAGACAGGCAAAAAGTGTGATGCTCAGAAACAACCTTGCCCTTAGTCCTTCGCGTGCAGGACTGCACATCAGGCAACGCAGCTTCTCCACTCTCCTCTGCTCCACAGCATCCTCTCATGTCCTCCCACATCATCTCCAGACACTGTAGATCTTCTCGTATGTTCTCCTTCCAATTCTTTCTTGGTCTTCCTCTCCCACACTTCCCCCAAGGAATCCATTTCACTGCCTGGTTGTCTCTCCTATCCTCATTCATCCGCAGCATGTGTCCCATCCAATTCAGTGACTTTTTCCGGATGATATTCTCCAGTTTCTCTAGCCCCGTTCTTTTTCTGATGTTATTATTTGGTATCTTGTCTCGCCAAGAAACTTGCAAGATTCTTCTTAGCCACCTATGGTGCACTGCCTCCATAGAGGAAGGAGGTTGGGTTCCAGAGGGGCAAATGCCCCCAAATTTCGGGTAAGTCTGTTTCTTGGGCAGGAAGACTCGTATAAATTTTAAACAAACTATACTTGAAGTTCAGTGCTCATTGTCACACCACATTATCTCCCAGTTCCAATTTGCCCGTATCGCGTTAGACAGGCTAGTATATTAGCTCACAACCACTATGGATACCGATATCAAAAATTTCACGGAAAAGTTCTGAATTCACGGTAGTATTTTGTAAATAGTGGCGAAAATTGCATAAAATTCACGAGCCGAAATTTGCCTGAATATCGCGGCACTTCGTTGCATTTGTGAAAATTCACAGCATTCAAGCCAAGTGTCACAGTTTTCTCGGTTTGAATGACATCGAAAATTTCTACTATCCTAGCCATGGAGAAAGATAGACACGATAAGCTTGCGATCATCAAAATTGAACGTGCAGCTATAGGCCAACATGTGCCTACACCGGTCCGTTATTGAGACTTTTAGCAGGCTCAAGCAGGGCCGATGAGAGAAATTTCTGGCCCCCCTAGGCAGAGCTTTCATGGGTCCCTAAGCTAACTTAAGGCTATAGGCCTATAGTCTCTATACGAGGCAAAATTAGAAATAAATTTCAATGATAAAAGTTTGGGCACGACTTATGATATGATGGTGGCAAGTGGTCAACGATATATTGGTGGCAAGTGTTCTACTTATCTATATAGTTTGTATTTAGTTGCGTGAATTGAATCTCTAACTAATCGTCTCCACTTCTGGATGTCTTCTAATCGCCTCTCCCTCAATACTTCCAAAACTCAGTTCATCCGGTTAGCTACCTCCAGCAGCTCCAGAAGCTTGATATTTTTCTGCTCTCTGTAAGATTTCTAGATCGCTTAATTTATAGATGTTTAACTACGATACAATACAAAACAATATACAATTGTGAAATTATTCAATTGTTCATTTGAATCTTAAACTGATATAGTTCGCGTAACAAATATTATACTTTAAAAGGCATACTTCATAAACTTTGAATAGGCCTATAGGCTTAGGCCTAAAATTACCCAACCTGGACCCTAAAAGTAGCCGGACCCAGGACATTTGCCCCTCTGCCCCTTCCTTCTTCCCGGGTGTGGGCACAAGAACAGGAACTCTGCTTTTGTACATAGACACAGGCCTACATGTATAAGCACTCGACTTCAATTATTTCGGATTTTTTTTTCGGGCAGAAGCACAATCTTGGCCCCCACTGCTGAAATGTCCCCTATGCCTATGGCTGCCTCCAATCTTCTCCTATTTGCCACCGTCATTGGCCATGTTTCTGCACCATAGAGCAGCATATTCAGCATTATGACTTCGTATAGCCATGTCTTAACCTTCACGTTGCATCCATTGCTCTTCCATATCTTTTCCATCTTCCGAATGTCGTATTTCCCAGAAATAACAAATCATGAATATTCAGTGTTAGCAGTTGATGCCCAATGCAAAAGTCTACTTTCTAGTTAAGATTGAGAGTTACGATACGGATTCACGTTTTAGATTAGAATATAAAGTCCTGATTTCAAGTGTAATGTAATGAAGTTTATGACTTCTTATGGTGCTGTAATAAGGCTCAAAACATCAGTCAGTGGTGATAACAATAAATGGTTGATGAGTTGCAGTAGTAAATGTTATGATATCATATACATTAACTCATTTGCTAGTGATTTCAAGACAGGTTGAGGCTCTGATTCTTTGACTATCACACTTTTGAAACTGACTTCTTGCTCTGTGTGGAGTCAAATGCAATGCCTAAACTCCTGTGAATTTTGTACAATTAAAAGAGACAAGCCACCTATCTTTTTTTGCTTGTGCTTAGATAGAATTGATAGAATTCCATTGTGAAAGGATTCAGAAGAAGTTTAGTGCTAACTATGCAAGATTGAACATGACCATAAACAGACGAAAATAGATGATACACTTTTTCCTTTTTAATATGTTTTCATGTTTTGGTTGTCTGGTTCTGACTGCACAGAGAGAAGAACGAGCAGCCATTCGAGCAAAGGAGGCGGAGGAAGAGGAAATCAGAAGGGAACAAGACAAAAGAAAGAGAAGGCATTTGAAGCTATTCTATTTGTTAATTTTGTGGGGCACGATGATGTAGTGGTGGGTTTGGTGCCCTGGAGCAAGAAGGTTCCAGGTTCGAATCCACATCAAGCTGCCGCAAAGGGACCTTGAACAAGTCCTTCGCTCGCAATTGCTCGTGCACTTTAACGGAAAACTCCGATGCAACGTCCGCTTTGTAGTCGGTAGCACTTCTGAGTAGAGAGCTTGGAGGGATGCTATGGCAAATATGATAAATAGATAAATAAAATAAATAAATAGATAATAGTTTTTTGTGTTATCAGGTTGAAAGTGTCTCTGACGAATTAAGTTTGTGATTTAAATAATTTCAACAGCAGAAAGGGACAAAGAAAGGCCTTGAAAGTTTTGTTTCAGCTTGAAATGCATCATTGGAGGCTTCTATGCTGGGCCATGTGTGTTCTGGGTGGTCCTTTGGCACAGTTTCTATGGCCCTATGTCTGAATTTCACCTTTAGGGTGTTCTACATCGGGGTTCAATAAAAAGTAAGCCAAACTGTTTTTCATATATCTCTAATCATACTAACATTTTCACAATATTTAGAGATGTGATTCCAACATATCATGTCATAAATTTGAACAGATATAAAGATATGAATCTTTCAACTTCATCTGCCTAAATTTAAGTTTTCAGCAAGTCTGTTATGGTGTTTATTTGTGGTTTCGATGTTTTGTCGTTCCCATTTGGTCTTCAGTGATCCTGGAGTAAAAACTAACAGACTCTATTATCGCAATGCTCTGCTGTCACAACATCTTCTACCTGTTATCAGAAATAAATTATATTGCCCCAGAAGGCTATTTTATTTTTCAACAGAACAGTGCCAGTTCTCAGAGTCAAGGAAACCTTTGAAATGCTTACAAGAGAGACACGATACTTCATTTCTCCCACATTATGGCCTTCAAACAGTCCAGATTTAGATCCTCTTATCTATAACATAGTCTTTATTTAAATAATCAATCAATACTACTTTGAGTTTATTAACAAAAATATTAAATTATTTTCACGTTTGAAATACTTTGTTTCAAAATCCAGAAGAAAATTGCTCGTAAGCTTAAATCTCGGCAGATGAAGTTGAAAAATTCCTATCTCTATTCATTCAAATTTGCAACATGAAATATTGGTGAAATTTTAGTATGATTTATCATCAGGCATCAGAGATATATGAAAAACAGTTTGGCTCACTTTTTATTGAGCCAAGCACACTGCGAAGGAAATTTGACTTCTTCTGGACTTATTGAAAGGTGACCACAATGTCTTTGGTGAACTTTCATTGATTAAATTTGTTGAATATGTTGATTTGGTAAATGAAGTGAGTTCTCATACAAGTTTAATCCATGGGAACTGATTTATGTTATCGTTAATTGCAAAATAACAAAATTGAATTATGCGGTGATTGCCAGAAGTGCAAACCTGCTGATGAAAGTTGTAGATTGTGAATACCTTTAGGTTCTGTTCTGGGCTGCAGTCTGTCAGATTGATTACCGTGGGAATGAATATAAAGTAGTGCTGCCCTCGATTAAAATTTTTAATTGCAGTTAATCGATCAATTAATATTTTTAATCGCAAGTTAACTGCAAATTAATTGCACTTTAACTAACAAAATGAACATTCTTTGTTATTATTATAACTTAAGTACATGTATTCTTCAATCATCAACAATAGATTCTGACTTATTTAAGAGTATTCTTTCAAGTGAACACAGTTACTTAACCAAACTAGCTTCAACATCTTCAAAAAGTCTACACACACACTTAGTAAAGTCTTCTGACTAATCTAAGAGTTTATTCTTGCAAGTGAAGCCAGTCATTCAAGCAAACTAGCTTGTTCACATTGCTTGGATCAAGCGACGCTCTTTTCTTGCTAACTATGTGTCCAGATAAAGAAAACAATCGTTCACACGGTATTGTTTTAGCTGCTTCCTTTTTCGATATCATACAAATCGCTGATGTGAGCGCTGATGACTTGCCTCGAAGGCAGCTTGTACGACTGATTCCCAGATGCAATCCGTATGATGTCCGCCAAACCTCCATCAGTAACAACGCTGATGGCCGTCCATTCAGCGCATTCCATTTTGCGATAGCATTTGTGATATTGTCATACTTCTCTTGGTTCATGGGTTTAGCTAAACCGCTAAACTGAATTAACGATGCCCGGCGTGAGTCTGTCTTTTTCTTGTCCGTCACAGAATAACTCTCGGCACGTGTTGTGAACGCATGCTTTTCATGCAAATGATAATTCAACGATGAGTTGCTTCGGTGATATTTGAACTCACCCTTGCAATACTTGCAAATTACAATTTCCTTGGATTTAATTTTAAACGTAAACTGGCTGTTCAATAGTGGGTTTTTTCATGCTAACATACGACTCAATTTCGTGATACTTAGCATTCGTAACGTGCGAAATCTTAACCAAGAAAGAAAGGAAATTGTTCATCCTGCTGGAAGCAATATGCAGCAGGAAGCAAACGGAGTACATATTACTAGATACCACACTTTGGAAATTATCAATTTATATCGCTCTGGTGGTAAAAAGACTAATATTGTTTACTGTGTTAAAAATATTAATCGGCGTTCAAAATATTAATCGCATTAAAAATTTTGCGTTAATCGCTGGCGTTAACGGCGATTAATCGACAGCCCTAACATAAAGATAATTCAATGTAATAAATGTGAATGATGATCCTTGTTGATATATGTGAGATGAACACCCTCTGGGGTAGAGGAGTGACATTGAACTTGATGGTGTTGTGTGCAATCACATGTTGAAGTACAGCCTGTCTCTTTTTTTAATGCTTCATTTCAATATACCGGTACTCCTCTCCTGCTTGGTAGGGATTTGCTAATTTGAGTAAGCGTGAATGGCTTAATTCTGTGATATGGAAGCTTATAGAGCTTAGCTTGTGCCCTCCAACTCCCCTGCTTTTGAAGAGCTGTGCATCAAAGCCGACCTTGCTGTATTTTCCACTGTTTTGGCTAACCATGGGCATGTCCTCCATGATTTACTCCCTCCAGGTTATTAATCACAATACCTTTTGCACCCACTTTCACCACCTTCTCACAAGAAAGGGGGCTTCATTACTTGAATGCTTTACATGTATTAGCATTTGTTTTACATTGCTTTTCTTGTATATTACTGTACTTTATTATTACTTCTATGTGTTATATTGTCAATGTCCCATTGTGCATTTGCAGAGTAATAAAGGCTATACGTACTTACTTAGTTGCTTACTTACTTCGCTGGCATTATGAATGGTTTCATATTTTTGAATTGACTTTCTTTGACTTGTGGCTTTGACAATGCTTTTGCACGTGACAGCCGCCCGCCCAGCTATGGAAATTCTCCACCTCTCTGTCGCTCTTGGGCTTTGTGTGTAGCCTCCTGTATGGACCAGCCCATCTCCCGACAGTTCTCCCGTATCATGTCAAACCATCTCTTCTTAGGTCTTCCCTTTTTCCTTTTTCCATGCACATATCTGTTGACACCTATCTTTGGGTATCTCTCATCCCGCATTCTGTTTACGTGGCCAAAGTAGCGCAACCATTTGCTCTGGAGACTGACTAGCCATGCCTCAGATTTGCATTTCTGCATGACTACATACATTGTAAATGTTTATAATAATAATAATATAATAATAATTTGACTGGCAACAGATCTGTATTCTTCTTGTGAATTTCAGTTGATCTAAGGCGATTTTACACTGATGCTTGAGCTTGCTTCATTTGACAGGGAGGAATTTTGGAAGAAGAATGAATACGAGTCTTGTAACTTTGAGATCTCAAGCGAAGAGGACAGTGATGAATCTCCATCGTCTGATGTCGAGAGAGATAAAGAAGAGGAGGAGGAGGAAGAGAAGGAGGAGGAGGAGGCTGCAGTTCATTATGTTGTTGGGGATGTTACTCATCCACAATATACAAATGATCGCAATGCAATTGTCGTCCATGTTCTGGGTAAAGACATACTACAATCTTCTTTCATGCAGTCATCATTTGTCATCTGCAGAGTTTCACTTCATCTTGGATATTTTAATCTTTCGAAATTGCAGTGAGGATGGAAGCGAAGTTGGATTTATTTACTGGTTTAGGTCTCATTCATCTGGGCAGATAAATTGTCATTTCTGATATTTGATTGATGATTCTTGTGTTACAGATGATATCTGCTTTGTCTGAATCTGTGTTACAAATGACATCTGCTTCCAATTTCTTGCATTTTTTTATCGTAATCGGGTAATCAAACATTTCTAAAGCATCACTCAAAACTTCAGAGGCACTCCAAACACCGGTCAGTGCTATCACTAGCAAGTAAAACTGTACTTTGCATGTTCTATATTTTGCAACCTGTCCCTCAATCGCAGTTTCCATATGAGCTGATCAACTCACTACAGAGGTTGACTGACTGGTTCCTGTTTTGACAGCGAGTCCTAGAGTCACAGTATAAGTATTCTCTATTAAACCAGCTGCCAAACAGCGCTTTGCGATGAATAAGCAAGATATCTATGGTAAATAAACAAACAAAATGCAGTTAGTAAGTAAGTCTCTGCACAGCATTCTGACTATAAAAAGTTGTTCTCCATTTTTCACTTATACTGCAACTGTATAGTCTACGATTTGATGATTCAGCAGCAAGCCGGATCTGTCTAAGATTAAATGGTTCTCTAACCAGTCAGCTTCTGCCTGACAAATAGTTGCCCTATGTTTGTCCTATGTCTGTCCTATGTCTGTCCTATGTTTGTCCTATGTCTGTGTTGCAAACGTGCAGAGCTCGACCTAAGAATTCTCATTCAGAGTTGGCAGTTGACAGAATTCAGAGTTCATAAAGCGCACAGCTTAGAAGATGCCCAAACAAAGTCTGCAGTACCCAGTTAGGTCACTATCTGACACTCCCTTGCAGATGATAGAAGACACAGCTTATGGATACCATTGACCCACTAAGTTCATGCAGGACAGGCATTTGTTGTAGATCCTCTTCTTGATTGGAAGCCATTGATAGTGTCTGAAGACCTTCCAAAGCTGTGCAAAATGCAAGGCAATTATGTTGCTGATTTTATTACAGAATATGCCCTAGAACATATAAGTCATCTGATATTGTCATTTTAATCATGGCAATTTCAGTGTGAGAACAGTAGATATTAATGTGGCTATAAACATAAGTTGTCAGGTATGAAATCCCAGGCTGTGCTTTTGTAAGTTACCTAATGGACCCTGCAGACAGTGATTAGATGACTAATGGAAGCATTAATTGTTAGTAACTAATTAGGATGGTGGATGCCATTCCACAGTGGATGCATCTCTGACATTTTTCAACTGTACCAGTCGAATCATATGACAGATATTCAAACATTGGATATTCTACCATGAAATTAAGCTGTGTCTGTGTTGATTAACATAAACATGTGGGCTCTAAACACTTTAGCCAAAGTCTGTCATCACTACTGTCATCATAGTCACGTTTTTTCATAACCAGACGGCACTGAGAGAATCTAGATTCATCTGACTCACAGATACTTGTGGGGCACGGTGGTGTAGTGGGTATGTTCGTCGCCTTTCAGCCAAAGGTTGCAGGTTCGAATCCACCTCAAGTCGCCGCGTAGGGACCTTGGGCAAATCCTTCACTCACATTTGCTCAGCGCTTCGGCGTGAAACTCCGATGCAGTGTTTGCTCTGTAGTCGGAAGCGCCTCTGAGTAGAGAGCTTGAAGGGGCGCTATAACAAGTGTACATACAAAGTTACAATCATGTGTAAATATGGCTTTAGTGATATTTACTGCTTATTTGTGTAACCTTACTATAAAGGGTGCTGCGTTAGTTGAACAGAAATACCAGCAAGGGTACAATTGATAAAATGAAAATCTTCTAAGATGTACCTTACTAATGATGCAGATTGCCACAGATTTTAAAGTAATTACTGTTTTAAGTACAAGTATTTCATTCTCAAGTATGAGTACAAGTATGTAGATACAAGTGCATGTGGCTACTGCAAATTCAAGGAGATATTTGTTTCTTTAACAATTAAAACTATATAAACTACAGTATGTGTTTTCCCTGATCATGTCATTAGATACTTGCACTCATTTGGAATTGCTCTTGAGAAATATTACCAATGCGAGCATCTTGTCACTGACATTTGATTGATCCTGTTTTAATATTATAACCGCCAAAACTAAATGTTTGTTGAACAGATGAAGGATGCAGGCCAATTCAATGTTCTATGTGATCGTCTATACAGTTTATTAAGAACAAAACAACTGCTGAAATGTACCACAATATTTAATTACTAAAACGTAACTGGTGACCTGTCTGAGTGCCTGTAAAAGCCTATCAGTTGTTCCATTTTCAAAGAACACACGTGTGAAGTCTAAAGCGCAAGTAGTTTGGTCTCAAAGTGCAATTATGAATACAAGTACTGAGAATCTCTAATTGAGTTTGAGATTGTTGCTAATACTTTCTCCTTTCAGACTGAACGTAATCAGACGAGTCTTCTTCTTCTTTTCGTGGATGATTTATTGCCAGAGATGTCGCAAGTTGTCTCTTTCTGAAATATTAGTAATCTACTAAACAGATATGTTACCTTATTGGTGTATCTGCCTCACCAAGACTAACTTCTTTGTGACTATATTTACTTAATCGACAAAGTTTTAGTTGATCTACAATTTATTTTATATTTGCCATCTAGATGACTCTGGGATTTGGGGAAATGGAGGAGTCTTTACCAGCCTTTCAAACCGTTCCCTGCAACCAGAACAACAATATACTATGGCTGGCAAGATGAAAGGTTTGTTCCATCCTACTCAATTTCAATTTGTCTTGATGGAAGGAGTGAGGGTGTAGCCAGGGCTGTACTGGTAAATTTTAAGCCACAATTATTACCACGGAAACTGGAAAGACTGCAGGAAAATATTATTACCAAATCTTGGGGACCATTGGGATCTCTGGACTTTGTCCACCTTCCTTACATGGCTGTCACGCTCTGAATACGCACATACGAGCATTCCGCTTCATCAGTTGTAGATTTGCAAAAAAAATAATTTCTTTATGATAATTTCTTGAGTATGGCCTATTTTCGAATGTTACAGCATTCTATCGTGTTATACTGTATGTCATGTAGCCACTGTATGACGGAATTGCGGGCCTATAAGGCACACATTGTGGCCGCTCCAGATTGCAATGAAAAGGATTTGATAAAATAATAATAGAGTGCTAGGAATTATCACAGAATAGCCCATGTCTGCTAAACTGTTAAAGTAAGAAAATCAGCGTATTGCAAAAACGACGGATGCTGCGAGTATTTGTGACACACCAGCGACACACCATTTTTACGCGATACACCGGCGGTCGACACACCGGTTGAGAACTTCTGTTCTAGAATGTTAACCACAACAAAGCTTCTGCATAGTCGAAATGCTGGCTGAGGGAACAGCTGTGTGTACAAAGTGAATAAATCTAAGGCCTGGATTCTATGACATCTGCACACACTATTCCTTAGGACAAAATGGAGCACAGCCCACAAGGTAATTATGTACGAGTGTTAAGGGATTCTGTGCATCAGCAACCAGTGCAATTTTCTCCTGCATGTTGCTGGATATTTTCCCAAACCTATGTACTATGTGGGCCTATACCTCTTCTGACTTTCAGTTAAATTTATTACTGGATTCATTTTTCAGTTGTCTGGGCAACTAAAATGAGCTAAATGTAGTTAGTTTCTGATCCCTGATTTGTCTGCTGTTCAGATTCTTTGTGTGTCTGCTTTAGATTTGGCTCTTGGAGACGTTCACTTGATTGGAATAGATGACATCGAGAGCAGGAAGAAGGGCAGGGATTGGGTCAGTTGCTGTTGTTGTTGTGGTTCATGTGTTTCTCCTTTTACATCTTGTGCAACATTGGTATTCTTACTATGCGCTTATATCATTTTGCTTATTATTTTTTTGCCAAATCACCTGCTTCAGTTGTGCATTAATTGTTTAGATGTTATAATTAATACTATTCATTCTCTTCATTGTTTTGTGAGAACCAACTGTGTCTGTCTGTATCAGTGTCCTTAGTTATTTTGGTCTCAACTTGAGACTCGCCTTTTTCTCTGGCTTATCCACAATTTGGGCGACTGTTGAAGAGAGTTTCAGAAGATCTTCAACAGATACAATGGATTGGAAAGTGAAGATGACTCACCTAAACCAGAACTTTGCAGTGATGAGTAAGAGACTTGAAGAACTGTTGGCTCCAGCTGCCCAGCACACGGAGTTGATCGGAAGCAAGACTCCTAAGAGTGCCCTGTTTACCTGAACTAGTTAGTTTTGTGTGAGCGCCCCTGTGATGGCCCAGATGTGTCACGTGCCTTAGAAATTGTCGGTGTTATTATTAATATTATATAATAATAATATTATTATTATTATTATCATGTAACCTGAGACATGCATAGGAGAGCGGCTTCTTCTAAGTTTAACTACGTAGTCTTGACAATTTACCATGTGTTAGGTAACACGCACAGCTGGCTAATGGATAACAGATATTTTCCAAAGGAGTTAACAACCTCCTTAGTGATGGTGTTTAATGCAGATGGGGGCGACCAATGGTTCACAAAATCCAAGTCATAATCAGAAGGTCAGACAACTGAGATACAGAGAGAGAAAGAGAGATACACAAGTTTTCAGTCTGTGCTCCATACGATGTCAATCTGCTGTCTTTGGGAAAACCATGGCTTTCCTGCTTTTTCTACACAAAACTTTTTTGTGTATTTCTAGGAAAGTGCCTTGATGATCCTTCTATCAGCAGCTTTCCTTGGCAATCCTCCCGGGAAACTTGGCCCAATGGTTTCTAACAACTATGATTTGTTTACTCATAGAATGAAGACCAATAAAATTGCTGCACTTGATTAACATTTCCACTCCATCTTCTGTCTTCTTTTGCTTATGTTATATTTTGCTTTTTTAATTGTTTTTTCTTAGCTGGCACTAATAATTGCGCAAAAGAGAGACAATCGAAATAATCTGTCAGGAATCAAAATGACCGCCTTACAACTTGCATTTCGAAAACTGTCAGCATACTCAAAGGCAAACAAAGGTTTGAAAAGAATTTTTATTGTCTTAAATTTGCATAAAATTTTCTGCCTGCTCTTGGAGACACAAGGTTGTCCATGTGCATGACCATATAAAAGCGTATCACTTGCATGAGTCGACTGTGTGGAGGATGGAAGCTGGAAAACTTGAGTTTCAGGAACAACCCGGACAAAGTCTTGTCAGAAAAGAGACGTATGAATATGTTTGCAAGGAAAGAATGTGAGAAAGAGCTTGACAGTTCAATATAACTTTTTCTTTGGTCTACTTTATCATGCATATCTTTTATTTTGTGATATCTTGTAATATAACTTTCTCATTGCTTTGTGTTGCTTTGTTACAGCCTCTGTCCACTTTCCTCGAATAGGATACAATACGGTTGGGTTCAACTGGTACGGAACAGAGCGACTTATACGCAAGTACTTCACTGCCAGACACATTCCTACATACATGTATCTTTTGCCAATGTCTTTGAGAATGATGTAAGACTTCAGTGTTTCAAGCTCTTGTGTGATGTGATCATAAATTAAACTATAACTACACTTGTTTGACCATGGAGTCGGTCATTAAGGAATTATTGACTTGACAGTGGAGCAAACTGGAGAAGAAGGGTATCTACTTAATACTGAAGGAGGAAAAGCCAAGTAATCAGACCAGTATCCATAGTTGAGTAAGACAGAGAGGCTAGTCTGTTTGACAATACCATCTCCAAGTCGACCAAGTGAAAGATTATTCACCATATTGCAAATTGCATCTATACAGCAAAAAAATTCTTTCACATTGAGCTGAGCAGTTGGTATTCGTGAAGTGGAATATGAAGTTATAACATTTAGAAATTAATTAGAAGCATCAGGATTTGCCAACTACAACTTATGACTCTATCTGCTCGGTCATTAAAGGTGTTTAATATTTCAGCAATACATTTGTAGTGTTTGAGCTTTTATAATGTTCTGATTTGGAAGTTTTAGTATATGTATTTGCCACCAGAGAACTGAATATTCAGAGTTGGCCAAATATATATTATAGTATATACTTCAGAACTGGTATTTAGTGCATCTCTACTTTCTATTCATCTCAGCAGAGGAGAATATATACCAGGTCAGTCATTTTTGTGCATTTTCACTTAATTTCTACTGAATAGTTATTATTTCTCAAGAAAGAAGCAATCTCAGAAAAGGAAATGTGATACAGAAGAACAACCAGAAAAAAGTAAAGTATAAAGTTATCTGTTCTTTGACTATTTTGACAGGAAGATTTGTATGGGAAAAATGTCAGATTCAGAGCATTGCCTTGTGTTGCTCCTCAGGACTAACTAACCAAAAAAGATGTGAATGTTTAAATTTGAATGACTTGATGCAATGTGTGCTAATAAACATCAAAGAAAGTTTTGTTTCTAGCTCTTTAACAAACCCACCTGATGATTTTTTTGCATGAACAATGTTTTTTTATCTGACAGATATAATAGAATATAAACATAGCTAATTAGTTTGTGTTTTTAGTTATGTAGATGAAATCAACCCCTCTAGGTGCAGCAGAGTTAATGTATTCATGCATTCATATGCATTTATGTCAACCCTTAGTATATTCTTGGTTTGTGTATTTTTTGAAGCAACATATTCTTTTGTATTAATTCCAAGTTTTAATGGCACTGCAGTATAAATGGATTATTTAACATTAACATTTTAGAAAAGCACTATGCACAAGATCCAAGAGCATCAACATCAAAGTCTGTCGTGAAAGATTTGCCAAATTTCATGCATGGTGTTGTGGCATACTTCCACAAAGTTCCAGAAGAGCTGAAGAATAAAATGACCAGATATGTGATAGCGTATCCTTTAAATTTGGATCAATGTATTCTAAATTTGATTTCGAAATTCTCTGCGTTTCTATATTAATAGATGCTTCTATGCTTCTTCATTTCATGCATGCCAAGACAATTGAAGACATGGGAGTATTTTTTCAACCAATGCAGAAGTTTGACTGTGTTGTGTTTTGTCACGAATGATTCTTGCTTTGGTTGTGGATTCGGTGATGGCAAGGGTGGCAGTGAGTGGTGATACTGGCAGGAAGTGGGTGAACAGTGACAAGCTGAGAGACCTGGATGCTGTAGATGATCCTGTTGGACATTGGAGAGACATGACAGGGCAGAACAAAGGAGAAGGCGGCGAGGGTGGAGGACTCACCATCAACCAGGAAAACAAAGGTCGTGATGGTATGAAATGGAACTGACAAATGATTTACGACAGAATGGTTCATTCTGGTCATGGATGACTTCTGCTATCTCAGTGGACAGCAGTTGCCATAAGGAAGTAAAGATATGCTTAGGGCAGGCAATGCTGTGCTTGGGAGGTTCAAAAGATTCATCCTTATGATGCCATATTATTGAATGCATCACTGTATGACTTGAGACATGGCGTACAAAGAAGGCGGCACATCACAGGTGGCTGTGGAGAACTCTGCATGTTTCAAGGCAATGATCAAATATAGAATATGATTATGAGAAATTGAACTGCAGAAGTGAATATAGAGAAGACTATAATAAGGAGAAGACAGACATGGATTAGTCAATCAGAATTTATATAGCACCCCTTCAAGATACCTTCTGAGAGGCGCTCATGGGATGGGATGGGACAGGGCTACACAAAGACAAGGTTAGACAGAGACAAAGGCCCAATTACTTGATGATTCCCTGAGGTGAATGGAATAAAACTAATGTATTGGCAAAGACAATCAGAAATGACTTGAGGAATTGACTGTGCTTAGGGCATCATTGAACAGGGTTGATGTTGCAGATTGTTGACTGGGCACTATCTTATTTTAGTACAGTGCTTCCTATTCTTTTTTTGCAATGGAACCTTTTCATCTGGTTGGAATCATAAGGATTCTGCAGAACATGCACTGTGGAAACGCTGTCTTAGTGTGATTTCTTATCTTGGTCTCTTCACTATGCTGCACATGTTTGTGTCTCGACCAAATCACCCACAATACAGCACAGAGGCTTTGCTATGGTCGATCCAAATTTCTGGATTAGGTTACCTAGCATCTTACGACAGCGGTTCTCAACCTTTTCGGACTCACGGACCCCTTTTTAATTTTTGGTCCCGGTCACGGACCCCACTGAAATTTGGCGCCTTTTGAACATTATTGTGACTGTGCAACTCTATTATCTTATATAATAGTAGGTCTACATGTATGTTATAATATAGTCCATATAGGCCTGCGCTCCTGTAGTGCAAATTTATATAACTAATAAGATTATATAAAAAAATTAGAAAAACCTGTTTTTTATTTTAATGTAAACTCTGGGCATGCAAATTATTCGAGCACATTTTATCTGCTCGAAACACTCAATCTGAGCCCATGTTAAACCTCAAGCCGTGATCGATAATTTTTAATTGTTACTAGGGTAGAATAGCAACATTCACAAAGATATGATGTTGCAAAAGGTGAAATAATGTTGAAAGCTTTCTCATGCAGTTTTGGATATTCATGTGAAGCTTGTATCCAAAATGATGCATCAAGCTACTCTTGCATGGATGCAGCATCTTCAATGTAGGCCTAGGATCACTGCATGGTCAGTTCAATGATTTGGTTCAATTGAATTCTGTGGTTTAAATTCCACGAATCAATGTTTGCAACAAACGGACGGCCGGAAAACCCATGAAAAACTTTGAATGTTCAAATTACGAAATTAGAAGTTGAATTGATCCATCTATGATTGAATAGGTCTGGAAATTAAATTAACAAATTGCGGTTGATTGATCTGAGCATTTCTTTATATTTATGTGAATTTATGCAATTGATCACCTAACTTTATAACTTTGACACATGTGTCAAAGTTATAGGCCACTATCCGTGTTGCACCAGAGATCAAGTTTTTTGGTAAAGCAGACACTTTATCACTAGGGGTGTCTGCATCACTTGCATAGAGGAATTCAGTTCATTTAGCTGTTAAAAAATGCCAGCCAGGTAAACCAGAGTTGAAACCCATGGGTTCTTATTCAAATGAATTGCAGGATGGTCATTTTCTCTAAGAAACTCTCTCAAAAGCATCCCGAAATCTAGACAGTCTGTTACAAACTTCCCCCTTGATAATCAGTGAACTTCGGCTGGCCTATACAAAGTATACATCATTGACTGTCATGATTTCCACATCCAAACCTAATGTAACAAAAAGACAGTTTAGTGGACGTGCCTTGATGAAATTAGCCTAACCAGTTTATGCCTTTGAATGCCTTGATCGAAAATAGATTTTAGTCTGCACTCTAGCGATTAAAACAAACCGACCCATCTAAAACAGATGAATTTGTCATTGATAAGCGTATTATTAGCTTCATGTCGCCATTGAAAAGAGGAATTATTGAAAAATTGACCAAAATTTATCTGTTTCTATGTTTTTGACTAAGAAATATATAATTTTCAGGACTTGCTCGCGGACCCCCAGGCAGATCGCCGCGGACCCCCAGGGGTCCGCGGACCCCCGGTTGAGAACCGCTGTCTTACGACATGAGCCCCTTGGTCCTTCACGACGATTAGCACTTCTGCAAGTGCTTGAAAACCGCTGTGTTCGATTCTGTTTTCCTCATTAAGTTGGGAACTGAAGAGGTGAGTAGGACATGCATACTGATGAACCCAAGCGCCAAGCTGCTTCCAATTTCTAAGCACTTTTTCTCCACCTGAATTTGGTGACATAAGAATAGTGTGACCTTATTTCATGCATAAGTTCCAAATGTTGTGATTTGCAGACATTAAAAAAAGAAGATCATGATACAAGGGAATTATGTACTTGACTTTCAATGCCTCAGGTTTGATGGTGATGTTCAGAGCAACGTGAATTTGAGCACAACGCACATAATTACAGATGTCAATAAAGAATCTATTGTAAGTACTGACTAGGTGGAGAACTCATCATTAGTAATTGTGTCTATCTATGCATTTATATAGCGCCTCTCACAGTGCCCACCAATCAGAAGCACTCCCAGTGCATTAGACCAAGAGAAAAAAGTGGTTTTGGACAACGAAAAGAGGCACTTGTTTTTAAAAGATAAATTATATACTGACACATGGTTCAAACATTCACATGTGCTGAATATTCCATTCACAATATTGAGACTGTTAAAATTTCAAATCATATTTAAAGCCATAGCATTAAACTGTGTATGTCTGTCTGTCTGTCTATGTATCTGTGTGTATACCTGTATGTTTAAGCTGTCGTTAATGCTGGAAGCTTCTATTACACACAGACCATTCTCTGTGGCCCCTCTGCAGACCTATGCCATTACATTATTGCCTGAGGCCATTCTTCTGGAAGGATCATTGTTGTGTGCTTAGTACCCTTTACAGTGCACGCGCGTTGGTCATTATGCTTGCCTTACAGACGTGACGAATATAATTATTGCTCACGGTCATTCAAAGCGTAAAGCATTGCGCAGGGCATATAGGCGCTACATAAATTTACAATTTTACAGGTATAGCCGTGCTTTGCGAACTAGCAATCGTTCACGTACATAGATCACTCTTCATTCCATGCGCAAGGCGCTACATAAATTTACAGTTTTACAGGTATAGCCGTGCTTTGCGAACTAGCAATCGTTCACGTACATAGATCACTCTTCATTCCATGCGCAAGGCGCTACATAAATTTACAGTTTTACAGGTATAGCCGTGCTTTGCGAACTAGCAATCGTTCACGTACATAGATCACTCTTCATTCCATGCGCAAGGCGCTACATAAATTTACAGTTTTACAGGTATAGCCGTGCTTTGCGAACTAGCAATCGTTCACATACATAGATCACTCTTCATTCCATGCGCAAGGCGCTACATAAATTTGCAGCTTTACATGAATACGTGTGCTTTGCGAACTAGCAATCGTTCACGTACATAGATCACTCTTCATTCCATGCGCAAGGCGCTACATAAATTTACAGTTTTACAGGTATAGCCGTGCTTTGCGAACTAGCAATCGTTCACGTACATAGATCACTCTTCATTCCATGCGCAAGGCGCTACATAAATTTGCAGCTTTACATGAATACGTGTGCTTTGCGAACTAGCAATCGTTCACGTACATAGATCACTCTTCATTCCATGCGCAAGGCGCTACATAAATTTACAGTTTTACAGGTATAGCCGTGCTTTGCGAACTAGCAATCGTTCACGTACATAGATCACTCTTCATTCCATGCGCAAGGCGCTACATAAATTTGCAGTTTTACAGGAATAGCCGTGCTTTGCGAACTAGCAATCGTCCACGTACATAGATCACTCTTCATTCCATGCGCAAGGCGCTACATAAATTTACAGTTTTACAGGAATAGCCGTGCTTTGCGAACTAGCAATCGTTCACATGCATAGATCACTCTTCATTCCATGCGCAAGGCGCTACATAAATTTACAGTTTTACAGGAATAGCCGTGCTTTGCGAACTAGCAATCGTTCACATGCATAGATCACTCTTCATTCCATGCGCAAGGCGCTACATAAATTTGCAGCTTTACATGAATAGCCGTGCTTTGCGAAGCAGCAATCGTTCACGTACATAGATCACTCTTCATTCCATGCGCAAGGCGCTACATAAATTTGCAGTTTTACATGTGTGCTTTGCGAACTAGCAATCGTTCACATGTATAGATCACTCTTCATTCCATGCGCAAGGCGCTACATAAATTTGCAGTTTTACAGGAATAGCCGTGCTTTGCGAACTAGCAATCGTTCACATGCATAGATCACTCTTCATTCCATGCGCAAGGCGCTACATAAATTTACAGTTTTACAGGTATAGCCGTGCTTTGCGAACTAGCAATCGTTCACGTACATAGATCACTCTTCATTCCATGCGCAAGGCGCTACATAAATTTACAGTTTTACAGGAATAGCCGTGCTTTGCGAACTAGCAATCGTTCACGTACATAGATCACTCTTCATTCCATGCGCAAGGCGCTACATAAATTTACAGTTTTACAGGTATAGCCGTGCTTTGCGAACTAGCAATCGTTCACGTACATAGATCACTCTTCATTCCATGCGCAAGGCGCTACATAAATTTACAGTTTTACAGGTATAGCCGTGCTTTGCGAACTAGCAATCGTTCACGTACATAGATCACTCTTCATTCCATGCGCAAGGCGCTACATAAATTTACAGTTTTACAGGTATAGCCGTGCTTTGCGAACTAGCAATCGTTCACATGCATAGATCACTCTTCATTCCATGCGCAAGGCGCTACATAAATTTGCAGCTTTACATGAATACGTGTGCTTTGCGAAGCAGCAATCGTTCACGTACATAGATCACTCTTCATTCCATGCGCAAGGCGCTACATAAATTTGCAGCTTTACATGAATACGTGTGCTTTGCGAAGCAGCAATCGTTCGCATGATGAATTTCAAAAACTAAAACGTGCAGAATAGAAGAAAAAAACATCCAGAAAACTCCAAGGTTTTCCACCTAGAAAAAACTCAAGATTTTACACCTAGAAAAAACTAAGATTTTAAACCTATTATTTCTCAAAAACGTAAGATTTCTCGTTTTTATCGCTTAGTTCCCTTCTTCCCTCCCTCCTTCTCTTCCTTCAACCCTCCTCACTCCGACGTGAAATTTGAATATAGCAATGGTTTCATTATTTTGCATTCAAAGCCTGCTTTAGTTGGGTAGCAATGCTAAGCGCTACTATTTAATTCCTTCATTCTTTGATGCATGAAATAGTCACCACTCACATTCAATTTTTGGAAACACTAATTTTTCAGGCGTAGAAATACTCGGAGAAGCAGAAACAGAGCGTGTGAGAGACGAATACAGCACTTACACACATTTTCTCCATCAAACATTTATTATTTTGGACAGTAATGCTAGGCGCCACTCACTTTAAAATTTGTCGATCAACAATTCTACATGCATAGACGTACTTTGTGAAACAAGAACAGAGAGACTTGAAAGGGAGGGCAGGAATTATACGCAGTTTCAATCCTTCGTCTTCAGCTCCTTTACTTGGTCAATAATGCTGGATGTACAAGCAATGACATGATATTACCCATTCTAAAAATAGAAACATTGATCATGTCCATTTGTACGATATGTGAATATGCTGTCATTGATTTAAACTAACAATATTGATGGCATAGTTTGAGCGGCGAATGCAGGGAGAGAGGGACTTAGAAGCATTTGCCGTTACATTATTAGAAGAGGGTGTACATACGTCACACAAAGCCAGCATTCTATACTTCTTTGCACTTATTGGAGGCATATGTGAACAAGATACATATACATATATTCCTACTTTCCAGTATTTGAAAGTAAGAAAATGGAATGAGCATGACTACAATGCATTTCAGCAGAAGGAGTGGATATAACTTTTAGTTACAATTTGACAACAACAAAAAAATAGTCGGGTCAGAGATAAAATGGCAGAAAAAGTGGTTCATTTCATTTCATTTCACACGATTTCTAAAATGTCTGCCTGAACAAGTGCAGACAGCGTTCTTCGATTTATGATGTGAAGTGGCAGAGTGCAAGAAACAAGGTTGAGAAGGAAGAGGAGGAGGAGCACGAGGATGAGGAGATGCAGGTGGAGGAGGATGGAGGATAATGAGGATTATAAGTTTGGCTTCACATAGGCTGCAGCATGTTGGTCGATTTCTGATGTGAAGTGACTGAATGTAAGAAGCAAGGAGGAGGAGGAGGAGAAGGAGAAGGAGTGAAGGTATGAGGCTTAGAAGTATGAGTTCCTAGTTTTCGACCCTATGCGAGTCGACATTCATTGAAATTGGCTTCACATAGGTTGCAGAACTTAGTAATTTTGAATGCTACATTGTCGATTTCGCAGTATGTAAGCCATTTATTTTGAAACTTGCATGTGCAAAGCAATGTTTGTACGCATTTTCTAGCTGTGAAACGACAAATGTTCAAGGAAACGAGCAGCACTTAACGCTCTGCTCTGTTTCCGTTACAATACTTTACTCTACTTTGTACGGAATGTAATTTTCGAATGCATGATATGGTAAAGTACACAACTCTTAGACACCACTTTTAGTTCTTTTAGTTTGACAACATGCTTGTCAGTTAAGCCACATAGTGTCAGCATGTTATGTAACAATGTCAGTTTGCATCGCCTCCTCCTACCCCAGTAAAGCGAGGTAGGAGGAGGGGATGGGTTATTCACATAGTGGAACACACGGCTTGAAATGAAGATGGGTAAGTTTGTGACACATGGAATATGGAATGCGATATTCTTTGAAGCTGACTTCACATAGAATGCAGCACTCAGTAATTTTGAATGCTACATTGGCGAACTCACATCATGTAAGACGATTATTGTGAAACATGCATGCGTAAAGCAATGCTTGTACACATTTTCTAGTTGTGAAATGACAAATGTTGAAGAAACGAGCAACAATTAACAGTCTGCTCTGTCAGTCTGTCACTTCATGGAATGAAGAGTGATCTATGCACGTGAACGATTGCTAGTTCGCAAAGCACGGCTATTCCTGTAAAACTGCAAATTTATGTAGCGCCTTGCGCATGGAATGAAGAGTGATCTATGCATGTGAACGATTGCTAGTTCGCAAAGCACATCTATTCCTGTAAAACTGCAAATTTATGTAGCGCCTTGCGCATGGAATGAAGAGTGATCTATGCATGTGAACGATTGCTAGTTCGCAAAGCACATCTATTCCTGTAAAACTGTAAATTTATGTAGCGCCTTGCGCATGGAATGAAGAGTGATCTATGCATGTGAACGATTGCTAGTTCGCAAAGCACGGCTATTCCTGTAAAACTGCAAATTTATGTAGCGCCTTGCGCATGGAATGAAGAGTGATCTATGCATGTGAACGATTGCTAGTTCGCAAAGCACATCTATTCCTGTAAAACTGTAAATTTATGTAGCGCCTTGCGCATGGAATGAAGAGTGATCTATGCATGTGAACGATTGCTAGTTCGCAAAGCACGGCTATTCCTGTAAAACTGCAAATTTATGTAGCGCCTTGCGCATGGAATGAAGAGTGATCTATGCATGTGAACGATTGCTAGTTCGCAAAGCACATCTATTCCTGTAAAACTGTAAATTTATGTAGCGCCTTGCGCATGGAATGAAGAGTGATCTATGCATGTGAACGATTGCTAGTTCGCAAAGCACATCTATTCCTGTAAAACTGCAAATTTATGTAGCGCCTTGCGCATGGAATGAAGAGTGATCTATGCATGTGAACGATTGCTAGTTCGCAAAGCACGTCTATTCCTGTAAAACTGCAAATTTATGTAGCGCCTATATGCCCTGCGCAATGCTTTACGCTTTGAATGACCGTGAACGAGTAGGAATATGATAAAGATTGTCAATTCCTATAGCTATAGCCTAATGCATGTCGCAGTGAAAATCGTCGCTGTTTGCTTTCTGCTAGTGCCAGGCCCACGGCTGTGTAAGGTTGGAGGTCACCGATTCTGTAAGGGATAGAAGCTTGTCGTTTGTTCACTAACAGCACCAGTTCCATTTCTGTGTAAAGGATTCGAGGTTACAAATTTTCAAATAACACATAGCGTTTAAATGTTTATGTGTACGACAACAGCCGTTGGATGAGGTGTATAGCAATAATTATATTCGTCACGTCTGTAAGGCAAGCATAATGACCAACGCGCGTGCACTGTAAAGGGTACTAAGCACACAACAATGATCCTTCCAGAAGAATGGCCTCAGGCAATAATATAATGGCATAGGTCTGCAGAGGGGCCACAGAGAATGGTCTGTGTGTAATAGAAGCTTCCAGCATTAACGACAGCTTAAACATACAGGTATACACACAGATACATAGACAGACAGACAGACATACACATAAGCATACGCCTTCTACCGCCTTCCACAAGATGACGTTACAGCATGAATATTAATTATCCATGTAGCATAACAATAAGGTCGCTTAATCAGATAGGTATACACACACAGACACAGACACAAACAGGCAGGCATACAAGCAAGCATATGCACACACTGGAAAGTGCGAGATGATTCTGGAAGATGACAGCCCTGCATATATGAATAGTAATGAGTACAATGCATGCTAATGGTACATACACGCACACAGACACGCAGACAGACAGACAGACGAACAAAGAGGCAGACTAACAACAATAGTCCTTCTAGAATGGTCCACAAAGTTCTCGAATATGCCGTCATAGCATGAATATTAATTAGGGGCGGCGCTAATTAACATAATGAGGTCAAGTGAAAATTTGATGGCTTGCCATTGGTTGCTGTCCTCATACCGGCCCTCATATCCACATAAATATTAATTAGGTCACGTGTCAAATAGGCCGCTTCCTATTGGTCGAAGTCCTGATTCCGGCTATAGAACCACTACTGTGGTTATAGTAATACTGATCTTTATCCTTTGATTTTGTACTTGTCTTTTATCCCAAATAGAACTTCAATCAATAAATGTTCAGATAGATATTCTGCCACATGTGCATCTCATTTGTTCATAATCTGACAGATGTTTGTTGTCTTTTGCTTGCTTTTCTTCATTAGCATAAATTTTTTTGCTATTTTTTCAGCATTCTTACTTGAAAGAACATCAGATAAACTCTGAGACAAAGATTGTAAAGCTGGATTGGATTTCAGAAAGCATCAAGAAACAGAACATTGTTGATGTCGACCAATATCTGCTTCTTTAACCATACAACATTTATTTCTGCTTATTGTGCTATTAACAAGTGTTAGGTGAAGAAAATGGATGTGTCACCCACTCCTATAAAGCTGTCATCTTTGTTATGGCTTATATTTATAGCTTTTTTAGCTTGCATTCAGACAGCTTTCTGAATGCAAGCAAACAGGAAACTTTCTAGTACGGGTACAATGTTTTTGTAATCTACATTATAAGTCTGAAAGTTTGTCCCTTTTTGCATTTTGACTCTTCGTCCCAGAATAGGCTTGGAAATGACAGAGCGTCGGTTTAACACAATTTTTGCAATTGATTCTTACCCAAATTATAAGGTCAACGTGACTATTTTCAGCTTTTAATTCACTTTAAAACGAGAGTTATTAGCGTTTTAATACAGATTTGATCAGATTTTGCTGCCGCATAGTAAGGAGTCAACAGTCCGCATGACGTCATTCCGTTTATTCAACAATCCGGTTGGCAAACCGAAACCGGTTACAATAATATGCAGATCACAGAAATATTAGCTATACTAGAAGAACAGACAGCCTGCAATAATTGTATTAGGCCACAGTCAGCACACACACCCGCCCCTCAGGGATGGGTCATGTTTGGCTTTTTAGGGAAGCGGGGTGGGGTGGAGGGGTGGCGAAAACACAAAATTTAGCACTCAACGCTGGATACCCCAGAGGAGTAGTGTTGAAAACCCTAAATTTCCCGGCCACATCAAAATTTTGCGGGCCGCGTACCGGTGGTGGTCAGAGTGTGGTGGGGTGGAGGGGGAGGGTGGGGAGAAAATTTTCCCGAAAAACCAAATTTCACGAATGGCGTGGAGGTCGGTGGGGGAGAAAATTTTCCAGAAAAACAAACTTTCACGGGTGGCGTACCGGTGGAGGTCGGAGTGGGGAGGTGGGAGTGGGGAGGAATTTTCCCGAAAAACCAAATTTCACGAATGGTGTATCGGTGGAGGTCAGAGTGTGATGGGGTGGGGTCGAGTCAGGTGGGGAAAAAAGGTGGGGTGGGCAGTAGGAGTACGGATGGGGTCAAGTGGGTGTAGGGAAGTAGGAGATTGGCCGGGAGCGGGATGAATCCTAAATTTCCCAGGCAACGCCGGGTAATTCAGCTAGTGTAATATAATATTAAGTGCACAGAATTTCACAGTACCTAACATTAGTGACAGTGTATCACCAACACTATATAAAATAGTCTGCTATAGCCAGGTTTATCAGTTTCAGTGCCTGCCAGGGAGGCAGTGAGGTTGAGGCCATGAGGTTGAGGCCATGGAGACTGGCTGTGGTGCTGCCGTGGTAATAATTGGTGGTGGTCTTGTGGTGGCACTGGAGTAGAATCAGGACAGGATAGCTTTAAGAGTTCAGGTTTCAGTCATGTGTGTAGTGGGCAAGTGGAAGAGAAGTTAGATTGACAGTCGAGATAGGGGATGAACACTCTGAGGGGAGATCTTTTGGCAAAAGTTGTCAGCAGAGACTAACGAGCAGATACAGAATTTCAGACAAGATGATCATCATCATTATCATCGAATGAACCTGAGTAGTTGGATGTTGAAGAGCTGGCTAATGTAAGATGGTTAGGAGGTCTGAGGTTACTTTAGATAAGAGAAACAATTTTGTATTGAATGTGCTGAAGGACTTTAGCTAATAATGTGATTTGAAAACAGTGTTTAGGTGATGTTTGAGAGTATGGCTATACTGAACATTCGTTCTGCATTCGATTTGGGGCCGAATAGCAGGTGAAATAACCATTCGGTGTTAGGTTGAATAGTAATGACTGAATACAAATAGTGATCATGCAACATCTGTTTCTGCATATGCGACTATGTATATTCGTTTAATGAGCAAAAACAGGTTGGCAAACCGCAACCTGGTACATTGAGACAGACAAAAATATTACATTTAAATAGTAATAGTAATATTAAAGGGAGCAATCAGTTATTGGAATTGAATTTAATCCATAGCTTGAAAAGAACTCTAGAGACAAAGTTCTGGTCATCTTTGCTCGGAAGTTCAAAATTGTGCATACGGGCCGAGACCTGGACTGTTGTAGTGAGTGGAATGAGGCAACTCTCAATAACATAATTGATGCTGTGGTTGCAGCCCGGCCTTGTTTATTTCTAGTTTATGTATTAAATTTACTGAACTTAAACTTTTGCTTACATTTAACATTTGAGTGTTGTCGGTAGACCTATTTTTTACACTATTCGTATAGTTGGTGCAAGATAGGTGTGTTATTTGGTTATCAGCTGCAGAGGTGATTCCCTGATTGCAGACAAGAGAAGAATAAGGTGCAGGAAAAGTGAGATCTGTTGAATAAAGGCCAGACGGTTAAGTCAGTGCGTTTAATTACAAACTGAGTAAATATTTGTCTATGACAAGAAATTCTGTTTTGAAGGTTTTAGGTATTGCAAGTTGTCAGTTATTCAGGATGATATCTGGGTGGTAGTGTTCCACAGCTGATTTAGTGCATCTGGAAGGGAGTGAGAGGAGAAAGACTGAAGAGTTGTGTATGTCATTGGCCTAAAATAAAGGTAATGATTGACAGAGCGAGCAGTCAGCTTTATCAACACATATAACATGCCGATCGATTTTGTGATAGCAGTAGATCCAGTTTATGTCACATCCCCTCAGAGTGTTCATCCCCTGGGGTGGGCAGTAGGAGTACGGATGGGGTCAAGTGGGTGTAGGGAAGTAGGAGATGTGTCGAAAAGATGAAGATACAAGAAGACTACAAGTTATATTGTGAATGTTTGGTGAAGACAGAATGATTTGGGTTTAGGTTGTTCGAAATCAGATAGCCATTGAGGCAGGAGAGGTGGCAAGGTCGTAGCAATGATTTTGTTTCGGGGGTGTTTGAGCAACCGAATCAACTGAATGGATTGGAGGAGTGTTGTATTGTTTTTTCAGTAAGGAGGTTGGGATTGAGGAGGTTGGGTCAAGTTCAAAATCGGCTGTTTTGAGTGCTGTGCTTTTTGCTTCAATAGTAAGCTCAAACAGGTTAACCCTGCGAATGGAGTGGAGAAAAAGGCATTATGAGTAGAAACATGCATGCATGTTTGTGCCCTGAAATTGAGAAGTGACTAAGCAGACACAATCCGCCTCTGTCAGCACTGTCCCCACTGTTGCCATGGCATCAGTCAAAGACAGTGGCATAGCCTAACTAGCTTTTCATTGGCCCGTGTGCAGAGGTCCAGCATGGGCCCTGTTTGACCTTATGAGGCCATTAACCTATGCGTTCTTGCAATCAAGTTCACCAAAACTACTCAATGGCATTTGCTATTAGAGCTAACACATGCAATACAACCTCCTTACAGAATAAACATGAAGAAGAAGAAGAAGAAGAAGAAGAAGAAGAAGAAGAAGAAGAAGAAGGAGGAGGAGGAGAAGGAGGAGGAGGAAGAAGAAGAAGAAGAGGAGGAAGAAGAGGAAGAAGGAAACGGTGGAGAAGGAGAAGGATGAAAAGGAGGAGGAAGAAGAAGGAAGAAAATGCACGAATTAGATTTGTAAATTAAAGTGCTATAGGTCTTACTGCAGTGATTTCTCAGACAAATTTAAAATCTATCACTTTGCAGACTCATCCACTTATTAATTAATTATTATTAACCTACTTAAAACAACGACATGGCATCATAGCATTTCTTTCTAGCATAGACTAAGCCTAGCCTACTGACTACTGTTCATCAAAAAGTGTCAATCATCTATCAATTCTGGTCCATGATTTACAATTTGCTCATCAAAAACGACACAATCATCTCAATTTTTAATAGTAGGCCTACCTAAAAATAGGTTTGGCAATGTTCCCGGTATACATGCCAAACTATGGGAATTATATATGATTCCCTATGATTCTCTGATCCACACGTAGGCCTACGTGCTCAGTTTTGGTGTCTCCTGAATTGGGGCAAGAGCTGAAGCCTGAAAGGAGTTGAGAGCAGCATGAGAATTGTAAAAAAAAAATAACGGGTCACAATGTGGTCAACATGGAGTTGCGATGAGTTGCAAAAAAGTGAAAAGACTTACATCATACATGTAACTGTATGACCATAGGAAAGAACAGTCAGGGTTGAACCAACTCAGACCACGCAATTCTCACCTTAGTTGAGGGAGATGCCGTGCAGGTCATCACCGTTATCATATCCAGCAAATGACCGGGATTCTCACTGTGACAACTTGAGGTTTCTGCGGAGCATCGTTTAATTATAAAACACGAACGTGACAGATAGACGGACTTATAACTATCACACCTATCCTAGATGGCGTAGGCACGCCCTTACCCTTTGCCCAGGAAAGCGAATCAGCGAAATTAAAATCGTATGCCAGTATGATTTGTTTCATGTTCTCAACTTAAAACTGTTAGACCAATTCTTTATTATTGTTCACAACTTCACACTGTCACACACACTAACGTCGTTTTGGAATTTGACCGTCATGACTCGAGACGAAAACACAACAAAGTTAAAAGTTCAGTAGGCCTATTGTAGCGAAGTAATGCAAGTGTGATCTCAAAAACTAGCTTACATCTCTCACAATATAATATAATATACTAATTAAGTTAGATTAATAACTCAATAATCTCTGTGGGCCTCTGGAGGTCGTGGGCCCATGTGCTTTACACACACTGCACACATGGTAGCTACGCCACTGGTCAGAGATCTACTTGTGTGCCTGACTAATGCTGCCACGCTTTCAGATGTGGCTGCTAGGAGATTTTATTTGGACTATGGTACTCCTCATTAGCAACAATACCTATAGGCCAGTGTAGACCTAACGGTATGATATGCAAGTGACGCATGATAGGCCTACACCATATAAATTTAAACCTACCATAGAGCCCTATTGGCAAATTTGTCATAACTATCGCTAACACAGTTTCACCATGTGATGAGGTGCTGGGGTGACTGCCATAAGTATTAAAATGCTTGCATAACATTTATTAGTTTTATGCATTAGATTTTTAATTTGCGAGTCAAGAAATTATAGGATATCATTTAGGCTACATAACCACAGAGACATTAAATATTTGCACATGCTGTCATTGTTTGAAGAATACCATTTCATATCATTTAGTAATGTCATTGTTCATTAAGTTCC
>OX457050.1:34301813-34331922 GCA_949752735.1 Lumbricus terrestris
AAAACTTATAACCCTTGCTAGAATTTCTGGCCGATTTTAAGATAAGTCTGCTTGGAATTGGAAACTCCAATAAGGGCCCCCACACATGCTCAAAGGATTTGTACCAGGGAATTTGCTCTGATTTGTTCTTCTGTAGCGCCGCCACTGATCACACACTAATAATTTTATAGACCTATATTTTCGCGTTTACGCAAGAAGTAGACCTAATTCGTAAAATCAAAGAGTGTATAATGATGCCATTTCATAAATGCGTTGCATAGCACTTGAATTCCGATCGGAAGAGGTGTTTAGTGTCTAAAATCATATAGATCTAAGTAGTTAAAACTTATAACCATTGCTAGAATTTCTGGCCGATTTTAAGATAGGCCTAAGTCTGCTTAGAATTGGAAACTCCAATAAGGGCCCCCACACATGCTCAAAAGCTGTAAGTCTATATTATGCCAAAATCAGTAGTTTTCAAATAATTTGACAATTTGTTCCGAGATATTTTACTCATTTTTACTATTATGATTAACAGTGATGAAAAATCTTTATATTGCATGTGTGGAGGCCCCTAAAGTGTGGAGACCGAACACGTTGAACATGCTTTAATCCCCCACACTCCCACCTCACCCAACCACCTGTCTAGCTTCACCGTTTCAGGTGAATAAGTGTGACTATATGCATGGAAACGGCTGAAAAAGTAGAAACAATGGGGTTTTGCCTCCCTTCTGTCCCCATGGTGCGAGACATTCGCGAACCCCTCCACTTGGTGTCCCATGACGAGACGGACACAGTAGTGAAAGTTTGGAGTGAAAAGGTGCAAAACTGTCGAAATGCATCCCGAACAAACAGACAGACACACACACAGAGACACACAGAATCTTCTCTTTGATAGATAGGCCCAAACTAACTAGGCCCTAAGTATTTTAGGAAGTGACATAATTAATATTGGTTAGTTTTGTAATCAGAGTTATAGTAGACTATAATAGGCCCACATCAAAATTCGAAAACTTCGATATTTTGGTCATAGCATGAGAATAGCATTCATTCATTCATTCATTTCGAGAATTTATATAGCGCTTCTTCAATAAACCTACTCAGAGGCGCTCCCAGCCCAGCCACAGCTAAAAAAGTAGGATTTTAGATACCTAAAAATGCAGGGGAATTTTGCCTAGGCATAAGTCGCAAGGTAATTGTGAGGCCATTCCAGATAGCGGGTCCCACAACAGAAAATGCTCGGCGCTGTCTGGTAGAAGTGCGAGCTCGCGGAACCAAAAGCTCACCCGTTGCCGCAGAGCGAAGAGCTCGACGGGCTGCAAGGTCTGAGACAGGTCGACAAAGGCTAGACAAGTACGACGGAGCATAGCCAAACAAGTGCAGCAACTCGGTAGGAGATGCGCTGTGAAACAGGGAGCCAGTGAAGAACATCACGCAGAGACGGGGGTATATTTAGGAATGCGGTCAATGAGGCGAACAGCCGAACGAAGAACTCGTTCAAGGCGCCCAATTAGTCCAAGTGGCAGACCCACAAGTAAGCCTACCGAACGGCAGTAATCAATAATCTACTAGTGACAAAGGCATGCACAAGAGTCACATAGTAGCACTATGCATCTTGAGACAACTCGGAGTTGATGAAGATGGTAGTAGCAACTACGAAGGACCAAATTGATGTGCTTTGAGAAATTGAGCTCTTGATCAAAAGTAATTCCAAGGTCTCGCACTGTGAGAGAGAACTAGATATCAGGGAAAGTTGCTGTTATTAAGTGCAGGTCAATGGACGCCAATTGCCTGCGAGTACCAAACGAGATGAACTGAGTTTTAGAGTGATTTAGTAGCAAACGATTAGACGCCATTCATGATGAGAGAGCATCAATGGCATTGGACATTAAAGACACAGTGGACAATGCATCAGTGGCAAAGCAGTGAGCATAAGCCTGCACGTCATCAGCATAGAGTTGGTGCAGGAGACCACATGTAGACAATAAGGAACTAATACCAGCTTATAGAGGACGTACAGTAAAGGGCCCAAGCCGCCCAACACTGAACCCTGTGGCACACCAAAAGGGGCTGAGACCCAACACGACCTAGAGGCACCCAAAACCAAACAGTTAGTGTGCCCAGATAGAAAAGAGCGAAGCCATTCTAAAGGAGCAGCAGTCAAGCCAAAGGAAATAGAGAGACAATGTAGCAAGATAGAGTGGTCAGCTGCATCAAAATCGGCACTAACATCAAACAAAGCTTTAAAAAAAGTAACGTGCTATGGCGCCATATAAATCGGACAATAGGCGAACCAAAAGAGTTTCAGTAGAATGATTTCTACGGAAACCTGACTGTTGAGAGGGGAAATATTGCATATTTGGGCATGCATGTCCAAATATGCAATTAATTGGTTTGCAACAATGCGTTCTAAAAATTTAGATAAAAATGTAACAGTAAAATGTAACCTGTAGTTGGCTGGATCACTTGGGTCCAGACCGTCTCGTTTCAGAACAGGAAGCAGGATTGATTGTTTCTGAGAAGATAGAAGATGATAGCATCGAAAGCAGCATCATGACGGGTTTTGTGGAGGGGAACCGAGGACGAGGAGGGCCGATATTCCTCCTCTTCTTATCACATCCCTCGTCATTTCAATTCTAAACATCACCCACCTTAGCCGTCCATCTATCTGCCTGCCTGACTCTCCGGACTTGACCCGCTGCCTATCGATTTTGTTTTGATTGAGCGCCTGTGAATAAGCTGGTTCCCGCGACTTGGCTTTTGTGGGCGCTGTAGAAGTTTCGAGATTACGATTACGATTACGAGGATATCTTGAATCGACAACGTCCTGAACTGGACAGGGCTTGTAGGCTCTGACTTAATGAGCGCGACAAGGGACAGAATACTCTGGGCATTAAAGGTCCATTCATGTAGCCAACCGTCGCGATGTGACGATGGCGAGTTTGGCGACATGACATGACATGACATTAGGTAATGACTTACCTGACCCATGGCACTGCCAGATTCAGCAACAATAACGACAACGACGTTTCCAATGGCTACTGTCATTAGCCATATGGCTGTTAGAATGGACTTCATCGATGGCGCTGCCTGAAAAACAGTTTTCCACGCTTAAGATAAATTTATGTTTTAAATAAATGCGCCAAGTATAAATACCAACTACTGCTGCTGATAGCATTTACCTTACGTGTGGGGATAGTGCGGATTGGCACATTGCTCTTGCAGTGGCGGCGCCAGACACTTTTTGTAGCCAGGGCATAGCCAGGGCAGTCATAAAAGTAACCAGGGCAGAGCAGTGGCGGCGCTAGGGGGGGGGGGCGAGGGGGGCTAAGCCCCCCTAAAAAAGGCCATCCATTTTTTCTCCCATGTAAAAATAAAAAATTTGGACGATTTACCCCCTTTAGCCCCCCCAAAACTGAAATCCTGGCGCCGCCACTGGGGCAGAGGGCAAGACGCGCGCTCTGTAGCACGGGCTTACATGCATAGGCCTATAATTTGGCGGTAGGCCTAACGTGCTCGCCATAGATGCCACAACTGGGTTTTTCTACTATATAGATCTGGGGTTATTGGCCTTCGTCTTGGTACCCATGTGCGGATCCAGGGGCCAATTCGGCCATGGCGCCCATTTAGAAATTTCTTTATTTTTGACTAGCTATTTTGCTCGAAAAATAGACGTGCCCTCCCCATGAGTTGTTCCGTAGGACTTTGGCCCCCCCTTCGAAAATTTCTGTATCCGCCCTTGTGGGTATCTGCTTTTGGGGGGGCGGCATATTGTGGGTTTATTCAGGTTACTTTACATTTTGTATCTACATTTTTATTAACCCTCATCTTGCGAAATCTAACTGAATTTGAATAAAAGAGTCTAAAGTCGCTGATATAAATAGTCTGGACTTTTCTGGTATTTTTTCATAACGAATTCTGACTTTATCTCTCAAACTTCAATGGCAACTCTATAAATCACCCACCGTATACACTATAAGAGCTGTAGGCTATTATGCCCCCCCCCCAATTTTTTTTCGAGGGCAACGGCCTCTGTTGGCATATGCCCTCGTCAAAATCTGGATCCATCCACTAGGATTTGATAGTCAGATGATCAGATGGGCGAAACCATAAAACGGAACACTTTTGACATTTGGAAAGCAACTCTTATAGATCTTGGTATTGACCAATCTCAGTGACTTAGCGAAGCATTGCAAATCCTCTTTCATGTAGCAATTGGACAGCAAAAGTTCAGCAAACAAAGTAAATTAGTGAGGTGTATAGGTCTCTTGTCTACGCAAATGGTTACATTTCATTTGAAAAAACACTGTAGCGACAGTTGGGCATATATGCCGTTAGTTGTGTACGGCAATGTGGATAAACAGTCACAGAATTTTTCACTGCCAGAATTTTTCACTGCCAGAATTTTGCCCTGCCAGAAATTTTGCCCTGCCACAATTTTTCCCCGCCAGAACTTTTGTCCTGCAATAAAAAGAATTTTTCTCAGCCAGAACTTTTCCCTGCCTGAATCTTGCCTTACCAAAATTTTTGCCCTGTTATAATTATTCCTGCCAGAACTTTTCCCTATCAGAATTAATGTCCTGCCACAATTTTTCCTGCCCGAACTTTCCCTCGGTCAGAATCTTGCCCTGTCAGCATTTTTGCCCTGCCAGAATTTTACCGCGCCGGAATTTTGCCCTGATAGAATTTTTCCTCTGCCCGAATTTCCCCTGCCAGAACTTTTTAACTGACAGAATTTCTGCCCTGCCAGAATTTTTCTCTCTCAGAACTATTGGGCTGCCCGAATTTTGCCCTGCCAGAACTTTTACCCGGTTAGAATTTTGCCCTGCCAAAGCTTTTGCCATGTCAGAATTTTTGCCAAGCCAGAGCGCGGACGGACAGACGTGAACAGTAAGGAACAATATGGTCGATCAAATTCTGACAGGGCAAAATTTCTGGCAGGGCAACGACCAGGGCAACTGGCAGGGCAAAGGCTTTTTCACCAGGGCATTTGCCCTGTCATGCCCTGGCGTAGCGCCGCCACTGTGCTCTTGCTATTAAATTATAATGCCAGTAGCCCTAATGCAGAATCAGGGATGCAAAAAATTGGCTGCATTTTTGTTTATCCACAACAGCATCCAAGGTTCACAAGGTTGGTTGCGTGACTACACATGAGGAGTTGAACAAGTAGCCTAAAGGCAACACAAGGTCAAGCAACGAGACTCTTCAGGTTAAGGCCAGTGCAACATATTGCGCAAGTAGCATATAATTGTAGGCAGAGGCAAACACGACCAAGTTCGCTAATACAGTATCATTATTTGGTGAATCGCTTATTCAGATGGTGGGTTCTACTAGGAACGTCAATCACGTGGCAACTTATTTTATGATCGGGTCTGTCCCGTCCGGTCCAATTTGATAGCTGTCTGTGAAAGTGGGAGACTCTCTGGTTCCATGGTTAGTGAAGGATGGGTGTCATAGGATGGGTGTCATCATGCCCTAGCGAGTCCTGCGTGCACGGAAAGCGAAATAAAATGATACGAAATATGTTAGAATCGTTAGATGAGCTTAACTGAGCAAGAGACTAATATGACCCTGCTGAAATCGAGAGTTTAACTTTTAGCGATTGCACGGGCAAATTCGCTGCTAATTGCTTCAAAGTTAACTCTAGGCCTAAGTGAAATATCGCGATGGTCTGCAATCTGTTACCTACTTGAGATAGGCAAAATAAACTTTGCAAAAATAATAATAAAATGGAACAGTTATTGGAACTGAATCAATAGTTATGCTTTTAGTGATATTATGTTTACAAAGAACCCTTGAGACTGGTGGTGGTGGTGGTGGTGGCGGCGGCGGCGGCGGCGGTGGTGGTCGTGGTGGTGGTCGTGGTGGTGGTCGTGGCCGGTGCTGCTGGTGGTGGTGCTGCTGCTTCTGCTGCTGCTGGAGCCACTGGTGGTGCAGGTGCCACTGGTGGTATTGGTGGTTGTGGTATTGGTGGTGTGTTGGTTGTGTAATATCTTCATGAAGCGAAAGTCTCTTAGATAATCACTAGGGACTAGAGCGAGTGACGTCGTTAAAAATTAAACATAATAATTGGGCCCTACGTCGTGCAGCCTAACACTCGTAAACGGAGTAGCGTTATAGAATTACGAAGGTGTGTAATTCTTTTAGTACCGGTAACTATAATTAATGAATGGTAGCACAGTAGCAATATAAATAAGAAAAATACAATGCAATGCAATACCTGTGAGTAGGCAAATGACAGTCCGGTAACGGAGAAGAGGACTTCGCCCATAGTTATGAGGAAGTACTGTGGCACCTGTAGGAAAATGCTCGTCGTCCACGGAGTGATCTCCATCATCTGAGTGATTGTTATGCCCTGAAACACATGTGTACGTACATGTCTGGAGTTAATTATTTATATGTCCTAGTTCAAGGCTAAAATAGGAATATTGACTATTGTTCAGTTGGGAGTCTGGGTTACTATGCCTCATTCTACAGGGCTCTCATTAGTCATGTTAATGTTTGTAAATCGTAATCACAAAGAGAATTCAGGCAAGGGTAGAAGCTGACCGGGGGGCTGGGAGAAGACCCATTCGGATTAAGAAGGGTAGATGCACAAGAAACGCCGTCAGAGCCCTGAGGGTGCTAACGGAAAGAAGCATAGAGTACGGACAGTCTATATCTATTTCGTGGATTATGAGAAGGTGTTTGACAGAGTATTCCTCTTCGCGATCTTCACGTTCGTATGTGCAACGACGCCATTTTTCTATGTTCTGTGCGTCTCTTTTCAGTCCACTGTATCCATCCTCTGTCAGCATCCAGTCCAGCAGCATTGTTCTTGGTCTACTTCGCATCCTTTTCCCATCCATTCAATGATGTTTCTTAGTAGGGTGTCTCTCCTTGAAATGTGTCCTGTCCATTTCTTCTACCGCCCATGTATAGTGCCCATCAGTTACCTATTTTCTTCCATCAACTGTAAGATTTCCTCATTCGTTATTCTCTCCACCCAGCTGATTCTCTCCATTCTGCGCCAGATCCACATCTCGAAGGCCTCTAGTCGTTTTATGTCTTCTTGCCGCATTGTCCACGTCTCCGAACCTTAGAGGACAACACCCCACACCAGTGTCTTCACCATTCTCTTCTTCAGCTTCATGTATAGACTCACCCCTCTTTGCAGAATGCAGGTTTCCCATTTTCATGTCGTAATTCATCGATTAAAGCGGTCCATCACCATTTGTAGACCCTTCTGACTCACGGACTACTTAGTAGAAAGAGTACGGACAGTCTATATCTGTATAGTGTCCGTTCCTTCCATCATTCCTCTCTTGCTTTAAGATTGTTGAGTCTTTTATACTCCTTTTTTAGCTTTCTCTGTGCTCTGGTGTTTCCATTTTCTTCTCTCTTCCATATCTGCCTGCATGCCATCATCGCCTGGTCGTCTGCAAATCTCAATGCTTTCACCATTTTCACACCCATCTTTACTCCCTCATCCAGCTCCTCTAACGCTTCTCTAACAATTTCTTCTATGTAGATGTTGAATAAAATTGGTGACAGTGTGCATCCTCTTCCTATTTTTCCCGGCTCTGAAAATTCTCCTTCGATTCTTATCTTTGTCCCATGTATAGACTGCCTATCAATCTTTTTTATCCAGTTCACCCCTATTCGCCTAAGTATTCTCGTTAATTTCTTCCAGTCCACTCTGTCAAATGCTTTTTCGTAGTCGACGAAACAGATGTATGTCTTACCCATGCTGAATGCTTCTTTCTGCTATTACTCTCGGTGCTGCATCTCTTGTCCCTCTACCCTTCCCGAACCCATATTGTTCCTCTCCTTAGGACTTATCCGTTTCCACTTTTGTCTGTAGTCTTTTTGTTATTATTCTTATCAGTATCTTTGACGCGTGTGTAAGGAGGCTTATAGTGCGATGGTCCTCGCAGTTTATTGCATTCCGTTTCTTCTGTATTGGTATAACTAGGGTCTGTAGAAAGTCCTCTGGCCATGCTCCTGTATTATATATGTCTTGGCATAGTTGCACCACTTCATTCATTGCTTTCTCTCCTAGGTTCATCAGCATTTATATTATCAATTCCTTCTGCCTGGCCGTTTTCATGTCATCCATTACAGCTAAAACTTCTTCTTTCATCACCCTTGGTCCAATGGTGTCCTCGGCGGTTTTTGCTTCCTCCTGCTCCTTCGCTTGTTTCTCCATTTCCTCCTCAATGCCGCTATTTTCTGCGTATAACTTCTCCACATATTCCATCCATCTTTTCCTTATATCTCCAGGGTCTTCTAGTAGCCTGCCATCCTTATTCTTGATTGTGCTTCCTCTTCCCATATTCTTTTTCTTTTCTAGTGATTTTATTTTCCCATACACTAGATCGTGGCGTCCTTGTTCATGGAGTATCTCTAACTCTCTGCACCGTTCCTTCTCTTGCTTTATCTGGGAAAAACTTATGAATGCACATAGACGAAGGGGCATAGATTTGGAGGGACAGGAGGCTTATTGGAAACCTATATATGAATGAATCAAACGGTCAGAATAAGAATAAAAAGGAATGCTCGGTGGAAGGAGTAATTAGTAGGAGGTCAGGCAAGGGTTTCCGCTATCACCACTTCTCTTGAACATATAGGGTACATAGAGGAACTGATGCAAGAGGCGTATAAAAGGAGAAGGTATAAAAGTGGGTAGAATACTCGTAAGAGCCTTAATATTTTCCGACGACCAAGCAATGCTGGCGACCACATAGGAGGGGTTGCAGAAATTGATGGATCAGCTAAAAAAGACCTCAATAAAATACACTATGAAGATAGATATCGGAAAGACAAAGACCATGAGGACAAGGGATGGGGAGGAGGAGATAGAAATGAAAATAGCAATAAATGGAGAGGAGGTGAAACAGGTCAAGAGCTTCTGCTGCTTGGAAAGTGTGATAGCCTAACAACAGATGCAAGATCCCATAGTGATATAAAAGAAGAATACTACTGGGAAAAGATGCGTTCACAAACAGTGGCGGCGCTACGCCAGGGCATGACAGGGCAAATGCCCTGGTGAAAAAGCCTTTGCCCTGCCAGTTGCCCTGGTCGTTGCCCTGCCAGAAATTTTGCCCTGTCAGAATTTGATCGAGCATATTGTTCCTTACTGTTCACGTCTGTCCGTCCGCGCTCTGGCTTGGCAAAAATTCTGACATGGCAAAAGCTTTGGCAGGGCAAAATTCTAACCGGGTAAAAGTTCTGGCAGGGCAAAATTCGGGCAGCCCAATAGTTCTGAGAGAGAAAAATTCTGGCAGGGCAGAAATTCTGTCAGTTAAAAAGTTCTGGCAGGGGAAATTCGGGCAGAGGAAAAATTCTATCAGGGCAAAATTCCGGCGCGGTAAAATTCTGGCAGGGCAAAAATGCTGACAGGGCAAGATTCTGACCGAGGGAAAGTTCGGGCAGGAAAAATTGTGGCAGGACATTAATTCTGATAGGGAAAAGTTCTGGCAGGAATAATTATAACAGGGCAAAAATTTTGGTAAGGCAAGATTCAGGCAGGGAAAAGTTCTGGCTGAGAAAAATTCTTTTTATTGCAGGACAAAAGTTCTGGCGGGGAAAAATTGTGGCAGGGCAAAATTTCTGGCAGGGCAAAATTCTGGCAGTGAAAAATTCTGGCAGTGAAAAATTCTGTGACTGTTTATCCACATTGCCGTACACAACTAACGGCATATATGCCCAACTGTCGCTACAGTGTTTTTTCAAATGAAATGTAACCATTTGCGTAGACAAGAGACCTATACACCTCACTAATTTACTTTGTTTGCTGAACTTTTGCTGTCCAATTGCTACATGAAAGAGGATTTGCAATGCTTCGCTAAGTCACTGAGATTGGTCAATACCAAGATCTATAAGAGTTGCTTTCCAAATGTCAAAAGTGTTCCGTTTTATGGTTTCGCCCATCTGATCATCTGACTATCAAATCCTAGTGGATGGATCCAGATTTTGACGAGGGCATATGCCAACAGAGGCCGTTGCCCTCGAAAAAAAATTGGGGGGGGGGGCATAATAGCCTACAGCTCTTATAGTGTATACGGTGGGTGATTTATAGAGTTGCCATTGAAGTTTGAGAGATAAAGTCAGAATTCGTTATGAAAAAATACCAGAAAAGTCCAGACTATTTATATCAGCGACTTTAGACTCTTTTATTCAAATTCAGTTAGATTTCGCAAGATGAGGGTTAATAAAAATGTAGATACAAAATGTAAAGTAACCTGAATAAACCCACAATATGCCGCCCCCCCAAAAGCAGATACCCACAAGGGCGGATACAGAAATTTTCGAAGGGGGGGCCAAAGTCCTACGGAACAACTCATGGGGAGGGCACGTCTATTTTTCGAGCAAAATAGCTAGTCAAAAATAAAGAAATTTCTAAATGGGCGCCATGGCCGAATTGGCCCCTGGATCCGCACATGGGTACCAAGACGAAGGCCAATAACCCCAGATCTATATAGTAGAAAAACCCAGTTGTGGCATCTATGGCGAGCACGCTAGGCCTACCGCCAAATTATAGGCCTATGCATGTAAGCCCGTGCTACAGAGCGCGCGTCTTGCCCTCTGCCCCAGTGGCGGCGCCAGGATTTCAGTTTTGGGGGGGCTAAAGGGGGTAAATCGTCCAAATTTTTTATTTTTACATGGGAGAAAAAATGGATGGCCTTTTTTAGGGGGGCTTAGCCCCCCTCGCCCCCCCCCTAGCGCCGCCACTGCTCTGCCCTGGTTACTTTTATGACTGCCCTGGCTATGCCCTGGCTACAAAAAGTGTCTGGCGCCGCCACTGTTCACAAAAAGAGGAGAGTTGATAGGAGGATGAGTGAGCAAAGATCTAAAGAAGAAACTTGTCAAAGTACTGGTATGACACTCTTTTGGCCACCCTGGATGTAGAATCGCTCTACACCAACATCCCATTATACCTAGGAATAGAATTTATCATAGAACACTGTGCTAAGACCTCAAATTGCTGGAAACACTTTGAAATAGATATCAAACCCATCCACCCACCCTTACTTATGAAATTTTTGAACTTCACCCTTAGGAATTGTTACTTTACTTTCAATGGCATACTAGATATACAGATCCAGGCTCTGGGGGGGTCTAGCCGCTAATATTATTATGTACAAATTATTTTAAAAGTTTCATACAGCTTATCCTGATCTTCAATGGGGCCATGATAGATTCATCGACGATCTTTTCGGCATTTGGAACACCCAGACGATCTTAACATTTACTTTAATACCCTTAATAATTTAAATAAAGACTTCAAATTTACACTTAATCAATCAACAGACAAAATCCCATTATTGGACGTTAAGATAATGAAAGTAAAAAATAATCTAGAAACCACAATATACACCAAACCTACAGATAAAAAGTTATACCTCAACTACCCGGTACCATACTAAGAGATCTATACCATTCAGTCAATTTTTAGACTAAAAAGAATTGTTTCGGACCCCAAGGACTTGCAATCTCGGATGAAAATTTGTTCAACATATTCCAAGCTAGGAGTTATCCAGAATGCATTTGAAATGAGGCACTCTTTAAATTAGATTCAGTCCACAGAGACTCTCTTATGAATTACAAAATAAAAAAACAGAAAATGGATAAACCTATCCTTATATTAATATACGAAAACAAATATAACAAGAAAAATGTCTTTAAAAAATTTGTTCATAAACTTTGGCTTGAACTAATGAATGAGAACCCGTATTTACAAAAAACTTTCCTGAAAAACCCATGATAACCTATAAGAACGGCAAAAATGTTAAGAAAACACTTAGAAGTTCTAAATTTCCGGCACATTGGCATGACGGCCCAAAGTAAAAACATAAAAAGAACGCTTTAGATAACGAAAACATGTATAATTTAGCAGCCTTGCTACTTGAAAATCTATAAATTGGACTCGGAGGCTAGGTTTCCTGAATAGACAGGTAATTTGTGTCACTGTGTGCTATTTTACTACTATATATAAAAATTCCGTACCTTGACGTTCCTGGCTATTACTTTATTTGGAAAATTGCTTGACGTTAATGTAGAAACTGTAGATAATTATAAATAGTTGTTTTCTTTAATTTTAAAGTTATGTTCCAGGTTTGATTTTTTTCCTTGAGTTTTAAAGTTGTGTTCTCGTTTTAACTAACATTTAGTGTAGCACTTGTTAGTTAATCATTTTGCACCTTCGTATTGATATTACCTGTCACATTTTTTCATCCAGTTTATTACCCTTTTATTAATGCATTGAACCGGTGTAAAAGTATAAGCTTCCATCAAGTCTCTGCAGTAGGTCTTGAAAACTCAGAAGTTAGGCTTCCTACATAGACACGGAACTCGTGTGCTATTTTTCTACTGTAAGGGACGGAGATATGAACCATCAGGAAAGAGACTGGAAGAAGGATGGAAAGGGTGAGCTGGACGCAGCGAGGGACTAATGAAGAGGTGCTGCAAAAGTAGGAGAATAAAATCACTGATGACAGCTTTAAAAGAAAGGCAAAAGAATTGGAATGGTCACATACTAAGAGGAGACTACCTTCTGAGAGAAATCATAGAACCCACATCGTCTCTTTAAGGTATAATCAATAGGCGATCATCAGAACAACCAGCATAAACGTCTTCTTCTGGATTAAACTCTCAACAGGACGAGGAGATCAGGAGATTCCTGGTCAGTTTTTCTTATACCTGTTGACTCGAGGTTAAAGGAGTCTCTTAGAAAGTAGTGATCGAACCACTTGTAAACATCCTGTGCGACAAACTTAATTAGCCTAAGTCAGTCACCGTATGACGCCAAAGTGCTTGAAATCTGAAGTTGTTAAGGACAAACAAGGTGCGGATTGGTTGCCATTAATGCAATTATAAGGAAACTGGTCAATGAATTGGGCCTAGCGAATTCGTCTGGCATTGTCCAGATTGACATTTCGGTGTGACCTTATGAATACTAATAATGAGAGACAATTAACACGAGCAGATAGCCTACGTTTAGGCATTCATCCGCATGTACACTGCAGAGCAGTGTTTAATCTAGACGTCTCTGGGGGGGAACTTTCCCCCCCCCAGGATTGACATTTCCCCCCCAGAAAAATTTCACAAAATGTTATTGGTTTTTAGTAACTTTTCATCGTTGTTTTACTTGAAGTGTTATACATGTAATATACCGTGATATTATTTACTATTATATGATTATAATGACATTATTTACTACTATTATATGCGATACTATCATGTTGCAATGAATATAACTTACTGTATATATTTAGATAAACACTATTTTTTCTAACTAAAAACAAAGATAACATCTCCTCCAGAAAAATTTGTCAAAATGGTAATAGTATTTAGTTGCTGTTTAGTGTTTACATCATTGCATTACATGAACTGTTATAATAATATAACCGTAATATTATTTACTGCTACATGGTAGTAGTAATTATTTACTGTTATATTGTATGACAAAATCCAGCAAAAATGAGTATAATTTACTATTAATATTTGTACAAATACTATTTTAGTACAACTGAATGGCTATCAAGTGCTATTCTTCACAGTTTAAACTGTCAAATTTCAAAATGTTTTGGTCCTATTATCTGAACACCTGGTAAAACATCATTACTACAAGACTAGTGGCTTCTTGATTTTGGTACCGGTAGTTTATTAGCTCTTGGTAGATTTGTGTACCATTAAATATGATTTCGGAAAGTATGTCCTGGCCAGCAACTCAGGGCCATATGGAGAAACTGGGATAAGCAGACAGTTTCTGATTACAGTGCTGAAAAGTCAGCTTATTTACTCATGTAAACAGTAATTCATTAGAATAACCCAGCAAGAGCAGAAATGAGCTGCTGAACACGATACATAAAGATTTTTTTATTGTAATTATATAATATATATATATTGAAATCCTAAAACACTTTTTTATCAGTACTGAAATAATGGAGTTATTTTTGTTAAAATGGCATCTTCAAAGGGTACCATTGCAATGTGGAAATTCAAGAAGTTTCTAATGAGTCACTGAAAAAGTACAGCTATTGTGTTAAGATAACACCTTAAAATACTGCCATTGCAATGTGGAAATTCAAAAAATTTGTAATGGGTCACTGAAAAAGTACAGCTATTTTTTTAAGATGACACCTTAAAATACTGCCATTGCAATGTGGAAATTCAAAAAGTTTCTAATGGGTCACTGAAAAAGTACAGCTATTTTTTTAAGATGACATCTTAAAATGCTGCCATTGCAATGTGGAAATTCAAAAAGTTTCTAATGGGTCACTGAAAAAGTACAGGTATTTTGTTAAGATGACACCTTAAAATACTGCCATTGCAATGTGGAAATTCAAAAAATTTCTATTGGGCCACTGAAGAAGTACAGCTATTTTGTTAAGACGACACCTTAAAATGCTGCCATTGCAGTGTGGAAATTCAAAAAGTTTCTAATGGGTCACTGAAAAAGTACAGCTATTTTGTTAAGATGACACCTTAAAATGCTGCCATTGCAATGTGGAAATTCAAAAAGTTTCTAATGGGTCACTGAAAAAGTACAGCTATTTTGTTAAGATGACATCTTAAAATGCTGCCATTGCAATGTGGAAATTCAAAAAGTTTCTAATGGGTCACTGAAAAAGTACAGCTATTTTGTTAAGATGACACCTTAAAATACTGCCATTGCAATGTGGAAATTCAAAAAATTTCTAATGGGCCACTGAAGAAGTACAGCTAGTTTGTTAAGACGACACCTTAAAATGCTGCCATTGCAGTGTGGAAATTCAAAAAATTTATAATGGGTCACTGAAAAAGTACAGCTATTTTGTTAAGATGACACCTTAAAATGCTGCCATTGTAATTTGGAAATTCAAAAAGTTTCTAATGGATCACTGAAAAAAGTACAGCTATTTTTGTTAAGATGACACTTTAAAATACTGCTATTGCAATGTGGACATTCAAAAAATTTCTAATGGGGAGGGGGATTTGCCCCCTCCCCGTTACCCCCCCCCCCCCCTCAGTGCGCTACGCGCCTCACGAGCGTCCTGCGGACGCTCAATTGTCTCCCCCCCAGAAACCTCAATTCCCCCCCCAGCGGAGGGGGACTAGATTAAACACTGACTGCAGAGACTCAACCAACTTTCTTTGAAATTCGGCCTATGAGCTGACGGCGATGCACAGGGCCCTATTTAGAGACCCTACCCGACAGGCCGAAAGTCCATCATATGGAGCTGCAGTAGTCCATATGTGTGGCGCGGTGGTGTACTAGTGTTCGTTGCAACTGAGTCTGCAGGTTCGAATCCATCTCAAGTCGCCGCGTAGGGACCTTGAGCAAGTCCTTTACTCGCAATTGCTCATCGCTTTGATGACAATTGCTTCGGCGTGAAACTCCGATGCAGTGTTCGCACTGTAGTCTAGAGCGCCTTTCAGTAATGAGTATGGAGGATCGCTATAACAAGTGCAATTTAGTGCATATTAAAAAATTATGTGAAACTACACACGGCAAGGCAGTAGGCCTACCTAGGGAGTGTTTTGGGTGTTTGAAACAACCGAAATGAAAAATGTAAAAATGATACGTGCGCAATGTATTGGCCGCGCAGAACACGCAGAAGAAAAAAGCATTAAATTAGATCGTTTTATGCCGCGGTGAACGGTTTTCGCTCGATAAATTCCACGAAAGCATGTGTTGACTAAAAAATCATCAGAAATTTCGACAACTAAAGAAAGGACCGAGAATTTTGCAGAAAAGGTTGATAAACACGACCGAAATGAAATCCTGACTACGGCCTTTGGCCTATGCATGAACAAGTGAACAATTTATGAAGAAACAATATGTAAAATGAGAACACAGTGAGGACTGGAGCAATTATTAAGAGAGGAGGAGGCTGCTAATATAATGACATAACGTAGGCTACCAGTAGGCCTATACCGTGACCTCACATTGAACTAAATTGGTTATCTTTATGACGCAAAAATAAATTTGGTTCGCAAGGAAAATATCCTGAAATTGCCATGAAGTCTACATAGAATTGTGTCCTGAAATTTAAATTTGTTTTGGTACGATCTTTGCGATTACCGTAAAAAGATAATGAATGAATGCTAAGCCAGACAGGGTAGACCTATCGCTAATGCCAACGGCTCTGTAGTTTTTATTATACAATACACATGTTAGGCTCTATGTAATTCTATGATAAGAACGCTGCGATAAAGAGCATTCTGACGCAGATGTGTTTTACCTTCACGACTCACGAGCATGCAGGCCTGCGTGTATTTTTGCCAAACGTTTAAAATTAATTTAGACCTACCTTAATAGCCTCTATAAGGGACTAGTCTGAAACTAACTCATTATGGATAATATCAGAAATTTAATTTTGGGGTGATTGTGATAGTTGAAGCAAATTATATGCATTCTTACAGTTTGTGATGTTACATTTTCGTAGTGAAGCAGGACAACGTAGACTGCTCCATTTTCAGAATAAACTTCTTTTGACAGATCGTATGAAACGTTGTAGACTGTTTCGTTGTTTTCATTGCCATCTCCGAAGGGAAGTTTAACCATCACATTGAATCTGTAGTCAAAACAAACCAATTGTTAAAAGTAAGCAGCGTGTGCAAAACTAAAAATTTTAACCTCATTTTCGGCCTAGTGGCGTGGAGCTTAAGGTTTGTACAACTCGAGCTACCATCATGGGCGGAGTTTGGCTTTACCTCATAAAGGGGGTGGCTAAAATATGGGTCTACCTACTCCTCGCAGGGTTTGGGTGGACGGAGCGAGTGACCGAAGGGCGATGGCCGAGGCGTGAAGCCCCGAGTAAGGGAGAGGTTTGGGAAGGGATATGATACCCGATCATCCGCCTGCCTTACACTCTCTCGACCGCCGGTCACAAGTCATCTCAAGTTCTCCAACCGAGCCATTTCCAACTCAGCACCACGCCTTTGGAATGATCTGCCTGCTGAGTTCCGATCCTTTTCAGTTCCTACTCCATCATTACTAATCACACACCATCACCTTCCTCAGGCTCCTCTATCCATCACACCTCGGGCCTTTCACTCGAAACTAAAGACACTCCTGTTCAAGAACTCTTATCCTGCTTCACCTGATCCCCCACCCTCCAATTCCCGGCTCAGACGACACCCACCTTAGTAGCTGTTCCACACCTCTGATCATACGGTACCTCGACCCGGACCACCATGGACTACTCTTACGGACAACCCTTTTGACTCAACGCATTTGATCCTGATCCTATGGTAACTCGACCCGGACCACCACGGACTACTCTCACGGACAACCCTCCTAACTCAACGCAGCGCTCGTGAATAAGCCGGTGCCCCGCGCTTGGCTTTCCAGTGGCGCTTTAGAAATTAGGAGATTACGATTACGATACGATTACGATATGCTCCTTCCCATTTCCGACATTTTTTAAATTTTCACACTGCAATGGTACTGACATTTTTCGAAATTGCTCACCATTTCAGTGCTGATAGTAAATAGCTTATTGGCCTAAGACTTAAAAAGTGTCCCACCCCATTGCTTAAAATGTTTTAAATTTACAAACTGTATTGGTACCCTTTTAAGCTGTTATCTAAAAACCTCATAATTTCAATGATGATAGAAGTACAAGGTTTTAAGACTTTAAACACCTTCTTCATTGCTTAAATAATTTTTTATCCACATTGCAGTAGTGGCATTTTAAGCTGTCATCCTGACGAATTTGCTCATTTTTTCGATGCTTTTAGTCATTATTTAAGACTTCAGACAATTAACATGAGGAGATAGCCTAATAGTGTCTCCCAATTATAGTGTGCAATTTGTTTGAGACTTGCGCACCATAACTACATGTATAGCGTTTTATGCTTTCGTCTTATCATATCACTCAGCGCTCACATACATGGTTTAAAATGTCCCCAGCCTATAATTGCTTAAATATTTTTAATTGTACACTGTACTAATAGCATCATAGGCTGTTAAACTGGCTACCGAACCCTATAGTAAAGTGTAGGGATTTGTAATTGTAGGCTTAATTGTAATTGTAATTCAGGCCATTTATATACCATCGTCCGTAGCAAGCCACTTCTAGGATGCTTTACACGCATATTGTCAACTGTCAGAGTGAGCTCGAGATGTGGCAAGCGCAGTTTCAATTGTTTTTTTAAAAGTTGATTCAGACTTGATTTCCTGGTAGTTGCTGGAAGACTGTTCCAGTCAAGTGGGTCAGCGACCCGAAATGCACGATCACCCATTATAATTTACTGCGCTGTGGCAAGCCAGTAAAGGCGACATTGCAGTAATCGATTCGGCTCATGGTCAAACTTTGTGGCATCCTCTGTGAGAGACACAGATATCAAAATCAGCAAAGCTGGTTGCGCGAACCAGCTTTGCTGATTTGGATATCTGTGTCTCTCACACCGTTAACTCCGGTAATGTGTGACGTCATTGACAAGTCGCTGCCGAGCAAAAGGTCGAGATCTTTGGCTCGACCGAATCCCTACCAATGACGAATGGGCTCCGATCTAAATCCTGCGTGAGGACGAGCACCAGAGAAGTTACCAGAGACTTAGACGAATTGAGTTGCAATCGGTTGCATTTCATCCAGTCAGCGGGTCACTGATGCAGCCCGTTGAAACGGACCACATAATTATTGGTCAGTTGAATCAATGACGACAGAAGTCATAGATGCAGACCATTATGATTAGATATTATAGTTAAGATGTCGGCGGTATAGAGGATGAAGAGAATGGATTTCAGGACTGAGTCTTGAGGAGAGGAGCCGGTGTCACGAAACGGAGTATCCATCCTGAAAGCTATCCGGGGGAGGAATTAATCTACCCCTCCAGATAGAATTAACCGGTCTAAACTATCCGGGGGATGAAATCATGAACCAGTCTATCTCCTTTTTTAAAATGCGTATGATTGAAAAATTTGCGCTCTAATCAAACTTTGAAGTGACTCTAATTGTTTTAAGTGTCTTAAGAGAAAGGCAACTCGAATTTATGTAGTCTTTTGAAGTGTTTTAAAAGTTTTAAGTGCTCTAAAACCAAAGCAAAAAAATATCTAGTAGGAATAAACATAGCCTACCTGTTAGTGTCATTGTTCAAAACAAAGCAGATGAAAATTAATTTGCAGCAAAAAATACACGCGGAAGTTGCTTTTTCGACTTTTCTTCATTTGGGGGGATACAATTAATACGGGGAATACTCTATTTCGTGACACGGGCGCAGTCGTGGTTTAAGCTACATGTATACTGTATAGGCCTATGCCTTATCGCAGTCTGTGGGGTTCATGTGTACTCCGATGAACTGATGAACTCCGCCCATATATATGATACCTCACGATTACAGAATTCAGACTAGCATTTTTTTCTTTTTTTTAAAACGTGCTCGGTCACCAAGTTATGGAAGCGATTCCGATGAAACGCTAGACTTTATGTCATTCATTCTTGTCTGAGTTTTGCGTATTGTATTATATTGAAACATATATAAAGCGCCGCTGCTATGGCTAACCATTCAGAGACGCTCCCAGTGCGAAGGCCACGAGAAAAAAAGTTGTTGATAAAAGAAAATGAGATGGAGGGATTACCAGCTAGAATTTGAGATCGAGTAGGCTAGATGGAGACAGCGTAATCCAAAGAGATGTAAAGGATCGGGACTGAGCCATAAACTTAGGCCTACATATTGCCGGTACGTCGCAATCAAAGCTCATAGGCCTAGTTCATTGACGCGTAGGCCTATTTGTCAAGTCCATAATAAATTTATAAATAAAATGTGGCATTCGGTCAAAATCTATAGTCTTTGGCCTAATCAAAAAGTTTCGTATTTGCTGACAGGTTTCCAAATTTAAAGCGATTTATCTGCTGTTTATTAGACCTAAACGACTTTATAGACCGTCAGCGATAAGGCTTTTGCGGAGATCAGCCTTTTAAAATACTTCGTAGTTTGTTTTTGGATCCAGCGTCATTCACAAAGTATTATTGCTAGATTTTTAGGTAGCCTAATTTCGACAGTTTAGGGGGTCCCGTATCTCAGTGGAGAGAGCGCTGGCCGTTAAACTGAGAGTCATCCGCGCGACCCGGGTTCAAGCCTCGCTCAGGGCATTAATTTATTCAAATTTATATTAGCTGCCATTGGCGCTTTGCTGTTGTGTTGCTTGACTCGGGTTCTGCAAAAAATAAAGTTAGCCCCTCCCACTTCTGACTTGGCCGACCAGAAGTGATCCAGTACTTAGGCCATTAGTTAAGTTACCGAACCCACTGCTGTAAAGCCGACCTGCGTGTCGTGCTACAGTGGACCGTATTTCGTATAACATGTACTTGTAATCATTCTGCGGTGCGTCAGATTGAATCATTAAAAGGAATATTATTATTATTATTAGTTTATATCCACGCTACGAGCAGTTTTTAATAAGTATAAGCCTACTACATTATGCACTACACAAGTAGCCTACACATCCTATGCATTAGGCCACTACAATGTAGGCTACACATTATGCCTACAGGTTTGTTTCACATGTGAAAATAAATACTTTTCCAAGATGATTTCTTCGTATTCCGATACATCCTGTTTATAGGCCATTCCAAGTTCTCTCGGAGTTTTTTCTTTATTCGATTTCACTGTCGTCATGCTAACGTTAACACCTTGATCGAGTGCGTTGTAAAACCTGCAAATTGACGAAACAGAAGACACGAACTCATTCATCTTCACGCTATTGTGTACTACCGGTATGTTAAGTAGGGTGGTCCAGCATAAATGAACCAACTTTGAATGCATATAACTCCGCCAATTTTTGAAATTTATTTATACTTTATACGTCACATTAAAGATTTTTCACTCCAGTATATGCACTGAAAAATGGAACTGGCACAAGTTTAGGTTTTAATTATATGCTTCTGAACAGCGTTAGCGTATACCATATTTTGTTGTCATTTGTGACGAAATCTGGCGCCCTTGACAGACGATGATCGCGTTTTGATCTTAATTTTCCGAACTGATAAGGGATATAATTCGGTTGAAATGATTTACAAATTTTCTAACAGTGGATGGAATAAACAATACCTTGATGCTACTGAAAATTGATAAAACAGGACTTCTAATCGTAAACCATTGGAATTACGGCGCGCACATCCGCTAACATTGCTCTTGTGTCCGAGTAAATTGGCGGTCAAGACAACGACCCGGAAAGGCTCTACAGACAAATCTCCCCAGGTCATTCAGCGCATCCCAGAAACACCGTACAACATATTCTAAAAGATAATCTTAAGTTATAATTATTTGTCGACGTGATGTCCAACAGCACTGCAACACTGACGCAAAGAAACGACTAGCGAAACAGCTGGCCAGCCGTTTCTTTGCGTCTAAAGCAGCGCGTGGCATTGCGCACGGTTGTTTATAAAATTGAGAGAAAATAGTTTTGCGACGAGAAGATATTCATGTAGATACTTCTAAAAACACCCAAAATGATCGTGTTATCGAAAAACGATTTTTTAATATCCCGGTGAAACGGCGCCTTATTACGTCACAAATGACAACAAAATATGGTAGCTCGCGCTGTTCCGAGCATATAATTAAAATCGAAACTTGTACTAGTTCCATTTTTTCAGTACATATACTTGAGTGAAATATCTTTAATTTGACGCTTAAGGTATAAATAAATTCCAAAAATTTGCGGAGTTATATGCATTCAAAGTTGGTTCATTTATGCTAGACCACCCTGTACTAAGAATTGTATTTGTATTCTTGAATTTCTTGGTGACTTTTACTGCACGCTCTGAATGACCTATTACGCCATACCACTGCATTCAAGTAGGTGACTGTAGGTCCCTAGTATAGCTTTAAAATATTTAACGGAGAAATGAAAATTATGCAATGCATTAAATGTCAATGATTTCAACTGGCCAGGACACACCTCTGAGGCTCTGAACTGCAAGTGTGGACATTATTAGCGTCGTAAGTGTAGACAACATCGCATGCGAAATTCTCTCGATTATGTTTATATATATATATATATATATATATATATATATATATATATATATATATATATATATATATATATATATATATAAACTACAAATCGCGTCTTCATGAGTTTTCGATCGCAATAAGCCAATGGATTTTTAAATAAACACTTTTAGCGCTTTAACATGGTTCACCTCTGTGCAGATGATATCACAGACCTGACCACGGATTCAGAGTTTAACGACTGCTTATGACAACAAATGCAGGACTAGGACTGATCTTGCCCAACATAGGGTGTTTGCTGTGGTTGGTCCCTCTATCTGTAATTACCTTCCTCTCGCACTAAAGTAGGCTACTCTAAACTAATTACTCGTTTTTCCACAAAGGCATTTCTTTTCCCTCGGAGTTTCTGTGCTGAGAGCGCCTCTGAATAGTCATGCTTGCAAGATGGACTACATTATAAATCTATAAAAACATAGGCCTACAGATACTTACAAAAAGCAGAAGGACAAACTACCAATAAGTCCTGCTTACAATTGTTGCTGTAACTTATAATACATTTGCTCCCTTCAGTCTTCGTTGCGCATAGGTTTATCTAATTAGGCGATCACTCTGCCATTAATTGATACAGTGGTTATAATACGGGTGCAAAAGAAAAAACCCAACTTAGTGCATGACCTTGGAAAGCATTCTTAAGCTTACATCAAAATGTGATTTTAATAGGCATAAAAGTGTAAGCTTTCAACTCACTTTTTAAACTATGTATGTATATTCGTTTAATAAGCAAAAACAGGTTGGCAAACCGCAACCTGGAACATTGAGATAGACAAAAATTACAATGGAATAAAAATATTAATATTAGAGGGAATAATCAGTTATTGGAATTAAATTGAATCAATAGTTAGACTATGCTTTAATAATGTGCTTGAAAAGGACTCTAGAAACAAAGTTTCGGTCATCTTTGCTCGGAAGTTCAAAATTATGCAAACGAGCCCTGAGACTAAACTACATTTGAATGATCATAACTGAATGACTAGCAGAATAAGTCCCCCCGTCCATACCTGACGGTCGACTGAGAGCCACCTGTCGGTGTGATTTTTTGTTGTATGAACTAAAACAGTACCACCACATAAAAGTCAAGCAAGAACTTCATATATGAAGCGTTCTTCGTTTCATATGGCAGCAAGTGATCAAGTCTTCGTATAAATTTTTCATTGCGATGAATGCGCTATAGAGGTCGTTAAGCTAGGTCAGATCGTATTAGACTGTTAGGGTATTCTATCAACAGGACACGGTGGCGTCGTTGCCTTGAGGCCGAAAGGTTCGCGGTTCGAATCCACTTCAAGTCGCCGTGTATGCTTGGGCAAGTCCTTCACTCGCAATTGCTCAGCGCTTCGGCGTGAAACTCCGATGCAGTGTCCGCTTTGCAGTCGGGAGCGCCTCTGACTAGATAGCTTGAAGGGGCGCTATAACAAGTGCACATACAAACAAACAAATCAAAAGGGCGTAATCAAATGGGTGCAAATCAATAGAGCGCTGTTTAGAAGGGCGAAAATCAAAAGGGCGCATGTTTAAAAGGGCGAAAAACAAAAGGGCGCATGTTTAAAAGGGCGAAAATTAAAATGGCGCACCAAATAAAGAAATATTTCGAAACCGGAATTAATCGTGATGTAGGCTAAAAAAAATAATCTGTACCGCAGTTACTCTTAACAGATTCTGAACTCATTTCTGCAGTTATTAAAAAATAGCACAATTTTCATCAAAATATCATATAATGTTTGTCTATAGCATACAAGATTCAACTAAAATGCGAAAAAAATATGAAGAATGGGCTATAAAACTTCACTTTGTTGACTTTTCGCTCTATTTTCATTACAAAACTCCCTTTCATAATTTAATTTCAAGCCCATATGATTTCGAATGCTCATCGCCTTTATAAACACGCTCTTGGGGGGGGGGGCGGTAGAGTAGTGGTTAACACGCTGGCCAAGAGTGCGAGAGGTAGTGAGTTCGAGCCCCCGTTGGGCGGATTTGCTTTGTAGGCTGCCATTGGCGCCGTGTAATTACAAAGCTGTCTGTTCAGTTGGTAGTTAAGTTTAATTAAGATTACTGCATAACCTGTAAATGTAAAGCGCGGTGCGTCTTGCAGGCGTTTAAATAAGGAAAAGATATTATTATTTTTATTATTTCTTTATTTACCGTACCTTTTCTGTTTTGTCTGTTAAAACTTAAGCCTTCGTCCTTTGACTTATCGACCTGGCAAAATTGCTCTTCATTGAACATTCGTTCTATTGATTTTCTCCCTTTTGATTTATCTCGTGCTATTTGTCTTTTCACCCTTTTGATCGTGCGATCTAATGACCATGCGCTCTATTGATATCGCCTCATTGTTTGAACCCTATTGGTTGCTCCCTTTTGATTTGCGACCTGTTGATAGTAAACGGACTATAAAACCTGCCAATGTAGAAGACACAAAGGAAAAGAAAATTTATGACGATTTTTTGGATAATTCGGCGGAAATCTCATGAAATTTTTTGGCTTAGCCCCTCTAACCACGGAGCTTGTGAGGTGTCGCATTGTTAATTTCCAAGTTGTTGGGCCAACCACAGAGAACGCGTAGGCCTACATTGCCGCAGAGTATGTGAAAGGAACATTAATTAAGTCACCATGGACAGCAGATTGTAATTTTTTTATTTTGCCCTATTGAGATAATTTCTAGTAGGCCTATTAGAAGTTATCTCAAAACTTAACCTAGTGTTAGACCTACAGTCAGCTCTGCGGCAATGTCATGGCGTTGTAAATTTTGTGGTAGGCCATGAGCATAGTATTTTAAGAAGTTTCAAGTAGCATAGGCCTACAAAGCGAATCAAATAATCTCACTTGATGAACGTTGCGGTCATTTTCATCGGTGAAAAGCTGATAGGCTACATTTTGCTCGAATGTTGTAGTAAAGTTGAGATGTGTGTCAGAGGAATTCAGTTCAACACATCCATCAGACCAAGTTACTTCGAATGTGAAATCTCCGGCGTCGACATTCATGTATGGAGTGTTCTTTGAGCAGAACACAAAATAAATTAAAATGCAGGATAATTCAATGTATCTGCATGCAACCAGCGGAGCAGCAAATAAATCAATGTCTTTGTAAGTAAGTAAGTCATTTCACCAAATGCTAATCACATTTTAATGTGGCCTGCATAATTATATAGACTATCACGAGGAAAATTGATATATATAAATGTCTCGCGTGTCATCTGAAACGGGTAGCAGTATGTCCCGTAGAACATGGTCTGGATCTGCTCGAATTGACGCCGAAGGGTTCTAGGACAAAATGGTACGGACAAAATGGCACGGACAAAACGGTATGTTTAAATGGAAGCTGGATGAGGTATTTTATTGCTGAAATAGAGCGTCGATAGCTTTTTTTATGACTGAAGTAAAGCTCTAGTGAAGAAAAAAGTTTGAGAAAAGGAGGCTGGATTGGCGAAACAAAATGCTTGAGAAATGGAAGCTGAATTGATGTCTTTCGTTCATGTGTTTCATGATGCAGGCTATCCAACTTCAATTTCAGCCATAAAATTCCTTTAATCAACCTCCATTTGTAATGCATCAATACAGCTTCTTTTTAAGCTATGAAAATACCCGATACAGCTTCTATATCTAAAGCGTTATTTTCATCAATCCATGTTCCATTAGGCCTACATATATAAAAATATCCATGCAGAGTCTTTATCCAGCTTCCATTTCACATGCGTCTTTCATTAATCCAGCTTCTACTTCATATACAAAAATTCACTAATCCAGCTTTCATTTCATCCATACTATTTTGTCCGCTACCATTTTGTCACATCACCCGCCGAAGAAGTGAGTATATGCGCCTTGTACGCTGAAACAATGGTTGTTATCGGGCAGGTCTCGCAGGCAGATCAATCATTCATTTAGGCCTACTCATTCATTTCAGACATTATATAGCTCCTGTTCAAGAGTACTATCAGAGCCCTCCCGACCCAACCACGGCTAGATAGAACAGCCTTAAGATTAGAGTAGAACATTGATATGTATTATATAGTCACTGGATAGCTAATTGCCTATGAAAGATCGAATTATCGCTCACTCGAGGATATCCCAGGAATATTCATGTCAAACCCCAGGATTCTATGGGGCAAATCCCAGGATTCCTAGAGGCAAATCATAGCAAAGAATAGGCGGCACAACACTATTCGCTTTAATACGGAAATTTCTTAGCAATGATAAAAAAAAATTAAAACCAGCCTAGGAATTTGAGATGATTGATATACAAAACTATCAACTTAACTATTATTTTGCGGCCACCGACCAGATCTCTTGAAAAAAGCATTTGAAGTTGACGAATTTAGCATGGTTTTACAAGCTCTCGCCTCCCTGACAGGAAGTCACGTCGGCCATGGACTATTAGCCGAAGCTTTCCCTATCCAGTAACTATAATACATATAAATGGAGTAGAACGCATACAGTCTCAAGGACTCTAGGCATTGACTCTCCGTGGAACGTCTAATGATTAACGGAGAGCCCATTCCAGGTTGCAGGGCCAGCGTCAGAAAAGGCACGGCGCTGCGCAATAGAAGTGCGCGACCGAGAACAAGAAGTTCAGCCTGCTTAGAAGAGCGAAGAGAGCCATGGCACTGGACGCTTAGGGTAGAGTAATAGAGTAGCAAAGCTCCTGCGACACCCGCGAGACAGCGCCAAACCAAAGACGAGATCCGATACCGTAAGTGACTATTTGTGAGAAGGAAGCCAAAGCATAATCAGTTCCATGGCCGAATCTTGGGATGCGACCAATAAGGCGTGCCGATGTGCGCAAGACCCAATCCAAACACCCAACCCGAGTCACCGGAAGACCCACACAGAGGACGAGAGACAACAAAAGAGTGGATAAGTGTTAAGGTAGCATTTGAGGTTAGGGTAACAATTGCGGCATACCAGGTTGATATGCTTGACTCGGGATCTGCTAAAAATAAAGATAGCCCCTCCCACTTCTGGCTTGGCCGACCAGAAGTGATCCAGTACTTAGGCTATTAGTTAAGTTACCGAACCCACTACTGTAAAGCCGACCTGCGTGTCGTGCTACAGTGGGCCGTATTTCGTATAACATGTACTTGTAATCATTCTGCGGTGTGTCAGATTGAATCATTAAAAGGAAAATTATTATACACATTCCTCGTCGTATATTCGATGGCGTATAAGCTTATGCAGTAAGCGCGAATGTTGAGGATCGAACCCGTAGGTGACTTTCTGCGCAAGAGACAGAACGCTCTAAGGCTCTAAGCAACTCGGTGCCGCCGTGACTTAACAATGTGCAACGCAAAAAAGTGTCTACCTTTGCGCACACTGTTATCAGAATTGAAGGCTTTTTCATGCAAGTTATTTTATTCGTTTTAATGCCCAGTTGAGTGGTTGACCTCTTTGTACCGGTATCTTAGTTCTCGTTCATTATCTGGCGGCCATATAGAGCGATATTCCACGCAACACAGCATTTATATAGCCTACGGACATTTTTAATGTAATGTAAAATCTAATGTAATGTAAATCTTCGAGAATTTCTCAGCGCCCACAAAAGCCTCGTCAGGGAGACCAGCTTATTCACCGGCGCTATATCAAATCAAGTCCGCAATAGCCAGAGCTGCCGTTTTCGTTCCGGTGCCAGGTCAAAATCCGGGGAGGTCAAGCCGAGGAGACAGCGTGGTGCTACGGTGGTTGTCGGTGATGGTGGTGGTTGGGTGATGGAACTTGATTGGAATCTGGATAGGATAGGTTGAAGAGTTCGGTTTTCAGTCGTGAATGGAATGCAGCAGAGGAGAGTGCAAGCGGAGGAGAGGTTGAATTTGGAGGTGAGACTGCAGGAGAGATAGGAGGGTGAGCGAACAGGCGGAGGTATGTTGGGAGTCCGTTCCAAAGAGCTGGTGCAGCATAGACTAAGGAGCGGTCGCAGAATTTCAGAGAGGATGATACTGGAGGCCGAGAGAGAGAAAGATATGATGATGAGCGCGTAGACCTGTGCGGTTGGATGGTGATTAGTTGACGAATGTAGGAGGGCCGAGAGGTTTGAAGAGCGTTGTAGGTTAGAGAAACAATTTTGTAATGGATGCGCTGAGAAACTTTTAGCCAATGAAGAGACTTGAGAACAGGGGTTATGTGGTGATGTTTGGGAGTCTTAGTGACTGCGCGGGCAAGAGCATTCTGGATAGTTTTCAGGCGTTTAATTTGAAGAGAATATATTTCATGGAAGAGCGAATTGCAGTAGTCGAGTTTGGAATGAACTATTGAGGTGGCTATTGTGCAGGCGGTCTTGTAATTTAGAATTGGACACATATCATAAGTCCCCAGCTCGCATAAATGTCTCTATTAAATTGAAACTATTTAGTAGCAGCAAGGTTTTACTTTGATATTTAAAGACCTGTTTAGCTAATGTTTAGCTATTATAGGTACATTGATTAGCCTGTGTGAATGTGTATCCCACCGTAGTGATTGTTTGAAACAATTGATGTAGAATTCCCATGACGCAAGACAGCACCCCGTCATTAGCACGCAAGACAAAGTGCGCCGACAGAAGGGCGCCGACAATAGCGCGCCGTCATTAGCGCGCAGTGTCAAATTCGCGCCGACATATTTAATAAAAAAATTGTTGCAACTATATACATGTATATTACACACTTTTTGATCAGTTTTGTTCGGTGTTTAGCCGACAGTTGCAGCACTTACGTTTCTTGGGTTAATTGTAAACGGTTGGTCCGTATGAACATCTCTGACGCTAACTGGGCAACTAGAAGGATTGACAAATTGAAATTTGGCCTGACCAGATGGAATTCCGGGAGGTAGATCTTGCTGCAATGTAACAAACATTACAAATCAATCAATGTTCAGATCAGCATTGTAATAAATACGTAAATGAACATAACTTTGCTCCCAGTCGTCTGGTTTTTATCTTCACATTCTGACCTAATTTGCAAATTTGCCCTGATCATCGTTCGCCAAACATCATTGCTATTCCTCCCTCTGTTTTGCCCAGCCTTCAACTTTCATTAAATACTTAGGTTACGGCTGAAAAACTGATCATCTTCTATAACTGTGTGGATGAATCTACACGGTTCCAGATGACAGGATAAATGCAATCTGCAGATAGCCTTGTTTTAATCAGACGGAAAGGAAACCCTCTCACATATTTTGAATGGCAAAACGTAGAAAATTACTTTTGCGCATATTGCACGCTTGGGAAATAAGCAAAACGAAGCTATTAAAACACACAATATGGGAGAGAGAGAGAGAGAGAGAGAGGACAAAATGCATATTTTGACGGTTTTTGCTAATTTACAACACGATAATTTTCTATGTTTTGACATTTCATAAATAGCATTTTGACTATTTAGTAGGCCTATGCATATAAAGCGAGAGTAGCATTCGTCTGTTGGTTGCAACGGACTGCGGTTCAAGCCGACTTCCAACGGATTTCCATTTGTAAGAACGAATTCACTTCAGGTGACTAACGACTAATATCGTGGTTATGTTTATGTTTGTTTGTTTGTCTGTGCACTTGTTATGGCACCCCTTCAATTTTTGCTACTCAGAGGCGCTCCCGACTACAGCGCGGATTGGAGCATTGGTGTTTCACGCCGAAGCGTCGAGCAATTGTGAGTGAACGTCCTGCCAAGGTTCCTATGCGGTGACTTGAGGTGGATTTGAACCTGGAACCCTCGGTTACCCTCCGCCTGCAAGGCAACGAACATACCAACTACATCACGGCGCCCCACGATATGCGTATTAACAGTTGTCATGAAATAATTCCATAGTTTGAGAGAAGACAAAGAACACCACGTTTCAAAACTGTGTCTGTAAACCTAGTTCTCACAGGAAAAGCTACTCATTATTGTTACTCACATCAATTGCCATTTGTAGAAATCCAGCCAAAAGGAAGGCGGTTGCTGCGAGAATCATCCCACCACCCATCCTCTGTAGCGCTCTACACATACGTTTTAAAAAGCATAGTATTAGGCTACGATCAACCGAACTCAGGTCAATTTGAAGCAGGGTTGTAGTCAACTATGCGCGGGAAAGGTAGGCTATAAGCTTACTCACCCCCAGGCAAATATAGTTAGGTGTATTTTTTTCATGAAATCTGGCGTCAAAAAGGTCAAAATCTTCTGAAATCGTCAACAATTGACGGTTTCAGAAGATT